>OY997588.1:72247019-72775845 GCA_963921825.1 Erodium maritimum | reverse complement strand
TGTCCAGATCTACAAAATCATCTTTAGACCTTCCCTCCAAATCCACACTTAAGTTCTGCTAATCTTCCAATGATTGAAGATGGTGTAGCGGAACATCCTCAAATACTCTTTCTTTTATATTAGTGGCCTTACTAAAACCCCAAACTCTCTTAGCTTCTGTGTATTCCTCCAGGAATTGAAGATGTGCATTGTGTCCTTGCACAATTTCACTAGGAGCAGACTTCTTGACCTCATTTAATTTGGATCATGTGACATAGGAGTACGAGCTTTTGTTTTTGTATATATTTTGTTCTTCTTGGCTTTTGGAACAGGTGACAAATAATGTTTTGAAACTTCAGAAGAAAGGCCCATAAATTCTGTAACTTCAGTAATTTGCTTCTGTAAAAAAATTAGAGGGCAAAGGGGATGTGGGAGTAACTGAATTTACGGCATGTACTTTCTCTCCGCTTAATAAATATCTAAACCACGTGGTCCCCTTGATAGGGACTGTGAAGAGAATGAACTTTCATCCTTTAGAGCACCCACAGTCATCGACGAGTTGACGCTGGCTAGGTGAAAACGCCGGCGAGGAGGAGGCGGGGAGCTGGCGAGGAGCAGGCGAGAAGGGCGCTGGCGAGGAAGAGAGACGTTGGCGATCTCGCCGGCAGATCTCGCTGGCGAGTTTGACTTGGACCGCCTCGATCGGCGCGCCGGCCGTTGGCGAGTCACTCGTTGGCGACACATGGCATTGTCACTGGCAGCACTATTTATTGCTATTGCACTTCCCCCTATAAATAACACCCCCACAAATCATTTTTCACACACATTCAAATCCTTTCTCCTTCTACTACACTTCCAAAGTTTCAAATTTTCACTGTCTTTCGATCTCAACGAGTGGGCAACCATCTATAGGTCGGTGACGGACGACGCGATGTCCCAAGAGTTCTTGGACCCGAGCTTTTCCCCCAACCCGACCGTCCAATCCTCTCCAACTATTACCGAGCCCGCCGACGTCCGTCCGTCAAAGGACAAAGCAAAGCGTATCTTGTGGACTGACGACGAGGACTGCAGGTTAGTTCGAGCTTGGATGCACCACTCGTACGACTCAGTTCACGGCAACCAGAAGCATAATCTGAAGTACTGGGGGGCCATCGCTGAGGAACTGGATTCTACTCGGGGTCGGGATGATCCGGTGAGAACGGCTAAGCAGTGCAAAGACCACTGGAAGCAGACAAATACCAGAGTGACGTTCTTCCAAGGGTTGTTTGTGAAGAACTGCAGGGACCATAGGAGCGGCCGGTCGGATGCGGAAATCATGAATTTGACCGAGAAGAAATACGTAAAGGCTTGTGGTCATCCATTCACATGGAAACACTTGTGGGATCTTGTGAAAGGTGAACACAACTGGAATTCTTGTTATTTTTCCGTTGACGCGCCCGATGAAGGGACACCGGTTACGCAGTTCGATGTCGAGGATTCTACCGACTTGAGGAAGCGCACTCGTGAAGACACGCCGGGCTTTGAGGACAGTCAGCAGACGACGGGTGCTAATACGGACGGTCAACCCCAGTACAAGAGGCTGATGGGCCAGAAGGCTGCCAAGGCTGCAAGGCTCAGAGGTAAGAGCTCCGCATCATCCTCTAAGGAAGCGGTTGCCGAGCGTGTCGAGAGGGCCCATATAGCGGCCAAAGAAGCAAGCACTGCCAGGACCATTGAGAAGGCCGCACAGCTGAAGGTGATGGCATTCCAGCAGTGGGTGGAAGCGGAAGCAAGGGACACTTCGGCCATAACTCCCGCGCAGCTCGAGGCCCACACTACGCAACTTATGATTTTGCGCAATCTGATGAACCAATGACGCCGTTGTTTATTTTACGTATTGTGTTTTTTTTTGAAGTTGTATTTCCAGTTTCTTTAATGAATTGTTTTATGTTTTATGTTTCGGTAATTTTTTTTAAGGACGCATTCGTCGGGACCCTCGGAAACATCTCCAAAGGACCATAGATCATTGAGGCTGAAACACGGCACCCAGTGCCCATCACGACCCATAGGCCCAACACGATCCTCAGGCCCAACCACGACCCGTAGGCCCACTATGATATGATTTGGCCCGTCGGCTCCGACCCGTCGGCCCTATGCAATATGATATGATGTGGCCGGTCGGCTCCGACCCGTCGGCCTATCCAACATGATATGATGTGGCCCGTTGGCTCCGACCCGTCGGCCCTATGCAACACGACCCGCAGGCCCAACACGACCCGTAGGCCCCAACCACATTATGGCCCGTCGGCCCGATCCGTCGGCCCCAAACACGACCCGTTGGCCCAATTACAACCGGAATATCATCCTCAAGGAACACACAACAAACTAATATCACGCATCGAAATGCCACAGATCAAACACGGCTCACAGGCCCAACAATCTTACCACAACTACACAACACGTCGGTCTATCACTCACCCGAATATCACAATCAAGGATTCACCATTCATCAATCACGACACACTTTCCCACACATAGCAACAACATGTTACACCGAATATACTAGTTCTTGATTCTTGAACTTATCGACCCTAGGTCACCCGGCATGCATCTCAATCAATAATAGGCAATTCAATCAACACACAACCTACGGCTCGACTTCGCCAATCTACCAGCACGGATATTTCCCAAGTATTGAAAGCGACTACACTAGTGAATCGCATCCTACATGTTACTAAGACTCGTCCGGTTATTTATAGCATATAAACGTTTGTTCCAGTTTTATTATTACCTAGCATGCATACTAGTAACTTTCCATAATTAAACCGGTATTCGCTACTTTCCCTACCTCAACCGAAGAACAACCGCTACGTCTCTTAGCTGCTGACGTCCTGGCTCGCTACCTCCGGTCTTCTCTTTGATCGAAGCCGGACTCTAAAATAACACGAAAGCCAAACTCAAAAACGGTTCCAAAGTTTAATTTAAAAGTTGCGAACGGTCCAATTTAAAATCAACAGTCGTCTTTTAAACTCGAGCGGGCTAAAAGCGTGATCATACGACGAATCGGGTTTGAGTATTCGGACTCCAAACACAGACCCGGTGCACGTTTTCCGAGGCACGGGTTTCGGGCACGAATCCTGAGGTGTCCGATTCAACGTCCCACTTTCAGTCTGTTCTAAGTTCGATTTTAAAACGTCCAGCTTGTTCGTTCAAGGTTCCAGGTTCGATCACAGGTCCAATAACGTCTTAAATCAGATCTGATCTTTAATCCCTTTTCTTTTAATTTAAACTCAGATTCTAATTTAATTTCAATTTCGATTTTTTTCTTTTAATCCTCAGATTCAAGTCCAGAAATGAACACATTCGGGAAAAAAACCACAGAACCAAAAAAAAAAAAGAACGGAGAGGGGCTCGATTTCAGAATCCGGCCGACCAACGACAAAGGTGTCGCCGGCCGAGGTCTCACCGTAAGGGGAAGGAAGACGCGGGGAAGAGGTGGCCGTCACGGGAGCGGATGGGCACGGCGATTTCGCTTCATATCCGGACGAGACCGGCGATTCCGTCCCGGATCTGTCGATCTCGCCGGCTAGAAGCTCGGGACGAGGATGGCGTTGGCGGCTGAGGTTGAACGGAGACGGCGAGGGGGAGCTCGGACGATGAGGGTACAGACGACGGTGGCGGCGGCCGTGAGAGAAGTGGAGGAGGTGGGGAAAGGAACGGTCGGTGACGTGGTACTGGCTACGGTTCAGTTTCGCGAGTACGTGGCCGGCGACTTGGGCCGAGCGTAGCAGAAGAAAGGGACGGTGGAGAGAGGTCGAAATGAGGGAGGAAGGGGCGGCCGAAGTGAAGCGTTAGACGAGAGGTTGAGGGAGAGAGGTCGGGTCTGCGCGTTGGAGAAGAGGGAGAGAGAAAGGAACGTGGGGGGACGGTTGCGCGTTGCTGAGGGAGTGAATGAGGGTTCCAAACCCTAATTGCGTATTTAAACGCAAGCCGAGCCTAAACGGGCCTCTGGCTAAACGGGCATGTGACGCGGATTGGGCCGCACAGCCCAAGACTGTGACGGGCTGCTCCGGTCTGCTCGGGCCGGGTTTGGCCTGGCCGGGTTGTTGGTCGGGTCTGGCCCGACCCGGTCCGACCCTTTACCCCTTTTCCCTTTTTTTTGAATTTTTTTCTTTTCTCTTTTTTATTTGCAAAAGCTATTAAAATTTCGATCCGTTTTCTTCCCACCACGACATTGCCAACAACCAGCCCGATTTTCAACCTCGATGTTCCCACGAACACTTTTAAATAATTAAATTCTTTTTAAACTGAGGCGGTCTTCACACGTTTTCTCCTCGCCAGCGTCATCTCGCCGATGACTGTCGGTGCTCTTAGTATGTTAGCAGCAATAACATCATTTTCCAATATTTTATTACTTTGAACCCACCCAGCAATAAATACTCCACAGTCTTTGTACTTTCTAAAGGAGGAGTAGTTGAGTTTGATTGGGAAGCAACTAAATTAATCAACTTTAGAAATACAAGGGGTAGTAGTGACATGATCATCCACAATAATGGGACTGAGAGTTGTGTTATGTACCTGAATAGTTGGATCTAGAGAGAGGGAAGAATTTTGAATTCCCCTTTTGCACTAAACATGAACTGTATCGATCGAAGTTGTGTCATCAGGTTCCAAAGTAGACAGAGGGTTAACTTTTTGAGCTTGGACATGATTTTGAATCTGGAGATCAGCTTCTTCAAATGTATGGGTAATTCCACCTCAGTACCCTAAATCTTTCATATTTCATTTAGAGTACCCTAAATATTTTTTGTGTCTTCTCAGTCTCCTAACCTTTCATTAACTCATTTAGAGTACCCTAAATCTTTTTTGTGTCACATCAGTACCCTAAACTTTCATTAATTCCATTTTAGTACCCACTATTAACTTTCCATCTGATTTTCCATCCAAAACAGGTAAAATGACCATAATACTCTTCACTAATAACCAAATTTAAGGTACAGTTAACGGTGGGTTCTAACAAAGGAATTAATGAAAGTTTAGGGTACTGAGGTGACACAAAAAAGATTTAGGATACTCTAAATGAATTGTTGAAATAAGAAAATGTTCTTATACACCTTAATCTGAATATACAAAGAGACTACATATATATACACACATTGATGACTCTTCTGTTGGGTCTCGAGGTAGGGTTGGAGATGAACCAACTCGCAGCGGAAAATCAATAAAAACCAAGAGACGATTAAAACCATGAAACAACTAACAAAGAATGGATTCACAAGAGAAAAATTCAGCACTATCTCTTACCAAAACAAGAACACCGGTTAACGAATGATTGGCTTGAGTCTCCAAGACGCCTACGTATCCACATGGGAATCAAAGCCACGTAGTTCTTCTCTTTGAGGACTCAAGAACACAAAATTGGAGGAGGAAACTAGCCAAACCCGAAATGGCCATGGAAGAGGGAGAGAAAATGTGTTTCCTATTCTTGTCTTGTCTTTGTTATGTTGAAAAAAGATGACTTAAACATAACAAAACCCATACTTGTCCAACTAAAGGCATGAGACAAGTATAGTGTCAAGTAAGGTGTAAATAGGACAAAGTATGGCAAGACAAGATTGGGTTAGGTGGCGAATCACCAACACCTTAATCTTTGTCTTGCTTACTTAGTACTAATTAATCAAGACTTGATTAATTAGTTCCATGGGCCTTGGTTGCATGGGCCTTTCATGGGCCTCTTGGAACATGGCCCGTGGCCATTTCCAACGAGGTCCCGTGATTCGCTCATCGCCTCCATGCCTTCCATACCGGAAATGTCCAACATTATCCGACGCGATCAATCCCAAGACTCCAAGCCTTGTCTCGATCCGTAAAGTCCTATTCACTTACGGGCACATGACCCAAAACCCAGTTTTGGTCATGTCCCGAGACAACTCCCTTTTGGCCATTCTCCATAAATGTGTCAATGAGTTTCATCCTCCGGTGTGACCCTTAGGTTTATGCATGTCAATAGATCAACGTAAAATCCCATTTTACTTGATCCTATTTAAGTGGCAACTAACGAGACTTTAGTATTGCCTGACACTACATAACGAATCGACCCTGTCGATTCTAACCTTTCCGTCGTCCCTGTCATTATCCTTTTATCTCCGATATCCTGATTGAGATAAGGCATAGAGCCGTCATCCTTATTATTCTCAATCACCGTTCCTTTATTCTTCGGATCGTCAAAACCTTTGGGCCGAGACATACAAACGTACTCAGTCAAATTTCCATTTAGGAAAGCGGTTTTGACATCCACTTGCCATATCTCGTAATTATGATACGCAGTTATGTCAAGAAGAATTTGGATCGATTTTGACCATAGCCACTAAGGAGAAGGTTTCCTCATAGTCAATCCATGCCTATAACCTTTCGCCACCAGTTGAGCTTTGTAGGTCAGAGGTTTGCCGTCCATGTCCATCTTCACCTTGAAGATCCATTTGCATCTGATGGTCCTCACACCATTGATCGGATCAACCGGTTCCCGGACTCGGTTGTCCGACATGGATTGCATTTCCTCCCTCATGGCTCCCAGCCATAACTCGGAGTTGGGCCCATCCACGACTTCATGAAAGGTGGCTGGATCATCGTGATCCACCATGACTTCATTGTCACCTCCGGATACCATATCTTGGAGGAGGAAGATTGATCCTTTCAAATCGCCTTGGACCTTCCGGAATTGTAACAGGAATTGGTTCTTACTCTACGACAATCTCTGGCTTCTTTCTACTGGGTTGCCAATTGGTTTAGACAGATCTGTACCATCCTGAATTTCTTCGAGATGCACAGTCCTCCCAATGACGTCTTTTGAAACAAAACTCCTTTTCCATAAAGACCCCACCCCATGCGATGAACACCATGTTCTCACTGGGATTGTAGAAGTAGTATCCCCTTGTTGCTTTAGGATACCACACGAAGGTGCATATCTCAGATCTTGGTTCGAGCTTAGTCGAAACCAAATGTTTCACATAAGCCTCGCAACCACAAATCTTTAGGAAGGACAAAGCGGGCATCATCCCATATCATTATAAAATGGTGTCCCTTCCACACCCTTCGTCGAAGCCTGATTCACTATGAATGCGGTCGTCTCTAGAGCATAATCCCAGAAAGAGATTGGGAGATCAGTCCAACTGATAATGGAACGGACCATTGTCTAACAATGTCCGATTTCTCCGTTTGGCTACACCTTTCATCTACAGTGTCCCAGGAGGAGTCCATTCCAATAGGATCCCATTCTCTTTTAGATGATCTAATAACTCTGTGGTCAAGTATTTTCCACCTCGATCCAATCGAAGTGCCTTAATACCTTTGTCGAGCTGGTTTTCTACTTTTGTCTTAAACTCTTTGAATTTATCAAAAGCTTCAAACTTATGTCTCAGTGAATAGACATAACCATATTTACTGTAATCATCAGTAAATGTGATAAAGTAGTTAAAACCCCTCCTGGCAAGTGAACTTATTGGTATACACACATTCGAGTGTATCAGCCCCAATAACTCACCCGCCCTTTCATCGCGATCGATAAAAAGGCACTTTAGTCATTTTTCCCATCAAACAAACCTTGCACCTATCGATCGAATGGAATTCGAATGAACCTGAAAGT
The DNA here is from genome assembly GCA_963921825.1 of Erodium maritimum. Taxonomy (NCBI): domain Eukaryota; kingdom Viridiplantae; phylum Streptophyta; class Magnoliopsida; order Geraniales; family Geraniaceae; genus Erodium; species Erodium maritimum. Next base: position 72,768,245 of record OY997588.1, on the reverse strand, counting down.
CCGCACTTCTGAAATGCTGATAGGTGCTTCTTGTTTATGCGACCTAAATGACAGTGCCTTAACAGAGTTAGGTTTAAATCGTTGGGTTTAGACCTCTTGGTATTAACGGAATATATAGAACTTGAGGCATTGTTACCCATATCTAATATGTACAATCCTCCAACCAAGTCAGTACTGGTATAAAACATATCATTGCATAGAACATTGAAAACTCCATTTCCAATATTAACATTATATCCTTCCTTGTCAAACACGGATACATATATAATATTCCTACTAAAAGTAGGTATGCAATATACATTATACAGTACTAAGACAAGGCCTCTTGGCAAAGCAAGACTCATGGATCCTACAGCAGTTGCCACAACTCTGAGGTCCACTTCGTGCTTTCCAAACCTCTCCTACTTTCAGCCACCATATATAAGTGCATGTGTGAGATTGAGTCCTGGTATCTAATACCCATGAATCTTTGGAAGTAGAGAGATGTAGCTCTATAGAGTTAATACCGGATGAAGGCACGGTCCCACCGCCCTTCCTTAGATCATCCAGGTTTCCTGATAAAGGTGCAGTCCTACTGCCCTTCTTCAGATCATCCACGCTATTTGATGAAGGCGCAGTCCCACTGCCCTTCTTCAGATCAGCCGTGAACTTCCTGTAATCCCGGTTCCAATGACCAGGCTATTGGCAGTAGAAGCAGACATTCTCATGTGTCTCATCTTTCTTGCCAAGTGCGCATGGGCCCCGCCCTTGCCACTTCCAATTTCCTTGTTGACCATCAGAATATCCTTGGATCCCAGATCCCTGATATATTCTTCTCAGCAATTAATGACACTTCATGTAACTCTGATATGGTCTTAGAGACAGCCTTGTCAAGGACATATTCTTTGCGTTCAGACTTGAGGACTATCCTCAAAATTATGTACCAGTCCAAATAGTTTGTCCCATTTAGCTTGACCCTGTCAAGAATGGTTTTTAATGACAAACTATTAATGTTCGCTGAATTTGCCATTTGATCACAACAGATAAAATTCAATCAGTAAACTGAATAAATTTTATGAAGATCAAGCTTAAACACCAACAATCGATTCTAAACCTTTAGAATCTGAAACCAAGATCCTTGATTCACTCGATTAAGCTGAACTAATGCTTACCACTTAATCGAGCTATGTAGGTAGGACTCCATCCAATCACATCCAATGTGACTCCTGGCTAGGGTATGTACTTATGTACACGACTTACCCTATCTGTTACCCTAGCTCAACCTCAGGCTGAGAATCGTAGTCGGGTCCACCAATTTTCAACTATGGCTCGTCACTATGTAGGTGCTCCGCTAATGCGCACGACACCCACATATGTCGTCCAAACCTACTACCCCGCTTCCCCATGGATGCTCCTCTAATGCGCACGACACCCATAGGATGGGGAGGTAGTAAGGTGTTGATGATTGGGAGGTATCGGACATGACCCGCTTTTACTTGTCCAGTTGTGTTCAAAACTTTGGCACATCCTAGATGCGATGAGCACATCAACTACATTCCAAATGCAATGATGCCTCAAATTACATCCAATGTAATTCTTCCTTTGAACCCGTCAACTACATCCAATGCAATGACGGTTCTAAGGGTTCACACACAAGGATTAAAATTCCAATTTTATCTTTGCATGTGAGGTGATATGCTCGGTAAATAAAGTTAAGCATGCAATTCTAAAGCACATAGAATTAATCATGCATAAACTAAACCAAGCATAAAGCGATAAATGTGCACATAATAGCCCCCTAAACTAACTCCCACTAGCTTCTTGAGCTCCACCGACTCCAAGCCGATGCCAACACCCGAAAAGCCACCAAATGACCTTTTCACCCTTTCTTTGTCTTGAGTAAAATATTACAATTTAATACACGACTCGCAGGTCGGGAATAAATAAATATTACAAACAAGTGGTTCGACGACCACACCTTGAAATAATAATTACACGCTAACTTTAACGGCTCGCAGGCCGTGAAAAGCGATACATAATTAAATCGAGCTCGGGGCTATTATGTACACCATGCCAACATCACATCACACATCGTGTTATCAAACATCATGTGATTTTCAGGTTTTAATTAATAGCCAAGTTTCGAAATTTTTTGATGCTCGGTTTATCGAAACCGTTCAAAAATGAAACTTTTGAACATTTAATCTTCGAGTTCGTCATGACGGTTCCAAACTCGTCATAACTAACAAAACGGTTTAGCCTTGGCATATCAACCATCCAATGGTCATGCTTGGCCTAGCTCCGTCCAACGGAGCCCCGTTCGGTCCCGGTTTCGGCTCCCCGAGAGTCCCGCTCCCGAGACCCGAAAAATCAAAAAAAAAATTCAAAATTTCCAGATTTGAAATAATTTTCAAAAATTCATTTTACATGCATTAAATCCATGAACAAGAATTTAAAACATGTTATCAAACAATTTAGCAAAACAACATGCCACAAAACGAAACTTTCAAGCAAAAACCGAAACTTTGAACACCGTCTTGTGAATCCCGAAGGTAGCACGGCTCTGATACCACTGTTGGGTCTCGAGGTAGGGTTGGAGATGAACCAACTCGCAGCGGAAAATCAATAAAAACCAAGAGACGATTAAAACCATGAAACAACTAACAAAGAATGGATTCACAAGAGAAAAATTCAGCACTATCTCTTACCAAAACAAGAACACCGGTTAACGAATGATTGGCTTGAGTCTCCAAGACGCCTACGTATCCACATGGGAATCAAAGCCACGTAGTTCTTCTCTTTGAGGACTCAAGAACACAAAATTGGAGGAGGAAACTAGCCAAACCCGAAATGGCCATGGAAGAGGGAGAGAAAATGTGTTTCCTATTCTTGTCTTGTCTTTGTTATGTTGAAAAAAGATGACTTAAACATAACAAAACCCATACTTGTCCAACTAAAGGCATGGGACAAGTATGGTGTCAAGTAAGGTGTAAATAGGACAAAGTATGGCAAGACAAGATTGGGTTAGGTGGTGAATCACCAACACCTAAATCCTTGTCTTGCTTACTTAGTACTAATTAATCAAGACTTGATTAATTAGTTCCATGGGCCTTGGTTGCATGGGCCTTTCATGGGCCTCTTGGAACATGGCCCGTGGCCATTTCCAACGAGGTCCCGTGATTCGCTCATCGCCTCCATGCCTTCCATACCGGAAATGTCCAACATTATCCGACGCGATCAATCCCAAGACTCCAAGCCTTGTCTCGATCCGTAAAGTCCTATTCACTTACGGGCACATGACCCAAAACCCAGTTTTGGTCATGTCCCGAGACAACTCCCTTTTGGCCATTCTCCATAAATGTGTCAATGAGTTTCATCCTCCGGTGTGACCCTTAGGTTTATGCATGTCAATAGATCAACGTAAAATCCCATTTTACTTGATCCTATTTAAGTGGCAACTAACGAGACTTAAGTATTGCCTGACACTACATAACGAATCGACCCTGTCGATTCTAACCTTTCCGTCGTCCCTGTCATTATCCTTTTATCTCCGATATCCTGATTGAGATAAGGCATAGAGCCGTCATCCTTATTATTCTCAATCACCGTTCCTTGATATGTGAGATGACTGAAGATATGATACCCAGTATCATGTGCATGGCCATGCTATTCTTCCAGTCACTCTTGATCAAGCGGCCGATAACCGATATGTTTCCCATACCTCAGTACGAGGGATAAATCCCTTAGCCGTCTTTCGTGTCACTCATGTAGCCCGTCCCCAAGCCAATCCTGGCCGTTATGGAAGCCCTGTTACGGACAACGTTAGGCTCAGGTCAAACTCAGTTGTTGACTACATAGCGATCACAAAGACTCCTTGGTCTAAGGATACATAACAAGCTACAACACTGAATATGTTCATGACTTAATCTATGGCACATATTCAGGGCGGGTCGTCCAATATCATGTCCCACATGATATCTATGATCAGACTCCGGAATCCCATTCCAATGACTAACAGAACGTAAGCCATAAAGAGCCATCTTTCATACTAGTCGCTTCTAGTGAAGCTTTGTTGACTAGGGACCCATCGAGTGTGATCTATCTCGATCTATGGTTCTATTCGCATGGTGGGCATAGATCAGAGCACACATCGATATATTACTCCAACACATAAGTAATATAAAACCGCTTTAATTTTATTGCTAACGATGATATATACATTTGGACATTTAGGATTGAACTACGGGCACTAAGACTAACATCTTCCACTAACCCACTAATGGCAATAGGTGACTCTTAGACTTCTAGGCCTATTAATGGGTGACCCTTAGTCTCCCATATTTATTACACTCCCCCTCAAGCTGATGCATAGATGTTAATCATGCCCAGCTTGTTACAAAGATAATCAACCCGAGTACCCGGAAGTGCTTTGGTGAACATATCTCCTAATTGTTCTCCGGTCTTCACATACGCGGTAGTAATCAAATTCTGCTGAAGCTTTTCACGGACGAAATGACAGTCAATCTCGATATGCTTGGTTCGTTCATGAAATACGGGATATGAGGCAATATGAATAGCAGCTTGATTATCACACCATAATTTTGCTGGCATGGAGACTGAGACCGAGTTCTGAAAGTAGTTGATAGATCCACATTATCTCAGCAACTGATTGAGTCATGGCTCTATACTCTGATTCTGCACTAGAGCGTGAGACAACATTTTGTTTCTTACTTCTCCATGAGACTAAATTTCCTCCCACGAACACACAATATCCCGATGTGGATCGCCGATCAATTTTGGATCCTGCCCAATCTCCATCTGTGAAGCATTCTATATGAGTATGATTGTGGTTCTGGCAGAGTAAACCACGTCCTGAAGCTCTTTTTAGATATGCCAAAATATGTTCAAGAGCAGTCTAATGTTCAACAGTAGGGGAGGACATAAACTGACTTACAATGCTTACTGAGTATGCAATATCAGGCCGAGTTAATGTAAAATAGTTCAGTTTCCCCACAATTCTTCTGTACCTCTCTGGATTCTCAAATAGTTCTCCTTCTTTCACGAGTTGTGTCACGCCCCAAATCCGGTTCTTGCCCGGACTCGAGGCATGACTAGTAAAATCTGAATAAAAGAGATAATAATTCGAAAATAGGTTCACGAAAACTCCAATAAGTAACTCAATCCATAAAATTCAGTGCAAAAGTAAGTAACCCTCCAGGGGTGTAATAATAAACTTCTACAAAATCTGTTCTTAAACAAAAAGAAACGAAAGTGAAGTCTCTACTGACATCCACACCGAGAAGCTCCCGAGCCTCTACTCCTCAATCAAACCTGTAAACACAAAAATGAACTCACAGGGGTGAGCTTACGCTCAGTAGGGAAAACACAAAACAGGGTAAACCTTAACTCCAACACGATCAACCATAAAGTCAACCAAACATAACTTAACAACCAAGGGTAAAAGTAAACTCGTCAATGTCGTGGCACATGAAGTCTCCACCCTCCGATCCACACGATGTGTCCTCTCGGATTTTCCCTCAAATCCAGAGGAGACGCATAACATTGAGGCGACCGGAAACAACCCTTCGGGGCGCTTATCGTCGGGATTCTCAGAAACGTCTCCAAAGGATTTTATGTCCTCGGGAACCAAGGTATTACTCCCATAGGAAGCATACACTTGGGCAATTCACTAAATAATCAGTATATCATCCTACACCGGACTCCTCAACGGTGTAGGTACCATACCGTAACAACCATAATCCCGATCTCACCCTACATCGGACTCCTCAACGGTGTAGGTGCCATACCGTATCAACCATAATCCAATAACAACTTAGTAACACGCTCAACCGAAACTCGACGTCATCCAATCCAACCACCATTAATCCACTAACACACATAGCTCACACATCACCCATTCCCCATAGCACACAACACACGAATCATTAAATCATATCACACCAATCACACAATTCCAACTTACCGTTCACTTACCAGTTTCGAACCACCGGGGCATCGATCACCTGATTGCACCGCTCGGTACAACCAGTCATACTCGATGCTCCAAACAACCAATCAAGTAAATCAAGTAATCATTCGAATACAATCAACGAGCAAGTACGAGTTTAAACAACCAATCATAAAGCCTTCAAAAGAACATTCAAACATGCAATTCCACTAGTTTCATTAGACTCTTTAGCCTATCCACTAAGCAATCAACAACCAAGCATGTGATCCTAACACACAACTAATCCGAGGGCTTTGCCAAGGCTCCTCTACCAGACAATCAATTCCCAAGTATTGAAAGTGAGTTACACTAGTGATTGGCATCCTAATCGGTCACCACTAGACACTCCGGTTATTAGTAATTGAAAGACGATTAAGCTAGTTATTCACATCCTATAGGCATTTCTAGGACCTTTTCCAATTTTATTAACCTAGCATGCATACTAAACATCATAGACGAGAGGTTAAGGCTTTCCCTACCTCAAGGTCCTCCTCTTCAACGCTTTGATGAAGTCCGGTGATCACAACTTCGCTCTTCCCTCGGGTCCCGGCGTGATCCTTGCTCCTCTAGCTCGATCCCCAAAGTCTTGGACACAAAGAAACGCTAATTAGGCTCCACTTAAACAGCAAGAAAGACCCCCAAAACCCTTCCAAAGTTCAGCTCAAAACCAAGATGCAAAACCTTCGAAAAACCCCCAAGAAACCCTCACCCTGGTCTGTCACGGGCCTGGTCACGGATCCGTGACGTTAACCCTCACGGTTACCGTCACGGAGCCGTGACGAGTGCCGTCACGGACTCCCTCACGGAGCCGTGAGGTCGCCTGTCACGGGATCCGTCACGGATCCGTGGCGCACCAGGGCAGTTTCGCCCTTCTTCAGCCTCCAGCTCCAAAACTCCGAAAAAAACACCTTCAAACCCAGAAAAATACCTCTTCCAACTCCCAAAACAGTCCAAATCCTTCAATACTCCTCTACCCATGGTAGGAATCAACACACAAACAAGTTTCCAATGATTCATCAAATCAAACCCACTTCAAAATCTCCAACAACTATTGATTTCTCAACAAAAACTCAACAAGGCTTCTCATCAACAACATCTCCCACCATTTCTACTCAAACCCAACATCATCTAGCAATTTTCACCCAAAACCCATGAAAATAGATTAAGAGAAATGAGGATTAGAGAGTTCCATTACCTCTAGGGTGTTGAGATGAAGAAGGTGCTAGTGATTTTGAGGAGGGATGGCTAGAGGAAGACTTGAAAAGGCCTCTTCTTCCTTGAATTTCCTTCAAAGCTCCATGGGAGCTCTCCTCCCTTGCTCCTCCTCTAGAAATCGGCTACACCAAAAAAATGAGTTGAAATTGCAATTCCAATCTCATATAATACCTAGATGTAGCAAATGTCCAAAATGCCCTTGAGCTAGAAATCCTTGTAGTAGCTTTTGGGAGGGTAAAAGAGTCTATGACTATCCCTTTTTCTCTCTTCCAACCACAAGGGGACAAGTGTCCAAAGGTGATTTAATTTTCCAAAATAATTTCCAGCACTTTTAAAATTAATGCTTTAGTCGATAAAAAGTCTAGTTTTGACCAAAATTGACTTTACCCGATATTATACTCAAACGAAAGGGATTTCTCCCCTGAAGCCAACCGTGATAATGGCTACTTCGTTTGGATTCCGGAAAAGTCCCGAGTGACTTCCAGAGTCACCGGTTCGACCGGAAGCGGGTCTTACAATCTACCCCCTTTAAAGAAATTTCGTCCTCGAAATTAAAAGCAAGGTACCTCAATGTCGAACAGGTGGGGATACTTCACGCGGATCTCATCCTCGCGCTCCCAAGTGGATCATGCTCCCTGATGTCCCCACTGTACTAGTACCAACGGAATCGTCTTGTTCCGCAGGATCTTCTCCTTCGTACCCAAAATCTCAACGGGCTGCTCCTCAAAGGTGACATCGTCTGCTACCTCGATGTCTGACCACTCAATGATGTGCGAAGGGTCCGCTATGCACTTCCGCAGTTGGGACACATGGAAAACGTTATGCATGTTCCCAATCTGTGGTGGCAAGGCCAACCGATAAGCTACAGCTCCAATCTTCTCTAACACATCAAAAGGTCCGATGAAACGCAGTGCCAGCTTGCCTCCGCTGCGGTTAAACCGCACAAGACCCTTCCTCGGGCTCACCCTCAGAAACACATGCTCACCGACCATGAACTCAAGTGGTCTACGACGCCTGTCTGCGTAGCTCTTCTACCGACTCTGCGCGGTCTTCAGCCGCTCTCTAATCAAGGTGACCTTCTCGGTTGTCTCCCTGATCATGTCTGGCCCGAGTAAGCTCCGGTCACCAACCTCAGCCCAACACACCGGCGAACTGCAAGGTCTGCCATACAAGGCCTCAAATGGTGCCATACCAATGCTGGACTGGTAATTGTTGTTGTAGGAAAACTCTGCCAAAGGCAAATGATCCTCCCATGATCCCTGAAAGTCAAGCACACACGCCCGAAGCATGTCCTCTAGAATCTGAATGGTGCGCTCTGACTGTCCATCTGTCTCAGGATGGTAAGCGGTACTCAACAGTACCTCAGTGCCCAAGGCCTTCTGTAGACTTTTCCAGAACCTGGATGTGAAACGGGGGTCTCTGTCCGATACCACTGACACTAGTACACCGTGCAGACGAATAATCTCCCTGACATACAAACGAGCCAACAAGTCCACCGAATCAGTCATCCTCATACCCAGAAAGTGGGCCGACTTGGTCAGTCGATCAACCACCACCCAAACAGCGTCATGCCCCTTCGACGATCTGGGCAATCCACACACAAAATCCATAGTCACGTGCTCCCACTTCCACTCAGAGATCGGTAAAGGCTGTAGCAAGCCTGCGGGACGCATGTGCTCGGCCTTTACCTGCTGGCAGGTAAGGCATTTAGAAACGAAATCTGCAACTGCCCCACGCATCCCAGTCCACCAAAACTGTCGCCGCATGTCTCTATACATCTTGTTGCCACCGGGGTGCACAACTAGACGGGAGTGGTGGCACTCACGCAACACAGTGTCTCTGCACTCACGGGGTACAAACAGTCGTCCTTTAAAGCGGATACCCTGATCGGTGCCCATCTCCCAACCCTCGAGCTCGACTCCATCCATCAACTTCTGCCGAATCCCTGCTGTCTAAGCATCCTCAGTCTGTGCCTCCAACACCCGAGCAAAAAGGGTGGGCTGAGCCACTAAGGCACACACGGCCATACTCTCTGTGACCTCCTCCAACTCTAGTCTGAATAAGCTCAACTGCTCCAACATGTCCCACTCTCGGATTGACATACTGGCAACGCAGTGACTCGACTTCATGCTCAAAGCATCGACAACCACGTTCGCCTTGCCCGGATGATAGAGCAACTCAAAGTCATACTCTTCAAGCAACTCCATCCATCGCCTTTGGCGCATGTTCAGATCACGCTGCGAGAAGATATACTTGAGGCTCTTGTGGTCTGAAAACACCCTGAACTGCTCACCATACAGATAATGTCTCCAGCTCTTCAGCGCAAAGACTACCGCTGCTAGCTCGAGATCATGGGTCGGGTAGTTGCGCTCATGCACCTTCAACTGCCTCGAGCCGTAAGCAACCACCTTTCCACCCTGCATCAGAACACAACCTGACCCCTCGCCTGAGGCGTCACAATACACGTCATAGCCCACTCCCCGCTCTGGAACAATCAACACTGGGCGGTAGTCAACCGAGCCTTTAGCTCGCAAAAAGAACGCTCACACTCATCCGTCCAAATGTACTCCGCTCCTTTGCGGGTCAAAGCTGTCATAGGTGCTGCAAGGCGGGAGAAATCCTGAACGAAGCGCCGGTAATAGCCTGCCAACCCGAGAAAACTCCGAATCTCAAATACACTGCTGGGTCTCGCCCACTTCGACACTGCCTCAACCTTGGCTGGGTCAACCAAGATGCCCTCCCGAGATACCACGTGCCCGAGGAACTTCACCTCGGTGAGCCAAAATTCGCACTTCTCCATATTTCCGTACAACTGGTGAGTGCGTAAGAGTGTCAAAACGGTCCGCAGATGTTCCGCGTGCGCCTCCTCACTGGGCGAGTAGATCAAGATGTCATCGACGAAGACTACCATGAACTGGTCTAGATAAGGTCTGAAGATGCCATTCATCAAGTCCATAAAGGCGGCCGGCGCGTTCGTCAAACCGAACGGCATCACCAGAAACTCGAAATGTCCATAACGAGTGCGGAACGCTGTCTTCTCTACGTCCACAGCTCGGACTCTCAGCTGGTAGTACCCCGATCGAATATCGATCTTAGAGAAGTACTTTGCTCCCCTCAGCTGGTCGAATAAATCATCAATCCTCGGCATCGGGTAGCGGTTCTTCACCGTTACCCGGTTCAGCTTCCTGTAATCTATACACATCCTCAAGGCTCCACCCTTCTTCTTCACGAAGAGGGCGGGCGCTCCCCACGGAGATACGCTCGGGCGGATGAACCCCTTCTACTGCAGTTCCTCGAGTTGTCGCTTAAGTTCGACCAACTCGGCTGGCGCGAACCGATACGGCGTCATCGAGATCGGCGCCGTACCCGGGATCAGATCGATCCTGAACTCCACCTCTCGCGCTGGTGGAAAGCCTGATAGTTCCTCCGGAAAGACCTCCGGGAACTCCCGCACTACCCTCGGTAGCTCACTGCTACTCCGCACGATCTCTGCCTCAGAACCCGTAGTCAAGGCGGATAAGAGGACTCCGCTCTTGCTACCCAGAACACACGTGATCACCCTATCACCTGACCTCACCGTCACCTGACGTCTGTAGCAGTCGATCGTCGCTCGGTACCTCGCGAGCCAGTCCATACCCAGAATCACGTCGAAGGCGCTCATGTCAAGAACGAGTAAGTCACCCAGAAAAGGGCAATCTGCCACCCTAATCGCACAGTCTCTGCAAACAGTGCTCAACACCACCGCACCCGTAGCCGGGGTCTCCAAACAAAGGGGTTGGCTCAAAGCCTCCACCCGCAAACCCAAAGAAGCAGCAATAGACGAAGATATGAACGAATGGGAAGCTCCCGTATCAAATAAAAAAGAAGTCCACGCATTATAAAGTAAACACGTACCCTGGGTGGCCTCATGGCCGGCGTACGGCCTCTCACTCCTGGCATCAGTAACTACAAAGACTCGGCCCTGCCGTGCCGGTGGTCCTCCTCTAGGTGGTGGGGGAAGTGCCACTCACTGCTCAGCTCTCGGCTGGTGCCTCTGACCTGCTGCTCCCGTCGCCGGATGCGGAGCTCTCTGCTGCGGTGCCTGACGTGGCCTGCCAGGTGGCGCAGGGCGAATCTGAGTCTGCTGGGGCCTCGGTGCAGGCGCTCTGCCAGCTACCTCAGGGCACGCCCGGATGAAATGATCAGATCGGCCACACTGGTAGCATCCTCTCTGCCCTCCCTGTTGTGCTATCTCAGAACACGCACGCATGAAGTGGTCGGCACTGCCACAGTGATAACATCCCCTCGGCTCACTAGGCTGTCTAACACTGGTCCCTAGGGGACGACCATCAGGACGCTCCACCAGCCCATTGCCCCTCGGACAGTCTCGTGCCAGGTGACCCTGCTGTCCACACCGAGGACACAGCTGGGCCACCGGGGCGGGTCCAACTGACGCGACAGCCCCTGCTCGGCGTATGCCATCTCGTTGAAACTGAGGCTGAAAGTGCCCTGTAACTCTCTGTCTGCGTCGGTCTCGATGGTCAGACGGCTGCAAAAAGCCACTCGGCCTAGGCCTGGTCTCTCGCACCCTGATCGTATCTCTGAAGTGTCTCTCCATGGCTAAAGCCTGATCCAAGAGTGTGGAGTAATCTGTGGTCCTGAAAGCGATAACCCTGTCGGCTATCGACGGGATGAGCCCGTTCTCAAACCTCCTGCAACGGTCATCCGCAGTCTGCACCAACTCCGGCGCGAAGCGGGCCAAAGAAGTGAACCTCACCGCATACTCCGACACGCTCAAGCATCCCTGGCGCAGATCCAGAAACTGCTGGCGTCTGTCATCCCGAATAGAGCGAGGGAAGTACTGCTCCAAGAACAGCCTGCTGAACAACTCAAAATCACTACCGACCCTGCCCTGCACTGACTGCCACCAGTAGTAGGCCTCTCCCTCAAGCTGAAAAGTAGCGAACGAAACTCTCAAGCGTCTCTCCGATACCCCAGAGGTATCGAGGTTGCGCGTAACCCGCTCCAACCAGCCCGAAGCTGCCTCGGGGTCCGCTCCCCCGGAGTAGGTCGGCGTACCAAGTCTACGGAACTCTCTGAGTGCCTGGGCCGTGATACTGTCAAGCTGGCCTGGCCTCTCTCCAAAGTCTGCTGAAGCAACAGGCACGGGCTCTAGTGCCGGTGCTGTAGTCCCCTGCTGCGCACTCAAGGCTGCTAGTACAGCGCGAACCACCTCCTCGAGAGGGGTCGCCTGAGTCGGCTCTGCGATTGGAGATGTCCTGGGTGGCGACCCTGTTGGTCCCCCCTCAAAGTGTTGATGCTCTGTGGAAGCAGCATCCTGGGCATCAGCTGCCCCCTCCTGCTCAGCTGCAGGTGCCTGCCTCGGGCCCCCAGCTGGGCGTCTCCGGGTACCTCTAGGAACATACGTACGAGCCATGTCGCCTATCCGCCTGCACGGATAACGCACATGTTCAGTACTTAGTTCAACAACGGTTCTCACACGTTACAAGGCCGAACACACACGTGCCTACACAAGTCACCCACAGATACGCCCCTCACACTAGTATATATATACTCATATAATATAGCACCCAAGTTCGCATCTCTATGCGTCACACAGCAACACCCAGCGATTTAGCAAACAACCACCAACTCCCACGGGAGGGTTCACACTCAAGCACCACACAAAGCACAAATCAACAGGCATACCCTTCACCCGGGTATCCTTCCACAACAGGGGTTTAACACTTAACACAAATCAATAATCACCCTTAACCTTTCCTTCCCTTCCATGAATTCCCATTTCTTAACTTATACTCAAACCTTTTCATGTCGATCTCATGTTGTTACAACCTGATTCAGGCGTCCTCAAACCTCATTGTAACAACTGGACATCGACCCATCATGCTCAACTACAGTGACGCCCCTTAGTCTAATGAAACTACTGAAAATTCGGCATGACCCATTCGTATTTTCCCTTAACCCTTCGCTTAAGCGGGACAATCACCAACACAAATTCACAAGGTACAAGTACACAGAGTTCTCATGCTCATAAAGTACACAACGCAATCATTAAACGGAGTCCTCGTGCTCCCAAACTCAACAATAACACCCGCTCGCAACTTACCGAGACCCTAACTCGTAAGCCAGCCACCAAATGCTCGCAACCTCGTAGGCCAGCCAAGGGAATGCTCGCAACCTTCCGAGACTCTCACTCGTAGGCCAGTCAAAGTATGCTCGCAACCTCCTGAGACTCTCGCTCGTAGGCCAGTCAAATACCACGGGGTACTCGTGCCCCAAACTCGCCACCTGCACGGGCATACGGGATTCTCGTGTCCCAATCTCGCCACCTCAGCGGGCATACGGGATACTCCTGTCCCAAAACAAAGTTCTCACACAACGGAATACGGGGTTCTCGCGCCTCAACCAAAACACTCAATAACAGCATACATGGAGTGCTCAAGCTCCAGACCAACCGTCACTCACAAGTCAAAACTTGATCGGGACCAAACCACCACTTGAAAATTTTCAAAGTAATACGCCAAAGGGCAACACCACCAACCGTTGGCTCACCCTACCATGAATGCATAGCGGGTCGGTCATTGACCGTTAATCCAATTCCGATCTCAACCATTCGGCTTCCCCGATCATTAGGGAGTGGATACCAATCAAGTAATGCCAACATTGTAGTGTAAGGTTCCATTTAGGACAACTCTTAAAGCACTCAAGACTCAGACTTCCTAACTCTACCCACCTAATTGACTTCGGTCCGAGGTTTGAAAATCAGTTCAAAAGACACCTGTTTCAAATGAAACCAGGCTCTGATACCAAATTGTCACGCCCCAAATCCGGTTCTTGCCCGGACTCGAGGCATGACTAGTAAAATCTGAATAAAAGAGATAATAATTCGAAAATAGGTTCACAAAAACTCCAATAAGTAACTCAATCCATAAAATTCAGTGCAAAAGTAAGTAACCCTCCAGGGGTGTAATAATAAACTTCTACAAAATCTGTTCTTAAACAAAAAGAAACGAAAGTGAAGTCTCTACTGACATCCACACCGAGAAGCTCCCGAGCCTCTACTCCTCAATCAAACCTGTAAACACAACAATGAACTCACAGGGGTGAGCTTACGCTCAGTAGGGAAAACACAAAACAGGGTAAACCTTAACTCCAACACGATCAACCATAAAGTCAACCAAACATAACTTAACAACCAAGGGTAAAAGTAAACTCGTCAATGTCGTGGCACATGAAGTCTCCACCCTCCGATCCACACGATGTGTCCTCTCGGATTTTCCCTCAAATCCAGAGGAGACGCATAACATTGAGGCGACCGGAAACAACCCTTCGGGGCGCTTATCGTCGGGATTCTCAGAAACGTCTCCAAAGGATTTTATGTCCTCGGGAACCAAGGTATTACTCCCATAGGAAGCATACACTTGGGCAATTCACTAAATAATCAGTATATCATCCTACACCGGACTCCTCAACGGTGTAGGTACCATACCGTAACAACCATAATCCCGATCTCACCCTACATCGGACTCCTCAACGGTGTAGGTGCCATACCGTATCAACCATAATCCAATAACAACTTAGTAACACGCTCAACCGAAACTCGACGTCATCCAATCCAACCACCATTAATCCACTAACACACATAGCTCACACATCACCCATTCCCCATAGCACACAACACACGAATCATTAAATCATATCACACCAATCACACAATTCCAACTTACCGTTCACTTACCAGTTTCGAACCACCGGGGCATCGATCACCTGATTGCACCGCTCGGTACAACCAGTCATACTCGATGCTCCAAACAACCAATCAAGTAAATCAAGTAATCATTCGAATACAATCAACGAGCAAGTACGAGTTTAAACAACCAATCATAAAGCCTTCAAAAGAACATTCAAACATGCAATTCCACTAGTTTCATTAGACTCTTTAGCCTATCCACTAAGCAATCAACAACCAAGCATGTGATCCTAACACACAACTAATCCGAGGGCTTTGCCAAGGCTCCTCTACCAGACAATCAATTCCCAAGTATTGAAAGCGAGTTACACTAGTGATTGGCATCCTAATCGGTCACCACTAGACACTCCGGTTATTAGTAATTGAAAGACGATTAAGCTAGTTATTCGCATCCTATAGGCATTTCTAGGACCTTTTCCAATTTTATTAACCTAGCATGCATACTAAACATCATAGACGAGAGGTTAAGGCTTTCCCTACCTCAAGGTCCTCCTCTTCAACGCTTTGATGAAGTCCGGTGATCACAACTTCGCTCTTCCCTCGGGTCCTGGCGTGATCCTTGCTCCTCTAGCTCGATCCCCAAAGTCTTGGACACAAAGAAACGCTAATTAGGCTCCACTTAAACAGCAAGAAAGACCCCCAAAACCCTTCCAAAGTTCAGCTCAAAACCAAGATGCAAAACCTTCGAAAAACCCCCAAGAAACCCTCACCCTGGTCTGTCACGGACCTGGTCACGGATCCGTGACGTTAACCCTCACGGTTACCGTCACGGAGCCGTGACGAGTGCCGTCACGGACTCCCTCACGGAGCCGTGACGTCGCCCGTCACGGGATCCGTCACGGATCCGTGGCGCACCAGGGCAGTTTCGCCCTTCTTCAACCTCCAGCTCCAAAACTCCGAAAAAAACACCTTCAAACCCAGAAAAATACCTCTTCCAACTCCCAAAACAGTCCAAATCCTTCAATACTCCCAAAACAGTCACTTACAGCCAATAGCCTTCTTCCCGGGAGGCAACGGGATCAACTGCCAAGTACCATTCGCATCCAGTGCACTCATTTCTTCTATCATCGCTGAACGCCAGCCAGGATGGGATAGTGCCTCATTAACAGTTTTGGGAATTGAGACTGAATCAATAGAGGCTATGAAGGAACATGATGAAGGAGACAATTGATCATATGACACAAAGGAAGAGATAGGATATGCACATTGTCGCTTACATTTGCGGAGGGCGATGGGGAGGTCGTCAGGATCTGGTGGCGAAGAGGAACTTGGCTCCGGGCATGCGGCGGAGGTGCTGGACGACGGGAATACATGTAACGGATAGGCAGTGGTGGTGGTGGTGGGTCCGGAATAACAGATGGTGTGGGCGTGGTGATGGGCTGTAAAACAGGAGGTGCTGGTACAATCGGTTCTCGATGAGAGATGTGGTAGATTAACAAGTCATCGGTCTCCCCCTGTCTTGGAGTGTGAGAAATTGTTGAATAAAAGAAAGGACAATGTTCCATAAAAGTGACATCAATGGAGACAAGGTATCGATGAAGATCAGGACAATAGCAACGATAACCCTTCTGAACCCGAGAATACCCCAAGAAAACACATTTAACAGACTTAGGATCTAATTTTGTACGAGTAGGACGAACATCACGAACAAAACACATACTCCCAAAGATACGAGGAGTAATAGGAAAAAGAGGTTTGGTGGGAAATAAGACTTGATATGGGATGTCACCTTAAAGGACAGATGAAGGCATACGATTGATGAGAAAACATGCAGTTGAAACAGCGTCAGCCCAAAAACATTTTGGTACATGAGTCTGAAATAAAAGTGCTCTTGCAGTTTCAAGAAGATGTCTATTCTTTCTTTCAGCAACTCCATTTTGAGACGGGGTATCAACACAAGATGATTCATGAAGGATACCATTCTGGGCCATGTAAGTAGTGAATGGCTCGGAAAAGTATTCTTTTGCATTATCACTTCTCAAAATATGAACATTAGAACCAAATTGAGTTTGTATTTCAGCACAAAAGGCAGTAAAATGGGAAAATAACTCAGAACGATTTTTCATGAAATAAAGCCAAGTAGTTCGAGAAAAATCATCCACAAAAAAAACAAAATATCGAACCCCAGTTTTAGACACTATAGGTGACGGACCCCAAACATCAGAATGGACTAATTCAAAAGGAGAGCTGACTCTTTTCTTGACTCGAGGAGTAGAGGGGAGACGATGATGCTTAGCAAACCGACATGCTTCACAATCGAAAGATTGTACCTTCTCAAACTAGGGATAAAGCTTCTTCAAGATTGGAAGAGACGGATGGCCAGAGCGACAATGGGCTTCAAGTATGGTTAAGGAGGCTGAACAAGCGATTGGTGGAGCGGGTTTCTCGGTATTCATGATGTAAAGCCCCCCCGACTCATGTCCTTCACCAATAATCCGCTTCGTCAACAGATCCTGAAACAGATAATGATCAGGATAAAATGAGACACAACAATTTAGAGCACGGGTAACTTTATTGATGGACATTAAATTAAACGAGAATCCAAGTAAGCTTAAGACCGAAGGTAGAGAAATGGATGGTGTGAGGTGGACCGTCCCAGACCCAAGAACATGGCAATGAGAACCATCAGCTAAGCTTACAGAAGAACATGAAGTACGAGGCTCAAAAATGTCAAGTAATTTAGGGTTACCTGTCATGTGATCTGTGGCACCAGAATCAAGGACCCATTGAGAGGGGGATTGGGACGAAATGAGGCACTTAGGTAGATTACTTGTCTCAGCGGCAGAGGTGACAGAGTGAGATGAGTGTGTGGATGTATCCTGGTACTGCCGAAGGCGGTCATACTCAGCTACAGATATAGTGATGGTCTGATTAGAGGAAGTAGCAGCAACATTGGCAGATGATCGGGGGATTAACTTTGGGCACGATCCCTTGGTATCACCTGGTTCCTTACAATGGAAGCAGATAACTCCCCCTGTCTCTTGATTTCGGCTATTCCAACGACCAGGATTACTTGCTCGTCCACTTCCCCTGTGAGCGCCTCTCCCATAAGGACGAGAATTGAGGGAACCCCGTGAATGACCAATGAGGGCATTGTCAACCTCGGCGGTAGATGGCACTTCTCCTTTCTGGGTATCTGTGCGAAGAACTCTGCTAAACACCTCGACCAATGAGGTTAGCTCTGTGCTAGAAAGGATTTGAGATTTGGCCGACTCAAACTGAGAGCCAAGTCCTACAAGAAAGCTCATTATCGCCATTTGTTCTCGCTGTGTCTGTTGAACTTTAACATCTGTGCTGAACGGCATTATTGCATTAAGTTCCTCATAAGTCTTCTTGAAGTTCATGAAATAGGTTTGTAGGGATTGTCCTCCTTGCTCAGCATGATAAAAACCCTGACAAACATCATAAATACGAGCAACATTCCCTTTTCCAGAATAAACAAAGTCCAAATATTCCATCAACTCTTTAACATACTCACAATGGTTAACCAAACTAACCACCTCCGGATCAATAGAGTTCCTGATTTGAAGGAACAAGCGTGCATCATCACGCACCCATTCTCTCTTAGCTTCATCATCAACAGGGGGGTCATTGGAAAGATGATCATCTTTTGAAATACTTCGTAAATAGATACGAACACTCTTTGACCAACCCGGATAATTGGGTCCAGTCAATTTGTGATCGGTTATTCGGGACATTATGGGAATACTTTCCATCAAAATAGTACTTTAATTCTCTTCGGCCATTCAAATGAAGTAAAGAGTAGAATCGAATAACAATAGATGGAAAATACCCGAACTAGGATAGCCGAAGCAAGGAAACAGAGCCTCTGTATTTTTCTGGGCGGCGGTCGGCGGCGGCGCGTGGCGGCGGACGGCGGCGCGTGTGGTCCACGCGCGGCTGTGGGCGGCGGCGGAAAAATCCAGAAACACGCGGTCGGCCGGTTTTGCCCTTCTGAAGCCTCACTCGCCGGAGGTGAGACAAAAACAGCCCTGGAGCCTTGTAAAACGCTTAGAACAGATTCAAAATCACCTTAACTTCTCTAGGAAAGTGAGACTCCGATGGTGGTCGAATGGATCTCAAATTTCAGATATCAACAACCCCGAATAACCTCTAATTTATGGGATAGGAGGTGAGAAACAAGAATTAACGAAAATGAATCAACCTTCCCTCCTGGCAGTGAAAGTGCACACCGGGCACCAATGGAGGCTCACTCCTAAATTCCCTAAACCCACAGAGTTGATAACCACAGCTCTGATACCATGTTGAAATAAGAAAATGTTCGTATACACCTTAATCTGAATATACAAAGGGACTACATATATATACACACATTGATGACTCTTCCACTACCCCACTAATGGCAATAGGTGACTCCTAGACTTCTATGCCTATTAATGGGTGACTCTTAGTCTCCCATATTTATTACATGAATTAATGAAAGTTTGGGGTACTAAGGTGAAACAAAAAAAAATTAGGTTACTCTAAATGAAATATGAAAGATTTAGGGTACTAAGGTGAAATTATCCCTCAAATGTATCTTGAACCAACAACTTATCTAGCTGATTAGAATGTTGTGGAGAATTAAATAAAGTGTTTGGTGCATCAAACTCTGGTCCTCTTACAATAACTGCTGAAGTAGCATTAATTTCTATTCCTAACTTAGGCTAAGAATCAATTAAAGGGTTGATTCCACCTCAGTACCCTAAATCTTTCATATTTCATTTAGAGTACCCTAAATCTTTTTTGTGTCACCCCAGTACCCTAAAATTTTATTAATTCATTTAGAGTACCCTAAATCTTTTTTGTGTCACCTCAACACCCTAAACTTTCATTAATTCCGTTTTAGTACCCACTGTTAACTTTCCATCTGATTTTCCATCCAAAACAGGAAAAATGGTCATAATACTTTTCACTAACAACCAAATATAGGGTAAAATTAACGGTGAGTACTAAAATGGAATTAATGAAAGTTTAGGATACTGAGGTGACACAAAAAAGATTTAGGGTACTCTAAATCAATTCATGAAAGTCCAGGGTATTGAGACGACACAAAAAAGATTTAGGGTACTCTAAATGAAATATGAAAGATTTAGGGTACTGAGGTGGAATTATCCCTCAATTAAATCTTCCTCCAGATCATTTGGTAATGAATGCTCATGATTTGTAGCAGCACCTAGATGAACAACATATCTAAGAATTTCAGCGCAATCATTTTGAGTATCCAATCCCAATGCAGGAGAGATGAAAGATCCTGATTTGAAGAGTTGTTTGAATAAATGCCGGAGGATGGGGATGAAGTTGGAGATTGAATTGGTGGTACTGTATATGCATTAACAGAAGATGCCAAGAGCTTGAAAGTTGTATCTCGAAGAGTAATTTGGACTTCCTCAGAGATAGGCTACAGAATGTGAGTATGGATCAAGACAAAAGCTATACCCACATGAGTTCCATCTTTGGAGGTTGGATCAGTGAATTATGTTGCCAAAGTTAATTGTAGTTGCCTGGAAAGTTTCCTCAAACCAACCATAAAAGGGAATCCCTTGTATATTAGCCAAACAAACGTCCCACCCTTAAGACACAGTTTGGTATTTATAGGAATAAAGGTCAATCAATCATGGAGCCAAACCCCCATCACTCATTAATTCCTTGTGAAACAGTTCATCAGGACAATGAAGTAGTACCACTCTGTTACTAAGAGCCTTGAGATGTATTTCTGACACCCCTTGCAGAGAAATCTCTCTCAATATTGCATCCAATTGAAGATTGAAATGAGTTAAGGCCATAGGTGAATGTTGAAGAATGTTGGAGTGAGTAGTCACAATA
Organism: Erodium maritimum; assembly: GCA_963921825.1. NCBI lineage: Eukaryota > Viridiplantae > Streptophyta > Magnoliopsida > Geraniales > Geraniaceae > Erodium > Erodium maritimum. The sequence goes on along the minus strand of OY997588.1, from coordinate 72,747,468 downwards.
GAACCTTTGTGTAGATAGTCTTTGTAATTTTTAGAGTTTCCCCTCACCTGAAGAGACTCCCCATATCTTTTGGAAGATAGATGAGCTACAAGATGAGGAGAAGATCTATCCCAAGATTTTGTAACAAAAAGTTTATGATTCTAAAAGAAGGCTCCATTGTATTTTTGTATAACGGCCTCCAAGCTGTCCATAGAGGAAAAATACACAAAGCCGTACCATTTTCTTTTTGGATTTGTTTTTGAGCCACTAAAGCCTTACAATAACCATGAGCCTTGCCAAAGATATTTTGTACCCAAGAAACATGAGAAGCAGGAGGAATATTAAGAACGAAAGCTGTAAAGAATTTTCTCACGGTTTCCAAATGATTGAACTGGATTTTTCTTCTTTGGTTGAATGTCTTCAAACCTAGTTGGAAGATATCTCATTGATGATTATGATTCATGTTGTTGTCTATGATTTGCAGCGACCACCACTGATTTTAGCTGTTTTCCATAGACGTGTTGCATAAGCTGTCTATTTTGAGCTAAGATTTGAACATCACTATTTTCCATATCCTTGCTTCCTCGTGCAACGTGAAGAACGTCCTTGCTTCTTCCTTTTACCACTGCAACCTTCTAAGGCATGTCAATCCTAGTGTCTTTGGTCTTGTATTTTCCTTTTTGGTTGTTTGCTTTACTTAACAATCGATGTGGGATCCTTTGGTTGACAGGTCCCCAGTCCTTCTTGTCATTGATGAATTTTGTCTTATTATTGAACGATCAACCTTCTCTGATCGAAGAGGAGGTTTTCCTTCCATGCCGACTCGCCACTGATTGGGAGATCTTCTTGTCTCTGCATTAGCTGAGGGAGAAGGAGCCACAATATTTGTAGAGAGATACATATCCTCTAAGGACATTTGAGTTTTTTGCATGAGCCTCCATTTCAACTTCAAGACGTCCTTTCGGTTAGGGATTTAAGGAACCAGAACAAGATCAGATGAAGTAGACTTTGTCCTTACTTGACATCTTAGTCAGACAACCGGAGCACAAAGAACCACGCTTGTCTGTCACCAAAGATCGGCCACACACGACAGGAACGAAGAATCACCGATGCGAACAAATCGCCAGAGCTGAGAGCACGAAGTTCATAAAGCCCGGACGTTGTATTGAATCCGCAAACGGGGACGAAGCACTTACGGGAATTCCGACACATGCGGCGGTGATTTCAAAAGAAACAAAACCCGGCGTCGAGGCGAACGGTCCACCGGAGCTAGGAGCACGAAGGCAGGATTGACTCTGCTCACGGAGACGAAAATCTTTCAAACGGAACAGAACCCTAAAAACCCGTGCGTACGCCGTGTTCCAACTTAACTTTTCACCGTCTCACTTCTCAATGTATTAATAAATAATAATGTCATACATAATTGAGATTAGCCTAATACAACAAACATTGTCGTGTTAGATTAATTCTCTAAATTGATATCATAAGGTTTATGATCAATATTTGGTTGGTCTAATTGCCAATATGTGCGTTTATATTGGTGCCTTTTCATTTGTAACTTTTGATGGAGAAGTTAGAGAATGAAACATCATTTTATATATCTTTGGTCCCCAAGTCCACGTAGCATTAGATTTCTGGTTAAGTTACTCATACACCATCTTTGAGAGAGAAATAAAAGGGTGGAGGACTTGGAAGATCATGGATTGGGATCTTCAAACCTTTTTCTCCAAGGAAAGCAATGGTTGGAGGCAAGTGATCCTAATTCCGCATTTACGTGATTATACCGTGTTTATATGATCACATGTTGAAGTACTTACATGTCGTGCTTTTATTCACCGAGGGACATCACCAATCAATCCTTCAAATTCTCTACTATAGAAGTTGACTTGTAAATGAATCGTTTCAAAACACATTGATCTAGAGCTAAAACCTATTGAAATACCACAGAAATTATACAAACAAACTCGTAAACAATCAATTCATCATAGAGTATATATGGAATGATATGGGTGTTCATAACACCGAGCTTTGTAAGCATGTGAATCTCAGGATTGGTAGAGATGTTCAGTTCATGGGATTGTTGGAATATCTGCTCGGGGTTAACACAAACAATTTCCTTATAAAAAAAATTGTCAGTGAAGGATTAAAACGAGTTAGAGAGAAATCTGTCAGAATGATTGAGCCTTGAAGAACAGTTTGGCCGTGGCTATATGGGCAGGCGTGAAGATTCGGAGAGGCGAGAACAGCAATTGCAGCATCTTGCTATGAACCATTCCAACCTGCCTTGTCATGAACAAAAAATTTAGATTTTTCTTCTTTGTTTTTTCTAGGAATAGTTGCATAAAAGTACCTTGAGGTATTCAGTTTCTATAGGTTGTAGTCATCTTTTCTGATAATCGCAAAAATATATCCCGACTTATTTTTTTTTAATTTATATAAAAACGATGATTTTATCCTTAAAATTCTAAATTTTAAAAACAAAAGTTTTAAATTTTCGTATCCTTAGATTTTTTTTTGCTATACAAAAAATAAGAAATTTAAGGGATATAAAAATTTGAAACCTATGTTCTTTAGTGATTGGTTTTTAGAATTTAAATTTCCAAAGATAAAATCATTATTTAAAAAAAAACATATATAAAGTGAAACAAAATGTCGAGTTCGGAACATCTTTTTCTAACTATCAAAGAAAAGGCTATAGATCGCAAAAGGAGGTACTTTTTGCAAAAACTAAGGAAAATATCATCAATGTTATTCCTTATTTTTTCTAGGAATATTTGCTTAAATTTGCGGTAATTTATGCGTTTCACGAATACTATCACTAAACTATTTTTTTTTGTAAATGACATCCCGAACTATTTTCTGTTTGCAAATCCAATTATGGAGTTAATTATTTTGCAAAAAATCTAAAATAACCATGCAAAAGTGTAAACACTTATGTTCTAAACTGTAAAACATGTATACGTGAGGGTTACAAAATGAAAAAAACGTATAACAAAAAGGGCAAAATTGTCATTTCCGAAAAAAACTTAAACCACGGGATTGTCACATGATTAATTTCCGCTAAAAATAATGAATTCACAGACTAAAAATAATTAGATATATCATTTGTAAAAAAAAATAATTCACTGATTATATTTATAAATCGTGTATGCTTCACAAAATTTTATGATTACCCTTTTATTTTCTATTGTTAGGCTGGTGGTCCATCACATTGAGTTTTGACTAGTGGTTGTGCTTATTGGCTCCAAGTAACTACCAAGTCAGAACCTACTTGTCAATGAAATGAGTTTTGACTTGCCAACTGGCACTGTGATCTTCACTTGAGCTAAGGGTCTCTAATTGTTTGCATTTTTCATGTGTTTGGGTTATTCTTATTCTTAGCTAAACTAGTTAAGGATTGTGGGATGACTGATACTATTTTACTGAAAATCAATTCGAATGATCAAATTACAAAGGTAAAAATACAGTTTGCAAAAACTACAAAAACATGTCATTGATGTATATTATTACTACAGTAGATCGTATATTGAGAAAGCTTCTTCCCTAAAAGTCAGTCTTATATTTATACAATTCTATTCTTAAATATATATTATTAAGATAATTACAAAAATCTGTGATGAACTATGCACGTTTTGTTAGAATTACGGGCGGACTATTTTTTTTGTAGAAAAAACCTCAACTATTATCCGTCCGCGAATCCGCTATCTTTAAGTGAAATTAGTTACGTAATTTTTGGTGGAAATAACAGTTTTACCCTTTATATTACACGTGTTTTGCAATTTGGAACTCTCACGTATACGCTTTTGCATAATTACTTTAGACTTCTTGCAACAAAATATAAAACAAATTAACCTGTTATGGATTTGCAGACGGAAGACATTAAGGGCGATGTTTTTTGTAAAGAAAAATATAGTTCAACGATACTATTTACAAAACACGTATAGTTTGGCCGTAATTTTGTCATTATTTCTACATTTTTGAATGTGGAATTGTAGATCTTTAATTAACACTAATGAATAACACAATCGAAAATGATTCCTGGTTTGTATGATCTCGATATAGTTGATATACGTAAGACTTATTAATGTGAATGAAGAGTAAGAAATATATTAACATTGTGTAAAGGTGGAAATGGAGAGAGAGAGCTTACAGATCAACGAGGCATGAGGAGTTAGTGTCGGAGGAATCTAACTTGCGAGGCTGTGGCGGAGATGGGTTACGACGATCCAAGGAGAATGTGGAAGCTCCATGGTCTTGCTTCCGCAAAAGAGGGAGCTCGTCGGTGGATTGAGTCGGAGAGAAGGGCGGAGAAGGGGACGGAGACGGCGAGAATAGGTACTTCTGGTTGCCCGGTCCCACGCTGATCGGGAGAGGCGACGGCGGTGTCGGCGGCGACGACGTCGGTGATGATGCTTCCTTCTTCATCGTGTTCATTTTCAGCTTCACTTCCCTCTCTTCCATAACTCTCCTCGGGTATGGTGAGACTAGACTCACTTCTTCATCTCGTGCTTGCTACTACATCTGCTACTTGTCTTGTTTGTTTCTTGAATATCAGGTATCACCTAACGGTCTGATTAATTACCACACACATATAAATACACACTGGCTAATTTGTAGTATGTTGTAACCAAGAAAGCAACATTGACTCGGAATAATTTGGTTCTAATCTAAGTCTGGAGCCACCAAACGGTCTTCAACCAAGCAGTCTTCATTTCTCTTCAAGTACATTATTATAAACTCTCGTCATAATCGCGCTCTAATTATGTCCGATTTATACCCCTGAGTTTCCATAATCCGTCTGTACAATACCCGATTTTCACATCATTCCCCTGCCCTTTTGAAGTAAGGGTTAAATGTAATTATCCCTGAACTCTCATCAGGTTTGGACACCAGATACCAGATCTCAGTCCGGCATAACAGTAGGCTCACCATTACAAAATGCAAACCATATTACAGATTGTTTGGGGTCTAAACGAGCCAAATCGACCTAAAATCACCAGGGCATGGTAAAAATAAACATTGTAACTCTATTTAGTTATCACTTCACATGTCTAGTAAGAATTTGAAAATATATTTTAGGAATTGAGTCCTTTACAGTCCTACAGGTTGCATATGCTCAAATTTCAAGTTTGGTATATAAATAAACCTTATTGAAAGATAAGCAACGAATATGCCTTGTTGGCTTGTTGCATATGATAAACAGCAACAAGGAGCCAGGTTTATCTCTTATTGTCAAACAAAACAGTGGTGCAAAATTCTCCTGCTCTCGGGGGAGGAAACAGAGCTAAAAGGATCACCGAGTCTCATCCTCAAGAGCACGGAAACCAGCTGTAAGGTCATCATGCAGCTTGTTGAATTTTGCTTTGAGAGCTTCCTCTCCTTCAGCTGGGTCCTCAAATTTCTGAGACCTGCAATGTCAATGTACAGATTAAAACCGGCTTCTTGCAACGTACCAACAACCAAACCTTTTTTTTAGTTAATGAGAATGAAGCTGCGTACACTAAACGGTAGAAGAGATCTCCCAACCGATGCTTGATAAGTGTGTATGATATCTTCTGACCATCCATACCCGCTCCTTTCTCTACTGCCTGCATTGCAGTTTAAATGATGCCATCCCCAAATAAGCCAAAAGCCAGTCATCAAGATTGTAAATTGGGATTATTGTAAAACAGTACCCTGAGGTATTCATTTTTTGCAATTTGTAGCCCTCTCTTTGATAATTGGAAAGAAGTTCCCTGAACTTGTCTTTTTGTTGCACTTTGCATGAATTTGAAATGACGATTTTACCCTTGGAAGTTCAAATTTAAAATAATAGTTAAAGAACAAAAAATCCAAATTTTTACATCCTCTTAATTTCTTACTCTTTGTATGGTGCAAAGAGGAAGAAAATTAAGGGGTATGAAAATATGTTTTTTTTTTAAATTGTGAATTTTAAATCTAAATTCTAAGGGATAAATCGTCATTTTTGTACAGTTTGCAATAAAAAGACAAATTTAAGGTACATTTTTGCAACTATCAAAGAACAGGGCTACAAGTTGCAAAACCTAAATACCTCATGGTACTTTTGTGCTATTATCCCTTGTAAATTAACCCGAGCAAGTGTAGAAAAGAAAGATGCAGTCTACCTGGTTGGCCAAATTATAGAAATGGATTATATTGCGCATCATCCAAACAGACTTGTAGAAGGGGCAAAATTTGTCGTATCTGTCGGTTGCAGTAAACAAAACAATAAGCTGTTAAATAAGTGTGTTCCTGATAAAGCCATCATCTATTCAGTGTGAATCCGAGGGTTTTCGATAAATAACAAAAGGTGTTTTTGAGAATCAAAGGTCACCGAGGGTAGAGAGGAGGATTAGTTAACTAAGCTTTTAGACTCACGGAGTAAATGCATTCTGTGCAAGATAGTCCTCCCTCAGTAGCTTTGCAGTCTCCAGGGTAATTTTATCTCCCTCAGCTAAAGCATCCTTTCCAACAAGCTGAAAAAAATCCAAATGATAGCTGAGTTTTCAGTGATAGGAAGATGATAGAGACCAATTTACATATTGCTTCATCAAATTAAAAGCTAATCATTTGTAGTACTCATACAATATCTCTTGAATAACGTACTTGTCAATGTGTTTGGAGTATTGAAAAAAATATACCTGGACAATTTCATTCAAATCATCTTCTCTCTGGAGCACCTCACGGGCCTTCGTTCTTATGTTGATGAAATCTGAATCAAACTGGTCATAGAAAGACTCCAATGCCTGGAAACGCACGTGTTCTAACGGTTTCAACAAAATGTGGATTTTATATACATCTGGAAATCTGAACAAGGAAAGTGAGAAACACACCGTTGAGTACTTGGAGTAGGAAATAAGCCAGTTGACAGATGGAAAATGTTTCCTTTGTGCAAGTTTCTTGTCCAAACCCCAGAAGACCTGAAAGGGAAAAATAAACAAATTAGTTGAAAATAAAATAAGAATGAGAAGCTAAGAGCACCTGTAAGGCTGTAACGCAGGGCGTTTCAAGGGGCAAACTGGCTTTAAAAAATGGGTTTTGTGGCCATTGTTGGCAGTTTAAATTTTTCTCTCCTATGGGACGAAATTTGCCGGCGAATCCAATTCGTCCGAAAAAGGTAAGGGAATGACCACTAGCAACGCGCCATGTGGAAATTCGCCCTGTGTGGGGCAATTTCCGTTGTGGGAAGTTGGGCGAATCAACCAAATTCGGCTCGATTCGCCTGGCAAATCGCCCCTGTGCATTGGAGATAATCTAATGTCGTTTTGAAGAAAATCAAACACAAGGGTTTCCTTCTACCATACAAGTGATAGGTATTCTACAAATAGACAACCTGTTACACATTAGAAATGTGTAATCAATTGTGGAAACAACCCAAATACGGGAACACAATAGACTAGTTTCAGGTCAAAAAACTAAAAGCAAACATGTTTTCCACATGTGTAAATCACAAAAAAAAAGTTGCCTTCACCTGGACAATACTAAGGGTTGCAGATGTCACGGGATCCGAAAAATCTCCTCCAGGAGGGGAAACAGCGCCAACAATTGTGACACTACCATTGCGTTCTGGTCCACCAAGACATTTTACTTTACCAGCACGTTCATAAAACGACGCTAAACGTGCTGCAAGATAAGCAGGATACCCACTATCTGCAGGCATTTCTGCCTGAATAAGAAGAGAATCAAAAGTCAGAACAGAAATAGTATGACAGAGTAAATACAAAATCAAGTTGTGTATCAAAAGTCACTTTTGAGTTTTGACTTGAAGAGTAAAGCTGCATATTTGCATGGTGGAAAACATAACACTATCACAGCAAATTTGTTTTGAATACTACCAGTCGTCCAGATATTTCACGCAACGCTTCTGCCCAACGAGATGTTGAATCTGCCATCATACTGACATTGTATCCCATATCTCGGAAGTATTCAGCAATAGTGATACCTGATAAAACCATATTCACATCATGATCAACACAATGTATCGAGCTACATATTTGACAGAAAATCTCTATCTCTATCTCTCCCCCACTCCCCTGATACATTAACTCCCAAAAAAGCTCGTACCATGTAAGTTTAAAACAAACTTGTATCATCTGTGGGGTTTAGTATGAAATTTTAAGAGATGGCAAAAGGATGAGAATCAACAGGGTAAAGGCAAGATCATCTACCTGGAAAAAGATCATAGATGTGCTTACCTGTGTAAATTGAAGCCTCACGAGCAGCCACAGGCATGTTGGAAGTGTTAGCTACAAGTGTTGTTCGCTTCATGACTGATTCTTCACGACCATCAGGCAATGTCATTGTCAATTGAGGAAAGTCCATAAGAACCTGAAAAGTAGATTACCGAAGATAAATAAACCTCAGAGGTTCTACAGGAATGGTTAATGATAAAACTGACACAAATGCATACTTCTGCCATTTCATTCCCTCGTTCCCCACATCCAACATAAACGACAGTGTCAGAATTGGAGTACTGCACATACAAAGAAAACATGTTAACACGGTATGGCACATATAATATGATTGTCAGCCCGATTAAAGAAATGGCTAGTTTACCTTAGAAAGCGCTTGGCTAATGACAGTTTTTCCACAACCAAATGCACCAGGTATGGCACAAGTCCCACCAAGAACTGAAGGGAAAAGAGCATCAAGAACACGCTGAGACAAAAAACAGTTTCATCAGCAAGCAACACAAATGTTTCAATAAGAAATAGGCCTTAGTATGTATAATAATTACCTGTCCAGTAAGTAGAGGAGTATCAGCAGCAAGCTTTGCTGCAACAGGCCGTGGTGTACGAACAGGCCAGGTCTGCAGATAAACAAAGTACATACTTAAGTTTGAGCAGACATCCTTTTCAAATTCCAAAACTAAGACAATCCTAAGGAGTAATAGAAACCTGAAGCATGGTAAATTGCTTTTTGACGCCTTGAAACTCAAGCTCTAGAACAGTATCCTGCATAATATATACAAAACATAGTCAATGCACAAAGTCATCAAAATAAAGTTAAAATATAGCTTCTAATTGGTCATTAGATGCATCGAGAACACAAACTTGTTTTATGAGGAATGAATTGGTTGAAGTGAACTCGACGCATCTAATTTAGTATCATTTGTTACTATAACGGAAATTATACAGCTAAAGCTATACGAATGTGTGATAGTTACAGAGCACTATCCAAGACTTCAACGATGACATTACAGTTAACATCCTAACCAAATGAATTCACAATGAACTTAAGGAGATGAACCTTCAATGAGTATTGACCAGGGGGTGCAACATATGTTATTTTTCCCATAGCATCTGGAGGAAGTGCCACATGGTGTTCCACTAGACTGTTCTCATGTACAGTCTGCAGAACAAAAATTTCCACGCATAAACATCAGGGAAACTTTATGCAAAAGAAAACAACAAACTCCAGATGTACTTTATTCTTAATAAGATATCTTTTACAGGCCAAGATTCATTAACGAATATCTTACAGCATATAGGTCTCCACCAGTTAGCAAGTCACCCTCACCTGATAGCAATAGACGGCAAAATCAAACATCACGAATCAATAACTTACCACTGAATCTAAGTATCTATAACTGATTTCGCTTACCAATCTTTTTGGGCTGAAACTCCCAAAGTATGTCTTTGTCAAGCGCGGGGACAGAGACACCACGAGGGATATAGACATCACCGGATCTTTTTGCAATAGTCTTCAAAGGCCTCTGTTTCAGATGCAACAGAAATACAAATACATGATAGTTAAAAGTTACAGATAAGTGGGTACAAAACATTAATAAAAGACAAGGAAATGCAAATATTGTGCTTTCAATCTAACCTGGATGCCATCAAAAATATTTCCCAGGATCCCAGGTCCTAACTCCACTGATAGAGGCTGCAAAGACAGCATAAAATTTATAACACAATTTGTTAACGCAAAATCTAGGGAAAATGGAAGTAAGGAAATATCACCTTGTGTGTACGCAGAACAGGATCGTTCACCATCAACCCAGCTGTTTCTTCATATACTGAAATGGGAAAGAAAAAAAGAGCCAAGTTTTTCAGTCAATTAAAATCCCCTAATTAATAAGATAAGACCAAAACATAGTTTTATGCACATATAGCCAAATCTTCCTTCTCAAAGAAATATGTGCTGAAAAAAAAACACAAACTCAATACCATGACACAATTACATAAAAATGAAAAGAAAATAACCTTGAATTGTGGCTGAATCTCCTTCCAGACGAATGATTTCACCGATCAAATTGTCATATCCAACCCGGACCAGTTCATACATTGCAGCTCCAGCCATGCCATCTGCAATGACGACAGGTCCTGATACCTGCGGATTCATTACTAATAAGGACCAAGGATACACACAAATTATCATATTCAAATTAGTACACAACTTTACCATGCAATTGATCATCTCAAGCCATTATATCATAGGTTCATAACCAAACAAAAGATAAAAAATCAAACTGAATCCAGTCAAAAATTGAAAATTATAACCGCAATTCATCTAAGATGAGATCAGTGATTAAGCATTTACAATCAAAATGATCTGATCATTCCCCGTGGATCGAATTACTCACCAAAAATCGAACCAAATCACTGGAGAACGATCCCAAACGAGAACACACATACATTAAAGGCAAGATTAACTGAATTGCAACTAAATGATTGATCACAACATAGCTAACTAACGATTGGATCATGAACGCAAACTCAGTGATCAGAAATCGCCAGAGCTAATCAACGATTGATAAATTGAATAAGAGAAAGAGGAGAGATTCGTAACCTTGCGAACGTAACCGTACTCACTCTCCTTCTCGGCATCTTCGAAAGTAGTCAGCCGAGCTCCGTACTCAGACGGCATTGTTTCGAGATCTGAGATCAAATTCAGAATTCGAGCGACAGAACAGAGAGATAGAATGAAACCTCTCAAGGTCGGATCCGACCTGAGATGGAGAGAACTGAATTCAGGTAAAAATTTAAAGGTTTTTTTCCAGAGAGCAAGCGAGAGAGGTGAAGTTGCAATATATATATAAGGAGCACGGACCTGATGAGTGGTTCAGTTCTGTGTAGGGTGCTGTGTGATCTTGCCATCTGGCACTGATGAGTAATTTTAGCTTTGTGATTTTTCATTATAATATTCACGCTTAAATAGGACTGTTAATTTTTTCTGACAAATTGTTTTAGGGTAAATTACATCTGACTGTTCCGAACTATACGACTTTAACGATATATTACCCCAATGTTTATTCGTAACATTTATTTACCCCGAACTAACCAATAATTACGACGTTACCCCCTTTCCATCCATGGTTGTTAACTTTTTTATAAAACGACGAAAATACCCTCAACTGTTATCCAGATTTACACACTTGTACCATTCAATTTCTAAAATTTGTTTTTTCTTATTAAATCAGAAATAAATAAAATATTATTTTACAAATATTTTATAAATTGATAAAAAAATTAAATTTCAGTTTTCTTAATCCATCTTTAATTAAAAATATTCTTCTCTTTCAAATTAAATTAGTTTTCTTTCAAAAATCAGTTTTTTTTTTTATTTTAAAAAATAAAAAAAATTAATTTAAAAAATCAGTTTTATTTTATAAAATTTAGTTTTTATTTTTAAAAATCATTTTTCTATCTTTAAAAATCAGTTTTTATTTTAAAAAATCAGTTTTGTTTTATAAAAATCAGTTTTGTTTAAAAAAATCAGTTTTTATTTTTAAATTAATTATTTCCTTTAATCTATATATTCCTCACCTCCAAATTCAGTTTTAAAATTCTTTATTTTCTTTAATTCAATTTTTAAATTTCTAATTTTAATTAATAATTCTAAGTTTTGTTTGTTCATCTTCCTCACCACCAACAACGGATCTGGGTTAAATAAAAGAGTTCACAACAAAAGCTCAAACCTAGAAATTTCATCCCATACAATTTTCAGCAAAATCCCATGGCCAAAACCTACAAAACCTAGAAATTTGATGACATCCATGGCAGCGCCCTGAGAAGCCAACCTTGCAAAACCGAAATTGAAACCCCAAATCGCAGCGGCTTGAGAAAGGGAACAAGTTGTTGCCGTTTTGTGTCCATCGTGGCCGAGTTTCAGATCTGAAACTGTAGTGACAGTTTCAGATCTGTGAGAGAGAGGGAAGGATGGTAGGGTGTTGTTGGAGAGGTCGAGGAGGTTGAGGCTGTTGAGGGGGAGAGGAAGTCCGGGACGACGGAGGAGCACGGGCAACGGTGGAGGCGCATGGGCTACGAGAGTGAGATGGGGTTGGATAGAGGGTTTCTGAAACGAGAGGGTGAAATGAGAGTGTTTCTCAAAACAATTATATATATAGATATATATTAAAATAAAAATATAGATTTAATAACATAAAAAACGTCTGAACAGTGAGGGTGTTTTTGGAATTTACGTAAAAATGAACAGTGATTGGATGGAAAAGTGGATGGGAGGGGGTAACGTCGTAATTATTGGTTAGTTCGGGGTAGGTAAATGTTACGAATAAACATTGGGTAGTATATCGTTAAAGTCGTATAGTTCGGGGTAGTTCGATGTAATTTACCCATTGTTTTATGTGAGTAATAGTTTAATTTTTTTTTTGAGAGGAAAGTCGCTTGTAATATTATTAATTGAGATCACCCGATAGGGTATCTCTTAATGTCAACGGTATTTCCGTGACACGCCAATCAATAACATCCCAATTACAAGCGTTTCTAGCTAACATATGAGCAACTTTGTTTGCTTCTCTGCGCACAAATTTTAGTCTAAAAGTTGACAGATATTTCAGTTTTGCTCTGCACTCCAACACCTGAAGGCCAAACGGGGAAATAAATGACGTCTTACTGTTTACTGCTTGCACCACGCCCAGGCAATCACTTTCTATGGTTCCCGCCCCCCATCCTTCCTCATAAATCTAGGTAAGAGACTCATTCAGGGTCATGACTTCTATCAATTCTGGGTCTGTTATGTTTGGAATTACAAAGCATTTGGCCGTCTGAGCCATTCCATCACTACCCCTGCAAACCATACCACCTCCCCCGCGGCCCGGTTCTAGAACTGCTACATCCACATTGATCTTGACCTGACCCGGCTCCGGTTTCTTCCACTTCCGCCCCCCGTCCGACAACCTCCCCTGTTCCACCCGAAGCTCACTTGTCTCTTGAACCTCGGTCCAATTGGCCAGGTACATCATCGCCTCTCTCCAAATCCCCTCCACATACTTATCCTCATTCCGCCATACCCTACCATTCCTGGTCTTCCATAACCTCCACCATAGCATCATTACTTTGTCTACCAAGTATGTCCGTCCTACACCCATACACGCCTGAAACCACCCTCTGGGGACTACATCCCCTAATTGTATGTGAAGGCCGAGCTTACCCCAAAGTTGATCGACCTCAGGGCAATAGAAAAGAATATGACTCTCAGTTTCAGGCTCCCCACACTTACCACATGCAATATCAACCGGGACATTCCTGTTATAAAGGTTCACATTCGAAGGTAACGTACCTGACAAGACACGCCAGACTAGGTGCTTAACCTTCGGTGGTACACTGGCCGCCCAGACTCGCTTCCACAGTACATCCCCGTCTCCCTCCGACCACCTACCCTCATTGGCCTGGATCAACCGGTACACGTCTCGGACCCTGAATAGCCCATCACGGGTTCCCCACCAATACCATGCATCCTCAATAGGCAGAGCCGGCAACGGAATCCGTAAGATATCTTCAGCTGTCTGCTCTGAAAAGGTGCCCCGAACCACTACCATGTCCCATCGATTCCTGTCATCCATAATAAACTCTCTAACCAGTCGTCCCTCTGTTCCAACCGGAGGATCCGTGACCCACCCTGACCCCGTCGGTAGCCATGCAAAATCGGTAATGGTGGTGGTCCGACCATTTCCGATCCTTCGTCTAGCCCCTTGCTCCACCAGCTTCTGACCTGCCATTATACTGGTCCATATGTAACTACAACCCCCTCTCTTTTCTGCCTGTAAAAAGTTCTTTCCCGCATAATATTTCGCCTGCATAACTCTAGCCACTAGGCTATCCGGACAATGTAACAGTCTCCACCCTTGTTTTGCCAATAACGCCAAGTTAAAATCCTTAAGATACTTGAAACCCATCCCCCTTGTAGTTTGTGTTGGCATAATTTACTCCAGCATTTCCATCTCAAACCCTTACCCGTTCGAGCATCATGTGTCCACCAGTATCTGTTCATTAGCACCTCAATCTCTTGAATCAGTCTATCCGGGATTTTGTACACCCTCATAGTGTAGACAGGTAGAGCCTGAATAACAGCCTTTAGGAGCACCTCCTTTCCAGCTTTGCTCAGAAATAATTCATCCCAACTCTTCAATCTGTTAACAATTCGATCCTTCATAAAAGAGAAACTTTGGTACTTACTTCTATGAAGGAGCGACTGGAGCCCCAAATAAATTCACGTGTCTTCCACTTCCCGCATCCGCAACTGCCCCCGTATCCCCTGCTTCTGGGCCTCATCCGTGTTCGGACTAAAAATAATGACAGATTTCTCCACATTTATCTGTTGACTCAAAGCCCTTTCGTAGTCTGTTAATACCTCCTTCCAAACTCCTGCTTCTTCCATAGTTTCCCTGGAGAAAAAGAAACTGTCGTCTACAAAAAATAAATGAGTGATACTGGGTGCCTGCCGAGCCACCCTACAACCATGTAACTGTTAGTCTTAGAGCCCATAGTTCAATCCTAAATGTCCAAATGTATATATCATCGTTAGCAATAAAATTAAAGCGGCTTTATATTACTTATGTGTTGGAGTAATATATCGATGTGTGCTCTGATCTATGCCCACCATGCGAATAGAACCATAGATCGAGATAGATCACACTCGATGGGTCCCTAGTCAACAAAGCTTCACTAGAAGCGACTAGTATGAAAGATGGCTCTTTATGGCTTACGTTCTGTTAGTCATTGGAATGGGATTCCGGAGTCTGATCATAGATATCATGTGGGACATGATATTGGACGACCCGCCCTGAATATGTGCCATAGATTAAGTCATGAACATATTCAGTGTCGTAGCTTGTCATGTATCCTTAGACCAAGGAGTCTTTGTGATCGCTATGTAGTCAACAACTGAGTTTGACCTGAGCCTAACGTTGTCCGTAACAGGGCTTCCATAACGGCCAGGATTGGCTTGGGGACGGGCTACATGAGTGACACGAAAGGTGGCTAAGGGATTTATCCCTCATACTGAGGTATGGGAAATATATCGGTTCTCGGCCGCTTGATCGAGAGTGACTGAAAGAATAGCATGGCCATGCACATGACACTGGGTATCATATCTTCAATCATCTCACATATCAAGGAACGGTGATTAAGAATAAAAAGGATGACGGCTCTATGCCTTATCTCAATCAGGATATCAAAGATAAAAGGATAATGACAGGGACGACGGAAAGGTTAGAATCGACAGGGTCGATTCGCTATGCAGTGTCAGGCAATACTAAAGTCTCGTTAGTTGCCACTTAAATAGGATCAAGTAAAATGGGATTTTACGTTGATCTATTGACATGCATAAACCTAAGGGTCACACCGGAGGATGAAACTCATTGACACATTTATGGAGAATGGCCAAAAGGGAGTTGTCTCGGGACATGACCAAAACTGGGTTTTGGGTCATGTGCCCGTAAGTGAATAGGACTTTACGGATCGAGACAAGGCTTGGAGTCTTGGGATTGATCGCGTCGGATAATGTTTGACATTTCTGGTATGGAAGGCTTGGAGGCGATGAGCGAATCACGGGACCTCGTTGGAAATGGCCACGGGCCATGTTCCAAGAGGCCCATGAAAGGCCCATGCAACCAAGGCCCATGGAACTAATTAATCAAGTCTTGATTAATTAGTACTAAGTAAGCAAGACAAAGATTAAGGTGTTGGTGATTCACCACCTAACCCAATCTTGTCTTGACATACTTTGTCCTATTTACACCTTACTTGACACCATACTTGTCCCATGCCTTTAGTTGGACAAGTATGGGTTTTGTTATGTTTAAGTCATCTTTTTCCAACATAACAAACTCAAGACAAGAATAGGAAACACATTTTCTCTCCCTCTTCCATGGCCATTTCGGGTTTGGCAAGCTCTCACCTCCATGTTTGTGTTCTTGAGTCCTCAAAGAGAAGAACTACGTGGCTTTGATTCTCATGTGGATACGTAGGCGTCTTGGAGACTCAAGTCAATCATTCGTCAACTGATGTTCTTGTTTTGGTAAGAGATAGTGCTGAATTTTTCTCTTGTGAATCCATTCTTTGTTAGTTGTTTCATGGTTTTAATCGTCTCTTGGTTTTTATTGATTTTCCGCTGTGAGTTGGTTCATCTCCAACCCTACCTCGAGACCCAATAGTGGTATCAGAGCCGTGCTACCTTCGGGATTCACAAGACGGTGTTCAAAGTTTCGGTTTTGCTTGAAAGTTTCGTTTTTGGCATGTTGTTTTGCTAAATTGTTTGATAACATGTTTTAAATTATTGTTTATGGATTTAATGCATGTAAAATGAATTTTTGAAAATTATTTCAAATCTGGAAATTTTGAAAAAGATTTGATTTTTCGGGTCTCGGGAGCGGGACTCTCGGGGAGCCGAAACCGGGACCGAACGGGGCTCCCTTGGACGGAGCTAGGCTAAGCATGAACATTGGATGGTTGATATGCCAAGGCTATACCGTTTTTTTAGTCATGACGAACTCAAAGATCAAATGTTCAAAAGTTTCATTTTTGAATGGTTTCGATAAACCGAGCATCAAAAAATTTCGAAACTTGGCTATTAATTAAAACCGGAAAATCACATGATGTTTGATAACATGCTTGTTTGATAACACGATGTGTGATGGGATGTTGGCATGGTGTACATAATAGCCCTGAGCTCGATTTAATTATTTATCGCTTTTCACGGCCTGCGAGCCGTTAGAGTTAGCGTGTAATTATTCTTTCAAGGTGTGGTCGTCGAACCACTTGTTTGTAATATTTATTTATTCCCGACCTGCGAGTCGTGTATTAAATTGTAATATTTTACTCAAGACGAAGAAAGGGCGAAAAGGTCATTTGGTGGCTTTTCGGGTGTTGGCATCGGCTTGGAGTCGGTGGAGCTCAAGAAGCTAGTGGGAGTTAGTTTAGGGGGCTATTATGTGCACATTTATCGCTTTATGCTTGGTTTAGTTTATGCATGATTAATTCTATGTGTTTTAGAATTGCATGCTTAACTTTATTTACCGAGCATATCACCTCACATGCAAAGATAAAATTGGTTTTAATCCTTGTTTGTGAGCCCTTAGAACCGTCATTACATTAGATGTAGTTGACGGGTTCGTAGGAAGAATTACATTGGATGTAATTGGAGGCATCATTACATTTGGAATGTAGTTGATGTGCTCATCGCATCTAGGATGTGCCAAAAGTTTTAAACACAACCGGACAAGTAAAAACGGGTCATGTCCGATACCTCCCAATTCTCAACACGTTACTACCTCCCCGTCCTATGGGTGTCGTGCGACTTAGCGGAGCATCCATGGGAAAGTGGGGTAGTAGGTTTGGACGACATATGTGGGTGTCGTGCGCCTTAGCGGAGCACCTACATAGTGGCGGGTCATAGTTGAAAATTGGCGGACCCGACTACGATTCTCAGCTAGGGTTGAGCTAGGGTATCAGATAGGGTAAGCCGTGTACTTAAGTACATACCCTAGCCAAGAGTCACATTGGATGTGATTGGACGGGGTCCTACCTACATAGCTCGATTGAGTGGTGAGCCTTCGTTCAGCTTGATCGAGTGAATCAAGGATCTTGGTCTCAGATTCTAAAGGTTTAGAATCGATTGTTGGTGTTTAAGCTTGATCTTCATAAAATTTATTCAGTTTACTGATTGAATTTTATCTTTTGTAGATCAAATGGCAAATTCAGCGAACATTAATAGTTTGTCATTAAAAACCATTCTTGACATGGTCAATCTAAATGGGACAAACTATTTAGACTGGTATAGAATTTTGAGGATAGTCCTCAAGTCTGAACGCAAAGAATATATCCTTGACAAGGCTGTCTCTAAGACCATATCAGAGTTACATGAAGTTTCATTAATTGCTGAGAAGAATATATCAGGGATCTGGGATCCAAGGATATTCTGATGGTCAACAAGGGAATTGGAAGTGGCAAGGGCGGGGCCCAGCGCACTTGGCAGGAAAGATGAGACACATGAGAATGTCTGCTTCTACTGCCAATAGCCTGGTCATTGGAACCGGGATTACAGGAAGTTCACGGCTGATCTGAAGAAGGGCAGTGGGACTGCGCCTTCATCAAATAGCGTGGATGATCTGAAGAAGGGCAGTAGGACTGCACCTTCATCAGGAAACCTGGATGATCTAAGGAAGGGCGGTGGGACCGTGCGTTCATCCGGTATTAACTCTATAGAGCTACATCTCTCTACTTCCAAAGATTCATGGGTATTAGATACCAGGACTGAATCTCACACATGCACTTATATATGGTGGCTGAAAGTAGGAGAGGTTTGGAAAGCACGAACTGGACCTCAGAGTTGTGGCAACTGCTGTAGGATCCATGAGTCTTGCTTTGCCAAGAGGCCTTGTCTTAGTATTGTACAATGTATATTGCATACCTACTTTTAGTAGGAATATTATATTTGTATCCGTGTTTGACAAGGAAGGATATAATGTTAATATTGGAAATGGAGTTTCCAATGTTCTATGCAATGATATGTTTTATACCAGTACTGACTTGGTTGGAGGATTGTACATATTAGATATGGGTAACAATGCCTCAAGTTCTATATATTTCGTTAATACCAAGAAGTCTAAATCCAACGATTTAAACCTAACTCGGTTAAGGCACTGTCATTTAGGTCGCATAAACAAGAAGCACCTATCAGCACTTCAGAAGTGCGGACTTTCAGGTTCATTCGAATTCCATTCGATCGATAGGTGCAAGGTTTGTTTGATGGGCAAAATGACTAAAGTGCCCTTTTGTCGATCGCGATGAAAGGGCGGGTGAATTATTGGGGGTGATACACTCGAATGTGTGTAGACCAATAAGTTCACTTGCCAGGAGGGGTTTTAGCTACTTTATCACATTTACTGATGATTACAGTAAATATGGTTATGTCTATTCGCTGAGACATAAGTCTGAAGCTTTTGATAAATTCAAAGAGTTTAAGACTAAAGTAGAAAACCAGCTCGACAAAGATATTAAGGCACTTCGATTGGATCGAGGTGGAAAATACTTGACCACAGAGTTATTAGATCATCTAAAAGAGAATGGGATCCTTTTGGAATGGACTCCTCCTGAGACACTGTAGATGAAAGGTGTAGCTAAACGGAGAAATCGGACATTGTTAGATAATGATCCGTTCCATTATTAGTTGGACTGATCTCCCAATCTCTTTCTGGGATTATGCTCTAGAGACGACCGCATTCATAGTGAATCAGGCTTCGACGAAGGGTGTGGAAGGGATACTATTTTAAAATGGTACGGGATGATGCCCGCTTTGTCCTTCCTAAAGATTTGTGGTTGCGAGGCTTATGTGAAACATTTGGTTTCGACTAAGCTCGAACCAAGATCTGAGATATGCACCTTCGTGTGGTATCCCAAAGCAACAAGGGGATACTACTTCTACAATCCTAGTGAGAACATGGTGTTCGTCGCATGGGGTGGGGTCTTTATGGAAAAGGAGTTTTGTTTCCAAAGACGTCATTGGGAGGACTGTGCATCTCGAAGAAATTCAGGATGGTACAGATCTGTCTAAACCAATTGGCAACCCAGTAGAAAGGAGCCAGAGATTGTCGTAGAGTAAGAACCAATTCTTGTTACAATTCCGGAAGGTCCAAGGCGATTTGAAAGGATCAATCTTCCACCTCCAAGATATGGTATCCGGAGGTGACAATGAAGTCATGGTGGATCACGATGATCCATCCACCTTTCAGGAAGTCGTGGATGGGCCCAACTCCGAGTTATGGCTGGGAGCCATGAGGGAGGAAATGCAATCCATGTCGGACAACCGAGTCTGGGAACCGGTTGATTCCATCAATGGTGTGAGGACCATCGGATGCAAATGGATCTTCAAGGTGAAGATGGACATGGACGGCAACCCTCTGACCTACAAAGCTCAACTGGTGGCGAAAGGTTATAGGCATGGATTGACTATGAGGAAACCTTTTCCTTAGTGGCTATGGTCAAAATCGATCCAAATTCTTCTTGACATAACTGCGTATCATAATTACGAGATATGGCAAGTGGATGTCAAAACCGCTTTCCTAAATGGAAATTTGACTGAGTGCGTTTGTATGTCTCGGCCCAAAGGTTTTGACGATCCGAAGAATAAAGGAAAGATTTATAAGTTGTTGAAATCCATTTATGGATTGAAACGAACTTCTCGGAGTTGGATCCTTCGTTTTGATGAAGCTGTAATTGGATTTGCCTTAATCAAGAACGAGGATGAATCTTTCGTTTATAAGAAGGCTAGTGGGAGCAAGATTACCTTTCTGGTTCTCATTGAAAACGACATCGCAACCTTGCACGAGACTAAAGCTTGGTTGAGGAAGTGTTTTTCAATAAATGACTTAGGCGATGCTTCTTATATCTTAGGGATTAAGATATGTAGAGATCGCACCAAGAGGGTATTGGATTTAAGTCAGGGAACCTATGTGAACAAGGCATTGAGTAGGTTCTTAATGCTCGATTCAAAGAAAGTACTCTTACCCACTAGTCAAGGCATTTATCTCAGCAAGACTCGGTGTCCTAAGACAACTGATGAGCTGAAAATGATGATGAGAATCCTATGCGCCTAGCGGCAGGATCGAACATATATGTCATGACATGTATGAGACCGGACGTCTCGTAAGCCTTATGTTGTACCAGTAGACATCATTCTAACCCGGGGGAAAGATGATGCTGAACTAGTCGTCGAAGGATGAGTAGACGCTAGTTTTCCAAGACAAATCAAGATGACTTTAGAAGTCAGTCAGGATATGTGTTTACGCTGAATGGCAGAGCTTTAGCTGGGAGAGCGTAAAGCAAGATACCATTTCCGAATCTACGACAAAGGCCAAGTACATGGATGTTGTAGAGGCAGCTAAGGAGGCTATGTGGATTTGGAAATTCATGGCAGGGCTGGGTGTAATTAAAAACCCATCCAGCCCGGTGAATCCATTTTGCGACAACACAAGGGCCATTGCGCAAGCTAAAAGCCCAGATCGCATAACAAATCCAAACATGTACTATGGCGTATCCACCTCATCAGAGAAATACTGAACTGAGGTGAAGTGAAGATAACATATATTGCAACAGATGATAACATAGCCAACCCTTTGACTAAGGCAGTGTCACTGCCTGAACATGTTAGACATGTAAAGTCGATGGGGACATATTGGAGTTTAGATTGGAACTAAGGCAAGTGGGAGATTGTTAGTCTTAGTGCCCATAGTTCAATCCTAAATGTCCAAATGTATATATCATCGTTAGCAATAAAATTAAAGCGGCTTTATATTACTTATGTGTTGGAGTAATATATCGATGTGTGCTCTGATCTATGCCCACCATGCGAATAGAACAATAGATCGAGATAGATCACACTCGATGGGTCCCTAGTCAACAAAGCTTCACTAGAAGCGACTAGTATGAAAGATGGCTCTTTATGGCTTACGTTCTGTTAGTCATTGGAATGGGATTCCGGAGTCTGATCATAGATATCATGTGGGACATGATATTGGACGACCCGCCCTGAATATGTGCCATAGATTAAGTCATGAACATATTCAGTGTCGTAGCTTGTCATGTATCCTTTGACCAAGGAGTCTTTGTGATCGCCATGTAGTCAGCAACTGAGTTTGACCTGAGCCTAACGTTGTCCGTAACAGGGCTTCCATAACGGCCAGGATTGGCTTGGGGACGGGCTACATGAGTGACACGAAAGGCGGCTAAGGGATTTATCCCTCATACTGAGGTATGGGAAAGATACCGGTTCTCGGCCGCTTGATCGAGAGTGACTGAAAGAATAGCATGGTCATGCACATGATACTGGGTATCATATCTTCAGTCATCTCACATATCAAGGAACGGTGATTGAGAATAATAAGGATGGCGGCTCTATGCCTTATCTCAATCAGGATATCGGAGATAAAAGGATAATGACAGGGATGACGGAAAGGTTAGAATCGACAGGGTCGATTCGCTATGCAGTGCCAGGCAATACTAAAGTCTCGTTAGTTGCCACTTAAATACGATCAAGTAAAATGGGATTTTACGTTGATCTATTGACATGTATAAACCTAAGGGTCACACCGGAGGATGAAACTCATTGACACAATTATGGAGAATGGACAAAAGGGAGTTGTCTCGGGACATGACCAAAACTGGGTTTTGGGTCATGTGCCCGTAAGTGAATAGGACTTTACGGATCAAGACAAGGCTTGCAGTCTTGGGATTGATCGCGTCGGATAATGTTGGACATTTCCGGTATGGAAGGCTTGGAGGCGATGAGCGAAGCACGGGACCTCGTTGGAAATGGCCATGGGCCATGTTCCAAGAGGCCCATGAAAGGCCCATGCAACCAAGGCCCATGGAACTAATTAATCAAGTCTTGATTAATTAGTACTAAGTAAGAAAGACAAGGATAAAGGTGTTGGTGATTCACCACCTAACCCAATCTTGTCTTGCCATACTTTGTCCTATTTACACCTTACTTGACACCATACTTGTCCCATGCCTTTAGTTGGACAAGTATGGGTTTTGTTATGTTGAAGTCATCTTTTTTCAACATAAAAAACACAAGACAAGAATAGGAAACACATTTTCTCTCCCTTTTCCATGGCCATTTCGGGTTTGGCTAGTTTCCACCTCCATTTTTGTGTTCTTGAGTCCTCAAAGAGAAGAACTACGTGGCTTTGATTCCCATGTGGATACGTAGGCGTCTTGGAGACTCAAGTCAATCATTCGTTAACCGGTGTTCTTGTTTTGGTAAGAGATAGTGCTGAATTTTTCTCTTGTGAATCCATTCTTTGTTAGTTGTTTCATGGTTTTAATCGTCTCTTGGTTTTTATTGATTTTCCGCTGCGAGTTGGTTCATCTCCAACCATACCTCGAGACCCAACAGTAACAGTCCCTGCCTCTCTCTGTGATCTATCAATCTCGATAGCCCCTCCGCACAAATGATGAATAAGTATGGCGAAAGCGGGTCCCCCCTGTCTGATTCCCCGTTCTGATCTTACCGGCCCCAATCTCCTCCTTTCAGTTGCCACCCAAAGGCGGGCGGTTCGCACACATGTCATAATTAACGCCACCCATTTTTCAGCAAAACCCATTCGCAACATGACCCTCTCCAAGTATGCCCATTCCACCCTGTCATATGCCTTACTCATGTCTACTTTCATTGCCATGACACCCTGATTACCCTGCTTCCTACCCCTCAAATGATGCAATAGTTCCCCAGATAAAATGATATTATCTTTGATTAGCCTTCTTGACATAAAGGCACTCTGGGATTCAGAAATAACCCTCCCCAACAACCCCTTCATCCTATTCACCATTACTTTTGTGATAATCTTGTACAGTACATTACATAATGCAATAGGTCTGAAGTCACTTACCCTCTCCGGCTTTGCAGTCTTTGGTATTAAAACCAAATTTGTATCGTTCAAACCAACCGGTAGACTCCCCTGCGCAAACACCCCCTTTACCATTGCCCCTATGTCTGGTCCTACCTTACTCTAATAGTGTTGGTAGAAACCCGGATGAAACCCGTCCGGTCCTGGCGCCTTTAACGCCTCCATACTAAATAATGCTTTCCTTATCTCTTCATCCCCTACCGGGTATAACAAACCTTCGTTGTCCTCCTGTGTAATGGTGGTCGGGATCAACTCGGTAATCCGGTCCGAAACCGCCTCCCCCGCTTTAAAAATTGCATTAAAATGATCCACCACCACTTCCTCAAGTCCCTTTCCCCATTCGGCGCAGTGCCCATTCTCCTTCCTGAGTCTCCAAATCTTGTTCCTTCTTCTGCGTGAGGATGCCTTGGCATGGAAATAACGTGTGTTCATGTCCCCCCCCTTTCAAACAAAATTGTTTCGCACGTTGCTTCCAAGCTATATTTTTCATTGTTCGATGCCTGTTTATCTCCCCTCTCAAATACTGGATTCGGGTCCCACGTCCTGGGTCCCACGGCCCGACCAGCCTATTCATTTCCTCCTGACACTGCTTAATTTGATTGTCCAAACTCATGTATGACCGGTTTGCCCACTTTCTTGTCTCCTGAGCAACCATCCCCGTTATTTCACCTATGGCTTTACATGCTCCTCTTTCCCAGGCATCCAACACCACCCTATCACAGTCTCCATCCCTGAGCCACCCCTGCTCAAATCTAAACTGTCTCCTGCTCCTGCTCCTCAACTCATGATCACCATATAACAGGATCAGAGCATGGTCTGATGGAGATAGCCCATCATGCTCTAATCTCGTGTCCGACATTTGCACAATCCAAGCTCCATTAACTACCGCCCTATCCTGTTGCGCCTCCATACCATCTCTCCGGTGTCTCCCTTTCTCCCATGTAAACATGTGGCCTTCAATAGGTACGTCACGTAGACCACATTCGGCCAGCGCATCCTGGAATCCCGTGATAAGAGCCTGAGGGTAAGATCGTCTCCCCCCCCGAACATCTTCAACTCCCAATACGTTATTAAAATCTCCTATCATCACCCACGGCCCCACATACTGCCCCGCCAACATCCTCATCCGGTTCCATGTATTCACCCGCAGTTCCCTCCGCGGTTCACCATACATGCCAGTAATTCTCACTGCACAACCAGTCCGTGTTTGATACATAAAATCAATGAAATTTTTATCGTACCTTCTGACTTGCCCCACCTCCTTATCTCTCCAAAAAAGTGCTACGCCCCCACTCGCTCCATTGCTCGGAACTATCAATGCTCCATCCAAGCCTGTGCACACCCTGATACTTTCCACCACCGTTTTCTCCACTTTAGTCTCGCTTAGAAAAACGACATCGGGTCTCTTTTGAGTAATATACTCGGTTATGAACTGTCTTGCCCCAGGGTTCCCAAGCCCTCAGCAATTCCAAGATAGTATAATCATTGGGCCTGGCGGGGTAACCTCTTGTCACGCCCCAATTTCAGTAAAACCGAACTCGGGATGCGAACGTTTAAAAATAATAAAACAATTGAAACCTGTTTGAATAAACACTTTAAAAGATAAAACCCGGACTCCGATCCTAGCTCCTAAAAAATAATATTTACAACTCAAAAATGTCTCAACAATTGGACAAGTACAAGGTATCCGTCACTAGACTCAAAAGATAAAACCCGGACTCCGATCCTAGCTCCTCAAGCCTCGAGAGCTCACCTAGTCCGTCCCGTGATCGGTAACTGTAGGAAAAGCAGCTAGGGGTGAGCGTTCACTCACCACCACAGAAAACAGACTGACTACGGCATAATTAGTAGACAATTCCGATAACACCCACAACAAACTCAACACCGGGGAACACTATCCCCAACCCAAGTACTCCGACTGGCACACACCCACTGTTACCTTCCTCGACCGACTCAACACTCTGACACGTAAAGTAGACCTGACACAACGATTGACGACCTCCTCCAAAGACACCACAGGCAACCACGCAACACCCAAGATCACGAAGGATCGCACACCAAACAAGATCACAAAGGATCGCACGCCAGCTGCTCAGTAACCTCCCTCACTCACGCGCTTTGCCGAACCACTCAGGCCAGGCGGTCGACCTGTCTCAGTAACCTCTCTCACTCAAGCGCTTTGTCGAACCACTCAGGCCAGACGGTCGACCTGTCTCAGTAACCTCTCTCACTCACGTGCTTTGTCGAACCTCTCAGGCCAGACGGTCGACCTGTCTCAGTAACCTCTCTCACTCACGCGCTTCCCCGACACAAAGTCGGGCCAGGCGGTCGACGTGTCTTAATAACCTCTCTCACTCAGGTAACCACAATCACAAGAAAGTTCAACAAACAGCAACAACACAGGTTCAACACTCCACAGGCACTCATGGCCACACAAGACACCAACAGTAAAACGCGGACTCAACAACCCCACGGGCACTCACAGCCTCCCAAGACACACCAACGGTAACTCACGGGCTCAACAACCCCACGGGCACTCACGGCCTCCCAAGACACACCAACAGTAACTCACGGGCTCAACAACCCCACGGGCACTCACGGCCTCCCAAGACACACCAACAATAACTCACGGGCTCAACAACCCCACGGGCACTCACGACCTCCCAAGATACACCAAACAGTAACTCACGGGCTCAACAACCCCACGGGCACTCATGGCCACCCAAGACACCAACAGTAAAACACGGACTCAACAACCCCACGACACTCACGGCCTCACAAGACACCAACAATAGAACACGGGCTCAACAACCCAACGACACTCACGGCCACCCAAGACACCAACAATAAAGTAACACGGGTTCAACAACCCAACGAGCACTCATGGCCTCCCAAGACACCAACACTAAAGTAACACGGGTTCAACAACCCAACGGGCACTCATGGCCACCCAAGACACAAACAATAAAGTAACACGGTTTCAACAACCCAACGGGCACTCATGGCCTCCCAAGACACCAACACTAAAGTAACACGAGTTCAACAACCTAACGGGCACTCATGGCCACCCAAGACACAAACAAAAATGTAACACGGGTTCAACAACCCAACAGGCACTCATGGCCACCCAAGACACAACTATAAAGTACAATCAACCTCCGGGCATAATAATGCCTCCAGTAGTTCTAATATCAACAGTTTCACAATCAACCTCCGGGCATGGTCATATGCCTCCAGTATTCCTAATGTCGATAAGTTCACTGCTCCTACGACACTACTAAGTGTCACATGCTTTTCTAATATTCGCTACGTTCCCGTATCATGCCTTTCTAATATTCGATAGACCTACTTAGCCCATGACACCCCGGTGTCACATGCAATTCTACTGTTAACTTTCCTTAGTCAGGGTCGAGATCCGGCTACTTTTCCCTACTTCGTATATGTTCTCCAAAAGTTCCCAAATAAGCCCCTGCGTGATCTCAGTCACTCGCCTAGCTTTCCTTTGCCTCGGTCCGCAGCACGATCTAAAAGAACACAATTTTAAACGCTTTTAAGCTTGCAGGCGTAATGCTGAATTTTAATAAACCTGACGCCCAAAAGTAACCCCGACAATGTCGATCACTCCCAAACTCCCCAATTACTCGACATTGTCGATATTGGACCCGGAAAGGCCCGATTCGCCCGACATGGCGAATCTGCCCGGGTTTTGGAAACGCCCTTCCGGGGCTCCGAAAATTCCCGTTTTCGTTTCTACGGTCTTAGAATAATTCAAGGGTTCCTAGGCACTCGACGGAATCGAATTCCGACTTCCGAGTCATTTAATTAACGTTTAAAGTTTCTAAACCCGTCAATTACAACTTTCGCATTTTAATTCCAAAATTCGATCCGGTTGTAGATAAATGATTCGGGGAACGTTCTAAACCACCCGAACACGAAAACCCGAGCATGTGGGCCCCACACAGCCACAATAGGAAAATTTCATTTTCGCCCCAAAACGTTCCTAACAAACCCCAAACCTCAATACAACCCTAAACTAATAGTTTTAAACCAAAACCAAATTTTAGAACTTGACAAAACGAAAATCGGTTTGGTGCTTACCGTAGAGGAAGACGATGTGAGTTTGATTCTCCTAACTTTGAGACGATCCAAGGGTTGGATGGAAGGGAAACGTCATAAATCCTCAAGAACACCTCTCTTTTTCTCTCTTCTCCTTCTCTCTTCTTTTCTAAAACTAACTCCTTTTTTTTAAATGAACGTGTAAGTCATCTTCTTTCCCTTTTGTTTTATTTAAAAAAAAACAACTAACACTTTAAAAAGTAAACTAACCATCAAGTAGTCTCCTCTTGTCTTGTCCAACAAACCTAACACCACCACATTGATGACATGTGGCAAGTGGGTCCCATACCTTTTTGGAAAATATCTCCTAGATATTTATCAATCAGATTCGCGAAATTCGGACGTTTCGGGCCCCGAATAGGCACTTTTTCCAAGAAATTACGAAAATTCACGGGTTACAAGGAAACGGCTCAA
Source organism: Erodium maritimum (assembly GCA_963921825.1). Lineage (NCBI taxonomy): Eukaryota > Viridiplantae > Streptophyta > Magnoliopsida > Geraniales > Geraniaceae > Erodium > Erodium maritimum. Next base: position 72,719,309 of record OY997588.1, on the reverse strand, counting down.
CTAAGACCGCTACGACGACGGCTAAGCTTTTTGGATCCAAAACGGTCCTCGAATGGACCAAAACGTCGCTCGGTTGACTTTTTCGGCGAAAAGTCAACATTTCCCAAATTGGTCAGAAAGTTGCCCTGAGTCCCCCGGAACTCACTTTGGTCGACATCGGGGTCAACTTTATTCCGGTATGACCCTCGGGGTCAATTTTAGGTTTAATTAAGTGTTTGCTTAAATTTTTTAAATTTTCCTGTTTTTCGCAGATTTGACTGGCGTTGACCGGGAGTGGTTATTACACCTCTCGTACCTCAATCGGGCATAGTGTGGTGTTTCTTTCTCCCCCAACCATAGCTTGGCAGTGTTCCGTAACGGTTCGTTTATATTCCACCTCACTCGGATGTGCAGATAGTCCTCCCACGCCCTCTGTTCTTCATTACAGTCCACCTCCACCAATCTCCCCAGCTTATCACCAATTATCTCCCCAACTTGTTTCGTGAGAGCATTGAAAGGGAGATTTGAAGCCTGCACCCATAGTGATGTGTGATCGAAGGCTAGGTCTTTGGGATTTTCCTCACCTGAATATTCTGTCAGCGCCACCAGTGCCTTATTAAAGGTCCAAGGTTCCCTTTCTAGCACCCTTTTCCGATCTTTGTCGCATGGAAAGAAAAAACCTGTAACTCCCGGTGCTAGTTGCTGCGTAGAGATTCCTTTTGCATTCCATATATTTCTCATCACATCCTTAAACACAACCACCTTGAGCGGCTTGTCCGATAAAACCCTAGCCGCCAAACCATATTTGAATCTCTCCCCACTGATACTCAGTACTTCTTCCGGCATGTCAACCCCTTCGTCATCACTGTCTATCACAATTCCCTGCATCTGCAGTTGCAGGTCATCCAGAACAGTACCCATCGCACTACACCCTCACCTCCGGACAGGCGCCGGCACAAAAAACACACCCAAGCCGGACAATCGCCGGCACAAATCCGCACGCTAGAAGGCGGCGGAACCCTAATCTCTACGTCCGATAATTTCGCACGAGAGTCCTATCTTAGAATTGTAATAGTTTATTATATTGTATCATTGTCTCGAGATAAAAAAGAGAGTGAGAGAATAATGTCGTTAACATATCAATATGGATTTCGTGGCTTCTTAGAGTGTTTAATTATATATACTCTCACTTGCCGAATCTGAATATGAAAATAAAATTTAAAACACCTCCTCTTCATCTCATATAGAGTACTGACGCAGTTCTTTAGCCGAATAAAAATTAAAGAAAAAAAAAAATAGTTGTTCTTCATTTTTAATCGGACTAAAACAAATTGATTCATAGTCTATTAGCCTATTAGAGATTTAGAGGCCAAAACATACGCTGAAATAGGCCTATATATGCCAAAAAAAAAACAAATCATTGGTCCGATGCTTAGTGTTTTCAAAATGTCGAAGGAAAAAGTTTGGTAAATCGCCCTCGACTATAGATGCTCTTAGGGTATTCACAGTCTAATAGTCGGTTGCTGGCGGGGAGAATAGAACATTATATTTTGTTGGCTTATAGTCAGCTCTCCCAGTCAGTACCCTACAATGCTAGGTGGCTTATAGTCAACTATATACCACTTTTTGTTCACATTTTTGTTCCCAGCCGACGGTGAGACGAGGCGTGTAGCTCCCAGTCAGCCCTCCTCACCAACAACCTCCCCACCAGCTCCTCGCCGCGATTGCTCCCTGACAGCGCCTCTCCGTCAGCTCCCCGCCCACGACTGTGGATGCCCTTAGAACATGATCTCATACCACAAAGTGTAATTATCCCTTTTTTGAAGTAAAAAAAAACATATACATCAAATTTCCAATCATATAAAGCGGCCTTACTTTACCGTCTTACCCTTATCTGAAACATCTATTCCTTAGCCGTCAGTTAGTCTCGCCTTGCTTTAGCTTGGAGACACAAAATGAACAGTGTTGAGACCCTATCCATGACTTCCCGGCTTCCCTGCGCTTCCCGGAGCCTCCCATCTCAGCCTCTGCCATGTCTTCTCCACCTCAAACAGTCCAAAACCAGAATCTCATTCTCAGCCCGAAGCAGAGCCCCGCCATCAACGATCCCGGCGCGAGATCGGATCATCGAGTTCGGTAAACACAAGGGGAAGATGCTGGGCGCAATCCCTTCAGGCTACCTGAGATGGGTCTCCAAAAACCTGACCTCGGAGTGGTCCAAGCTCGCAGAGCAGGTCCTCGAGGACCCGATTTACCAGGACCGCGTGGAGTGGGAGTTCGCCGACGGCATACTCTCCGGCGAAAAGATGACCGGGAATCTGAACGCGGCCGAGGAGTTGCATGCTATAGCCGTGAGGTTTGGTTGGGATTTCGATGACAAGGATGGGTGGGGTAAGGTTAAGTTTCCATTGCTTGGGACCTCACAGGGTGGGAGGATCCCGAGAATTTCAGACGGGCGGAGCAGAACCGGCGCGAAGGCGAAGAAGAAAGCGGCGGCGGATCTGGCGGGAGGAGAGAGGAGGAGAGATAGGATTGAGCGACAGAGAACGAAGCGAGAGATTGGGAAATTGCAGGAGAAGAAGATGGAGCTTGGGATCGAACCGAGGATTAGTGTTACTTCGATCAGGCCCAGATCAGGCGCCGATGCTGCTCAGCCGCCGAGAACGAGGCTCGACCGTACGGATGGGGAAGATGATCATCGATATCCTCATGATCGGACGGTGGAGAGGACTCGCAGCCCATTCCCTGGACGCGATGCTTTTCTCAGAAAGGTTCTGGACCGTAAAAAACCATTGTAATTTTCACCCAGAAAGAGAGAAAAGAAATCCCCTCCTTTTTTATTTTCCTATTAATTTCTTGTGAATATTTTTTAGGGAAAATTTCATTTTACCATCCTGTCAAACATTTAACTTCAGTTTAATACCATAACATAAATTTTTATCAGTTTCATACCCTAACCAAACTTTTAATTTCACTTTCATACCAAACCAGATAAAATGTCCAAAACACCCTTAACTATTACTCAAATTTTCATCTCATGTCATTGCCTCATAATTTGAAAAGAAGTGAAATGATAATAATACCCTTCATTGTTTAGGGTGTTAAACTGAAAATTTCAATAATTTTAAAACAAAATCAGTTTTTTTTACAAATTCATTTTTTAGATTCAAAAAATCAGATTTTAATTTTAAAAATACATAAAATCAATTTTTTTATATAAAAATATTTTTTTATTAAAAACAATTTTTTTTTAAAAAAAATTAATTTTATTTATATTTAAAAAAAAAAAACTGGACAACGCGAACTCGTCTTCTACGGCGTGGTCTCCGGCCACCCATCCTCCGCCGGCGTCGTCCCCGACCACCCCCACTTCGCCGGCGTCGTCCCCAGCGTCGTCCCTCCTCCCTCAAGCTTCTCCGGCGTCCTTAAACGTGGTTCAGATATGATTTGGTTCAGATCTGAACCATATCGATTTGGTTCAGATCTTAACCAAATCAGATCTGAACCACGTTTAAGGACGCCGGAGAAGCTTGAGGGAGGAGGGACGACGCCGGCGAAGTGGGGGTGGCCGGGGACGACGCCGGCGGAAGATGGGTGGCCGGAGACCACGCCGGAGAAGACGAGTTCACGCTGTCCAGTTTTTTTATTTATTATAATATAAATAAAATTAATTTTTTTAAAAAATAATTTTATTTATATTAAAAAATGATTTTTATACAAAAAAAATGATTTTATTTATTTTTAAAATTAAAATCTGATTTTTTGAAAATAAAAAATGAATTTGTAAAAAAAACTGATTTTGTTTTAAAATTATTGAAATTTTCAGTTTAACACCCTAAACAATGAAGGGTATTATTGTCATTTCACTTCTTTTCAAATTCTGAGGCAATGGCATGAGATGAAAATTTGAGTAATAGTTAGGGGTATTTTAGACATTTTACCCGGTTGGGTATGAAAGTGAAATTAAAAGTTTGGTTAGGGTATGAAACTGATAAAAATTTATGCCAGGGTATTAAACTGAAGTTAAATGTTTGACAGGGTGGTAAAATGAAATTTTCCCAATTTTTTATTATAGTTAACCTAAAAATGAGTATGAAATGAATTGATGTTGCCAAAGCTCTAAAGGACAGAATGTTGAGGACTGATTCGGTTTATTCTTGGATCAATTGGGAATGCATTTCAACAATGAAGAGTATTTGTAAGAAAATTTGTATCAGATTTTTTTTTAATTCTAGTCAACCCGAATCGGCCGACTCAACTCATATACACGTGGGAGAATCTTCTCGCTGAAACCGCCCACATAACGCTTGCTGAATCGCATAGTCAAAGTCGTTTCTGCATAAACGACTTTGTCGATGGTTTGTGGAATCATAGACCATCTAAACCTGTTGCCCCGATTCAATATAGGATTGGACTCGGATTTAACGAATCAACACTGAAATTCAACCTTTTGAAACCCTGAAGAGAGGAGATCATTTTGAAACCTACCTTTAACCAAAGAAATTGTTCAGATTAAATTTAACATAACATGACATAATCCAATTTACATACACCACCTCTAAGGTTCTATGTACAACTACTAATTTTACACGCCAGAAAGGCCTCCTGAGAATATGTAAATACAATGAGAAATAGAAGAAGAAAAACACCCTGTAATTGTAATAGAACAAAATATATTTGTTTGCTCATTTCAGGTCAACTAGTATCCCAACCAAACAGATGGTATTGGCTGAAACTTGTTCTTGGCACAAGCTAAGACATCTAAATAATCTGTATCACTAAAACAGTCGCGGAAATCTGTGAAGAGCTTCTCAAACACCCTCCATTGAACTTGAGTCGATCTTGAATACGGGTATGGAAGAAATATCTGCAGACACCACTCGAGGCATTAGAAATTAAGATTCTTGCAAATCACCCGCTAAAAGCATATAAATTTAATATTGCAGGTTTCAATTTTTGCAATTTGTAGTCCTCTTTTTTATAATTAAGGGATATAAATTTTCGGGTTTTTACTCATTATTTAAAATCATCAACCTTATACAAATTGCAACAAAAAATAAAAGGTTCAGTGTATTTTTTTGCAATTACTAAAGAAGAGGGCTTCAAGTTGCAAAAGGTGAACACCTCATGGTACTTTTCACAATTATCCCAAGCATATATACAATTTAACATCCGGTTTTAAGGGCTTCCTATATGGAAACTTACATCACCCTCCAATGCAAGACGCTTAAGCAAGAGGAATGTCTGCTCATTTTCCTCCATATTATCAAGAACAGCAAGCCAGATCTGTGAAGCGAGTTCATGGGCCATGTCCCGAGATTTACCACAAGCAATAAATTGATCTGCTAGGATACCATACCACACTCGTGCTTGGTCAGCCAAAATAAATGCATTGTGTAGACAAAATAGATATTAACTGCATAGTGGATAATTGACGAGCCGAGGAAATTACGAGTTAAACAAGAACTTAAGTGTAAGTAAAAGATGGCAGTACCGATGATAGTCCCATGAAGTATCCCAGAAGGAGGTGGCATAGATGAAATTTCAAGCTGCTCTTTCAAGAACAAATAAGTGTGTCCCACAATCTCATCCGTCTCATAGTCCATGCCAAAGATGTGCTTATTGACATATAAAGCTGCATATCTCCTGAGAATATCAACAAGTATACAGTTAATATGCAGCTAGTTTAAAAACTAGTGTCAGCAGTTAATTTGCAGCCCTCTTCTTTGATAAATGCACAAAAGTACCATGAACTAGTTTTTTGTTGCAATTGTATGAAAGTGACGATTTTACCCTTACACGTTAGATCTAAAAAATAATAAGTAAAAATCAAAAAATCCAAATTTTCATATCCCTTAACTTTCTTCCTCTTTGTACATACAGAGCAAGAAATTTAAGGGATATGAAAATTTGAACCCTTTTGTTCTTTAATTGTTATTTTTAAATTTAAAATTTTAAGGGTAAAATTGTCATTTTGCAACAAATTTGTACGAAGTGCAACAAAAAGACAAGTTCGAGGCACTTTTTTGCAACTACCCCTAAAAACAAAGTTCTGTTGAAAAGGATGATGAGAGAACATTGGTTAAGGGGGTTTGAAGTTACTGAGAGCACTGAATTTTAGGAGAAGCTAAAAGGGGTAGAGGAAGACTTAAGTTAACATGGAGAGAAGTGGTAAGAAATGATGTGATGACACAAGGATTGAGGAAGGATATGTATAGAGCCATACAAGATTGAGGGAGAACTTTCACATACACATACATCTGCACAAACAAAATACAAGATTAAAGGATAATGAATGGAGCTTATCGATGAGCTTACATATCATGACTTGAACTCTAGGAAAGATGTTTCATGGTGAAATGGAGTTTATTTGTTCGGTAAAATGTTTATCCACGAATAAAGCATCCTTAAATGTGGCCGGTTATCTAGCTCTATATCATGAACTATAAATCTTGGACTACACAAATAACCATAATTAAGAGTGATATGGTTACATAAGTAGTTGCCACCAATTCCATTCGCTTTTGAGAAGACGAAGGGCAATCATCAAATAAAATAGCAAAGTGAGATTTGAATTTTTTTTACCTTCGGCTCATCCCTCGGGGGATAGGTCCAGGCCATGTTTTTGCTTGAGCAGCAAAAGGGAAGGTCCTAACAAGAGCAGCTTGCCATAAGCATTCCCCGCGGAATATATTGTTCCATTGTTTCCTAACACAAGATAGTTGTGCCCATCCCGTGATAGGAACCCGGATAAAAATTTCAATTAGGAGATGATCCGGAAGCTTTCCAAAAGCAGTATCGGTTGATATTACGGCATCACCATGGCTATTATCTGTCATTAAAATTCTGAAAATGAAATAGTTAGATGTTCCAGCTCATCTAAACTAGAAACATGGTGATTATAATTGTTAGAATATAAAACTATAAATGGGTCTTCGACTATCAGCTTGAGCTTTTAGCTGAGTTGGTCCTCCAATATGGTAACAAAGTTTGGTACCTCAAAGACACAGGTTCAAACCTCACTATCTTCAAAATATATCCTTAACTCATCTGCCCCTAATTGGCCTTCATTAAGTCTTATCTTCAAAGTCCTCATCACTCTTCTCAATGGGCTCACCTCTCCTTCTAAATAATCCACATCCAAACCCGTAAACAGACTTGTCCGTGAGTGTGCGTGTTAGAGTATAAATCTATAAACGGGCCTTCAACAATCAGCTTGAGCTTCAGTTGAGTTGGTTCTCTAATAATAACTATCAACAATTCCCAGCATAAAAGCAATGTACAGTTAATGTGTAACTACACTATCATTAATTACCAGCCACTTAACAGACAATTTTCGGTACATACAGCTCCATTATCAACATAATCTATAGCCCAAAGCAAAGAAAACCAACTTTTAAAGTTGTATTACATTTGTAAGTAAGCACCCCTACACTGTTACAAGATCGCTAACTGTGGTAGTCAGTTCAAACAAAACAACTCGTATCCTTCTTTAAACAACCCAACTCAACAAATTGTGTTCCCAGTAGACAAAAATTGAGTGAGCAAGAAATAGCCATTTTTGCATGCAGGGAATGAAAATTCAAAGGCCCATTACACTATCGCCAGTGCAGTTTCAGCTTCACAACACACATGCACACATATATATGTGTGTATATATAATGTGTTTCACTTATATCTAGATTGATGGTTGATCGATTGACTTGATTTTACAAGGACTGTTTACAGCTGCAACCTTATTGAAACTAGGAATAATTGTAAAAACTTGCGGTGAACTATGACATTTTGCAAATACTATTGGTGAACTATTTTTTACAAAAAGTATCCCCCAACTATTTTCTGTCTGCAAATCCACTAACAGGGTAAATTTTTTGTTTTGCAGAAAGTCGAAAGTAATCGTGCAAAAGTGTATACATGAGGGTTTAAAATTGCAAAACGCGTATAATTACTATAATATATAGGGAAAAAGTGTCATTTCCAAAATGAATTTGATGTCACATGACTAATTTCAGTTAAAGATAACAGATTTGCAAAAACAAAATAGCTCACTTATAGTATTTGCAAAACGGACATAGTTGAGCGCAAGTTTTTGCAATTATCCCTTGAAATTATGCTTAAGTAACCCCGAATTGGGTGTGAGCTGAAATTGAAGTCCCAAAAGCATAGCTAGCGATTAACTTAAACTTAATTTGGTAAATTGGAAAGGACAACTAAACTAATTCAACACCAGCATTCTTTTGTAGATTCCACCAGAGGAAGTGAGAGTTGATAACTCAAAACTATTTCAACAGATGAACCGAATAAGAAAAGAGTATATTGAGTGACTGATTTGTCGTGAGACACTGGTCAGGAGATGATGAGCGATGAAAATTTATGTATGAACATGAGACAGGAATTGTACCTGAGACTCGAAGAAAGGGTTTGAGTTGGGAATGGAATCGGAGTTTTCTTTTGCTTCGGTGGTGGTTGTTAATTTATTTTTGGGCGATTCGTGAAATGGAATGGGTAAGGTGCAGATTCGGCCCAGGTTTTTATGGGGCTGGACCCAGCCCATGTTTTTCTTTGTGAGCAACTGGCGTTAGAGGTGTCCAAAATTGACCTATAACCCAGTCTATTCGGTCAAACCGTCCAACCCGGCCCCAGTGGGTTTGCTCCCATGGGTTACGGGGACGGGCCCGGGTTCAAAAATACCAAATCCGGAGTGAGCGGTCCGGATACCGGATTCATGACATGGTTTCCTACATAACCCGGACCACCCGGATATGGTACAAGTCCAAGGCCTAAGTCCACACTCTTACAATTTTAATTACTTTTGCATATGAAGATAAAGATTGATTGTTTGAGATTTTGAAGATGATTACCAATTTTATAGTACAACATGTCGTAGTTTTGTGTTGAACTCATCTTTTGTAATCGTAATCTGTTTTGGATCAACTTGAACTCTCTATTTGACGTTTGTAATCCTTAAACTTTGGATAAAGTTTAAACAATGTATGGAATTTTTTCATCATTAAGAAGTGACCAAATTGAGAGCTTTTAAGCACTCTTTAATGATTTTTTGGATAATGAAAAAAATATATGAAAGTATATGTACTACTACTTACGGTTAATGTTATCAAATTCGGATGGGTTGGTCCAACCCGGTGAACAAACCCATAATCCAGACGGGCGGGTTCAAAGGTCATTTTTTGGGACCGGGACCGGGAGTGGGTTAAATTTTTTGAACCTGGTCACTCTGGGTCGGTTCAAAATTTTGGCCATGGGACCAGGGCCCGACCCATGGACACCCTTAACCAACGTAGGGGAGGAGTTGTTTCAGCGTCAATTTTTTCTTTGTATTATGGAGGGCATTATCGTACACGATGACCAGGTTTTGTACAAAATATGTACACTACTAGACACATTGGGTTGAGTCCACGCCAAAAACGCTTTTTTATGTTGAGGATGCTGGCTTACAGGTACTCTGTTGATTCATTACGAAACAATGTGAATGAGTGTCTCAAGTATCCTACTTTACCTTAAAAGATTTTACAAAATCGTGATACAAGTGTCCGGGATTGAGTATGAGAGGGCCCGACAATGAATAACATGGCATGTCTATTGTATATGGGAGATAGACATGGCTTCCCAGACTATATTGCAAGCCTTACAAGTATTGTAATAATTTTTTAATAACATGGAAAAAAGAATATGGGCGGAAGGATCAACGGTAACCGCCCAACAATAATGCTCAAAATCATTGTCTCAGGCGATTAGTGGATATGTTTTTTCCGGTAGATCTAGGTCGAACAACAACATTATTAATGTGATAAGCAACTAACATATCTTCCAGTAACCGACCCAACTGGATCCAACCCCTTTTCTCTCTACCTCGACTCTCCCTTCTTCAACCTTAACCCTTACCTTCTTTATTGGCCGCCACCGGTCCCCTCCTCCACGCTTTCTATTTCTCCCTACTTCTCTTCTTGATCTCACATTCGATTTTCTAGCCCTGTTCCTTGTTTACCTTTCGACAGTTTTGGCTTCATCATCGCAAAATCCGATCGTCCCTCAGAGAAGCAACCGTGCTCTGGTCCTCGTTGCCTCTTTCGTCCTTGTTGGGCCCACCGTGCGTGTTCTACAAAAGCCCTTGTTGGTCGAAGCTTTATTCGCATATCTACAGCGTTCTCGACCTTTCCGGAGTTGCTCTTCATCTTCCCAACCTCCCTTGCTTCTCTCGGGTCGTTCTCAACTCCGTCTCCAACGACTTCGTATGGATCTATAGTGGAACTCTTTTCTTGAACGATTTGGTTTTAGATTGGGGTGGATCTAGACGTGCCGAGCCTCGTCGTTTGGGCATTATTGCCCGTGTTAGTCGGGTCCTCCGGCTCCCAGTGCTCTAAAATCAGTTCACTGGTACATTCGCAGTGAATCTGGTTTTGTCAGATTCGGTCGTGGCTAGGTTGGAGCTGCTCCTCTTTGGGGTCCAGAGGCGCACTTGCCGAGATGTTGGAAGTTGCTGTAGTTTGGAGTTAATGAAGGCTCAGGCTGATCCTTTGGATTGTTGTGTTGCGGTTGTCCGCTGCTCCGGATTCTTTTGAGTCTCGATTGTTTAGTAGTTAACAAGACTTCTTGTCCTGTTGGTAACAACCACTTTACCCTTTATTACACTTTGTGAATCACTACTTATTCCTTAGGTCTAATTCTTTTTGTGCTTCATTGTTTCCCCTTTGTGATGTTGGTTGGGGGCTCGTCGGTCAGTGGTGTTGGCCACCGACGAGTTGTTATACGTCACTATACCTTTGTATGAAGTCGTGAAGTTATTATTCCTAAGGGTTTGAGTGTTAGTGGTTTTGGCCACCGACCCATCTTTGTTGTTTGCAATGTTGACCGTCAGCGTGTCGGTGCTTTCCTTCTCTATGAGATGTGATTCCGATGAGTTGGGGTGATTAAACTTTTGTGTGAGTTGTGGGTTTTGGAATTTGGTTACTGGCGTTGTGGTTGCTACTGTCTGGTGGAGTTTTGTTGTGTTTCATCATTGTTTCTATCTGGGTATTAGACCTTCTGGTTCTTGTCTTTAGGCCCTTGATGGAATCTGTCGGTTTTTATTTTCGAGCTTCATGGTGGAAAAATCTAGTTTCTAGACTGTTTTTAGTGTCATCTATTCTAACTCTTGTTGGGTTTGTTTACTCGCCCTTGTTAGTTGTGTTTTTTCGTAACTGTTTGTAGGTTGCTTTGCCGCGCCCCTTGTAACATCTAGGTTGTAGACCTGTTTATCTCCTTTGATAGGAATTGTTGGCATTGTTGAGTTTGGTTATATCTAAGATCCTCATTTTTTGATGTCTTTGTTTGTAAGCTCATTTGAGGGATTCTCCCCTTTGCCTCGTCCTTTACTTCAAAGGTGGGGTATAATACAAAATTTGCTGATAAAGGAAACTAGCATATCTTCCAGAAAGTGTTGGGTAGACAACAACAAACCATGGAGTACGAGATTAATAGTATGCGCTATTACTGTCCTTATTGGTTGGTTGAAAAAATATACTCTACTTAGATTCAGTTTGTTGAAACCATATCTTGACCGCCCTCAGATAAGGATAAATTGTTTGTGTTATCAAGAAAGTACTAGGAATGATGTAAAAAGGGATTTCATAATTCTTCAGTCGTGTTGGCACATCCTTACACACTCAACTCATGCCTGGACAAAAGTGCATTGGCATATTTCATGGAGGAGGAACGCGACACTATGAAGGATGAGCTAAAAAATTTGTTGATGAGCTTGATGCTGAAAATTCTCATTGAAAGCCACCCCAACCATTTGCACAAGGGCCCATTCCTTAGTACAAGGAGTATGTGTGAAGACACGAGTGAGTCCACGATACCAATCCTCACAGAAGGCTGAAGGACCATCTTGTTAAGCACACTTAGACTCGTTTTTCTCAAGTTCAGTTTAAGTAATTTTCAGTTTCGTGTGTTTTAGATTTCATGTTGCATTAATTTTGAACAAAATTTGTATTTTAAAGTATGAAGGGACTTTCATCAGCTGATATATTCGTTGGATGTGACTGGGCACTACAGCTCGATAATGTCATATATATAAATTACGAAAAGGAATATGTTTGATGCCAATTACATAGTGTACAAATATTCATGGAATTTATTCGACTTTCTATTACCTATATGTACACATACATTTGCACACATTATGTGTTGGTATATACATACCTACTTTTTCATCCAGTACTAAAATGTCTTCCAAATATGATATTCAGCTGTATTCACTTAGTTCAAACATTCACCCAACTCATCTTCAGCTTTGAGCGATGTGCATGTTAACGAGTTTGAAGCCTAACAAGTCGCGAGAGAGTCGGAGTTAATTTCTTCTGGACTGATCTTTGTCCCTGGGCCTGAGTCTGGGCATACGTCCAGACCACATGCTTTTGGGCTTGGGGTGGGGCTTGGACCGGTTTTGAGCCCAACTTGTAGTTTCTTCTCTTCGATAGGTCTGACATCAGATTCAGGAGTTGTTTGGGATGGGATGATTTCGGGTCAAAAAATCTGAGATATATGTTTCTCTGGTTTTGCAACCCAAGTTGATGTGGATAATTCTCTCAGAACGGGTTTGGTTGTTGTTTCGGACCGTGTTCAGGGTAGTAGTGTCCAACAATTTTCAGCGGGACAGTCATTTCAATAGGTGGCATCTAATGATCATATCGGGGATCACAGAGTAGTCCGTGGAAGGAGTTTCTTCTTCCACCTCCGAAATTCAAACCTCTAAATAAAGGTCGTCAATCGAAGCAGGTGTTGTCTAGATCTTCGAATAGTCAGAGTTGACCTCCAAGTTCTTAAGGGACTACTTTACTGCTGAAATCAAACCATCTCGCTCTTTGAGTCATGAGAGAATTGTAAATCCTATGGACGTAGGGAAACAGTTTACAAACTCGATCCGCTCAGCTAGCTCAAGAAAAAACTTTTGATGATCTGAATATTTGACTTCGGAAGGTGAAGAGGGGGTCACTGATGAGGGTTAAATGCTCGCTTTTTGGTTTATTTTCTGTTGCCCTTTTCAGGTTTTATTCCCGCAACTTTTTTTTAATGGGTCTTTTGGTCTGATCCTACTTGGATATGATCTTCTTCTAATAAATTTTTTTGATACAGTATGTTGACATGAATAATAAAATATAAACACTATCACACCTTGTTCCTCGTATCATATACATATTCCTCAACATCACTCTTCCTATTATTGGTCTCTTTCATAAGTCTATCTTGCAAAACCTTTCTAAACTCCTCTTCAATTACTTTATGCACATCTACTGGCATCATCCCATCATACACCAACAACTCAGGTACATGGATATTTGTTTCCTTAACTCTCTTTTTAGGAGTCTCAACCCGTAAGTTAAAAAACCCGTGAATTGTTGTAAAATTGTCATGTTGAATCATCTTGCTCGTTGTCTCCACCAGGTTCTACCGCACCACTCTTTTTTGGAACTGGCTATGTGAATTGTAAAGTGAGCCGATTAACAAACCTAACCGTAAAGACATAGATGCGGTAATGAATGATGATCCTATATGACCAAAGCTGAATTTATAAATGTACGAGACATGTTGCTGCTGTAGTTCAACTATGATATCGCTAAATGTCACACACGACCGTCTTAGGCCTTATCACCTACATTTACACTCAAAGCAACCTAAAATCCTTATAAACCCCAACTCAATAAGTTGTAAGTAATATATATATATATATATATATATATATATATATATAGGATAACAGTTAGGTACAAACTTGTATCTTTCGTCAGAACGTAGAACTATCAATCTAGGCCCTTGGATCGTAGAATTAATGGCCCAGATTTAATGCATATCTTATAATATCTTTTTAATTAATGCATATCTTGTAATTGATTTCGTAATCAATCACCACCCCCACCTCCCTGAATTTCGGTGGTCATTCGATCTGAGTAATCAATGGCCTAGATTAGTTCTACGTTCTGACCCGAAATAGGGTTTGTACTTGATTGTTCCTCTATATATATATATATATATGTATATATAGGGGACCTTTCACATACAAACCAATATTTAGATACGAAATACGAAATAATCCCAACTTTGGAATCGTAGAATGCCCAAGGGCTGCGATTTTCGCATGACTGATTTTTTTTTTATTTTTTGTCCACCAAGTTTCTTATTTTGATCTTTCCCGCTTCGTTTCAACTCCGATTTAATTTTTTCTTGCGCCAAAAACTTTCTTTTTTCAAGATCTATCTATCAAGTAGCATATTGAATATGTTTTGAAGCAAAAAAAACATGTACAAGCAAAAACACAAATCGTTAACTGTGCACTAATGTATGTTTTTGCAACTGCATTTGTATGTTTTTGCAACATACATTAAGATTAGCTTATTCATACAAATGCAGTTGCAAAAACATACATTAGTGCACGGTTAACAATTTGTGTTTTTGCTTGTACATGTTTTTTTTGCTTCAAAACATATTTAATATGCTACTTGATAGATAGATCTTGAAAAAAGAACGTTTTTGGCGCAAGAAAAAATTAAATCGGAGTTGAAACGAAGCGAGAAAGATCAAAATAAGAAACTTGGTGAAAAAAAATTAAAAAAAATCAGCCATGCGATTTGCGATTCCAAGGCTGGAATTGGTTCGTATTTAGCAAAAAATTGGTCAATTCGTACCTGAATGTTATCCTATATATATATATATATATATATGCAATCAGGTGCGAACCAGGGGTTACGGTGCGAACCTGCGAACCTGCTTGTGTAGTGTATCTGGTTTGCGGAAATAGTGTTCTTGGTTTGCGGTGTTTTCGCAAACCATATTTTTCTCAAGATAAATGCTTTTTTTTCAAACTGTTTTTCCGCAAACTGGGATGCTTATTTCCGCAAACCATATTCGATATTTCCGCAAAACAGATACACTATTTTCGCAAACCATATATTTTCCCAAGATAAAAATGCTGTTTTTTCAAACTTTTTTTCCGCAAACTGGGATGCTTATTTCCGCAAACCATGTTCGCTATTTCCGCAAACCAGATTTGAGGTTCGCAGGTTCGCACCGTAAGGGAGGTTCGCACCTGATTGTCTCCCTATATATATAAATACAATTACTATTACTAATGGTATATAGTCTGAAAGATTCCGTCGCCAGGCACATGGAAAATAATGATAATCCAGATTTCTCAAAATATCAATTCAGGCACAGAGGTGAAATCGGCTACAAACCACTCTTAACCTAAAAACTAGAGAACCAATCCTAGCCACACACACCTAACATCCAACATTCACCATGATGCCACATCATCACCCCAATTTCACCCAAACTCACGCCACTTTCATCCTTTCTCACACAAGCAAGGGCATAATTGTAAAAGTATGGTGCCATGTGGACAAGTGTCCATTTTTTTCTTCACCAATTCACTAATTTAATATTTCCCGATTCGTTTGAACTCCGATTAGTTTCAAACTTGCGCCAATATTTTTATTTTTTCAAGTGCTTTAAATCAAGATCAATCATGAATATATTTTGAAGCACGAAAATAAAAAAAGTATATTGGAGTGATAAAAATAATGTTGAGTGTTGATAAATCTTCACTAATAAATGTTTTATATCGGAGGTATCAAACTAGTGCTAAATGTTGATAAAATCATGTACTGAGGTGATAAAAACCATGTTCAGTTTTGATAATAAGTGTGATAAACAAGAGTTTAGCGTTGATAAAAAAAACATGTGATGAGGTGATAAAAACACATGTAATTTAATGATAAACATAGTGTTTAGTGTTGATAAAACTGGTGTTCATAAAAAGCACGTGATGAGATGATAAAAATCATGATCAATTTTGGAGAATGGGGTGATAAAACCAGTGTAGAGTGTTGATAAAACCAGTGTAAAGTGTTGATAAAACCATAGCAAAGTGTTGATAAAAATTATCCAGATATAATTTCTTTAAAAAACAGCCCCGAAATAAAAAAAAATTCGTGCTTCAAAAAAACATGTGATGGGGGTGATAAAACACACGTAATTGAATCATAAACCTAATGTTTAGTGTTGATAAAACTAGTGTTCATAAAAAGCACGCGATGAGGTGATAAAATCATGATCAGTTTTGGAAAATGAGGTGATAAAACCAGTGTAAAGTGTTGATAAAACCAGTGTAAAAGTGTTGATAAATCCAGAGCAAAGTGTTGATAAAAAAAATCAACACCAAAATAATTTTTTTTTTCGTGCTTCAAAATATATTTATGACTGATCTTGATTTAAAGCCCTTAAAAAATAAAACTAATGGCGCAAGTTCGAAACCAATCAGAGTTCAAACGAAGCGGGAAAAATTAAATTAGTGAATTGATTAAAAAAATAATATGATAGTTTTACTAAATAGCCCTTACCACTTACTAAAAAGTGCTGTTTTTTTTTTTTGCAGTCAACTACTCAATTGCATCTCATCCATCCATTCTTAAAATGGATGGTTTAGATTGGTTCTCTAGCTTTTAGGTTAAGACATGGTTTGTATTTGATTTCTCCTCTTCAGGCACATACTCTGTTTCTCTGACTATATCATCTACCACTACTTAGCACCTTTTACCCTTTCAAAAATCTCCCCGAACCTCTCAATTGTCTGAGCCAATTCCCTAAAACCCACCTTCTTCTCCCTATATCCCTCTCCTCTACCCCTCATCCGGCTCATAAAGTTGGACCCTGCGCCATCTAAATCCTCATGTTCATCTTCCTCGTCTCACCAGAAATTCTGAACCTGGGTCGTTGTAGATTGCTTGTCTAGTTATGCCATCTGAAAACAGTTGAGGAATCGAATTGAGACCCAAGAAATGAAATGCATGAAGGAACTAAATCAAGTCGTATGGAAGTGAAGTTTTGTTAAAAAAACATACTATTTGTATAAAAATTATCAGACAATTCTTTCGTATCAGGTTAAATTTGAGATCATAAATAACTCAAGTAACACTTATGCATGCTATAAAGCTACTCATATATGCAAAAAAAATATAAAGTAAATATTTTTTCTTATCACATGCCCATGAACATAGAAAGTAACATTCCATGCAAACATAAAACTGAGTAGCTATAGTTTCACAAACCAGCAAAAAATAACCTTCAATGGGTTACTGCTAGTGGCTCAGTGATTATGCAGTGGATGATGTGCCCCCAAGTTACCGGTGCGTTTAAAATAAGTTAGTGAAGTTAATTACCTCGACGTGGCCGCGTGTCTTCCTTTGATTGGATTGTTTGCATTTCTGTTTCCTAATTAAGAGCAGCGTTGATGAGCCGAGATGCTAGAGTAAAATATATAAGCTAGAAGGAGCTTCATTTTATTGGTGGCATAGTCGGAGGAAAAATCAAATAGAAACCACTATTTAACGTAAAAACCGTGTGAACCAATCCAATCCATCCATTTTAAGAATGGATGGATGAGATGTAATTGATTTGTTGACTGCAAAAAAACAGCACTTTTTAGTAAGTAGTAAGGGCTTTTTAGTAAAACCATCATATTTTTTTTTTACCAATTCACTAATTTAATTTTTCCCACTTCGTTTGAACTCCGATTGGCTTCAAACTTGCGCCATTAGTTTTGTTTTTTTAAGGGCTTTCTATCAAGATCAGTCATGAATATATTTTGAAGCACGAAAAAAAAATTATTTCGGGGCTGATTTTTTTAGAAAGTTAAGCATGGGTAATTTTTATCAACACTATACACTGGGTTTATCAACAATATACACTGGGTTTATCAACACTATACACTAGTTTTATCACCTTATTTTCCAAAATCGAACATGATTTTTATCACATCATCACATGTTTTTTTATGAACACTAAGCACTAATTTTATCAACACTAAACACTATGTTTATCATCAAATTACATGTGTTTTTATCATCTCATCACATGTTTCTTTATCAACACTAAACTCTAGGTTATCACCCTTATTTCGGGGCTGATTTTTTTTTAAAAAAGTTAAGTCTGGGTAATTTTTATCAACACTATACACTGGGTTTATCAACACTATACACTGAGTTTATCAACACTGAACACTAGTTTTATCACCTCATTTTCCAAAATCGAACATGATTTTATCACATCATCACATGTTTTTTTATGAACACTAAGCACTAGTTTTATCAACACTACACTATGTTTATCATTAAATTACATGTGTTTTTATCATCCCATCACATGTTTTTTATCAACACTAAACTCTAGGTTATCACCCTTATTTCGGGGCTGATTTAAAAAAAAATAAGTCTGGGTAATTTTTATCAACACTATACACTGGGTTTATCAACACTATACACTGTGTTTATCAACACTGAACACTAGTTTTATCACCTCATTTTCCAAAATCGACCATGATTTTTATCACATCATCACATTTTTTTATGAACACTAAGCACTAGTTTTATCAACACTAAACACTGTTTATCATTAAATTACATATGTTTTTATCATCCCATCACATGTTTTTTTATCAACACTAAACTCTAGTTTATCACCCTTATTTTTAATTGAACATGATTTTTATCACCTCATTATCTGTTTTTTATCACCCCAATACATGCTTTTTTATCAACATTTAGCACTATTTTGATACCCCGATATAAAAAAATTATTAGTGAAGATTTATCAACACTCAACATTGTTTTTATCACACCAATATAACTTTTTATTTTCGTGCTTCAAAATATATTCATGACTGATCTTGATTTAAGGCCCTTGGAAAAAGAAAAATATTGGCGCAAGTTTGAAGCTAATCGGAGTTTAAACGAAGCGGGAATGATTAAATTAGTCAATTGTTGAAAAAAATAATGGACACTTGTCCACATGACACCATGCTATTACAATTATGCCCTTGCTTGTGTGGGAAAGGAAGAAATGTTAGTCTTAGTGCCCGTAGTTCAATCCTAAATGTCCAAATGTATATATCATCGTTATCAATAAAATTAAAGCGGCTTTATATTACTTATGTGTTGGAGTAGTATATCGATGTGTGCTCTGATCTATGCCCACCATGCGAATAGAACCATAGATCGAGATAGATCACACTCGATGGGTCCCTAGTCAACAAAGCTTTACTAGAAGCGACTAGTATGAAAGATGGCTCTTTATGTCTTACGTTCTGTTAGTCATTGGAATAGGATTCCAGAGTCTGATCATAGATATCATGTGGGACATGATATTGGACGACCCGCCCTGAATATGTGCCATAGATTAAGTCATGAACATATTCAGTATCGTAGCTTGTCATGTATCCTTAGACCAATGAGTCTTTGTGATCGCTATGTAGTCAACAACTGAGTTTGACCTAAGCCTAACGTTGTCCGTAACAGGGCTTCCATAACGGCCAGGATTGGCTTGGGGACGGGCTACATGAGTGACACGAAAGACGGCTAAGGGATTTATCCCTCATACTGAGGTATGGGAAAGATATCGGTTCTCGGCCGCTTGATCGAGAGTGACTGAAAGAATAGCATGGCCATGCACATGATACTGGGTATCATATCTTCAGTCATCTCACATATCAAGGAACAGTGATTTAGAATAATAAGGATGACGGCTCTATGCCTTATCTCAATCAGGATATCAGAGAGAAAAGGATAATGACAGGGATGACGGAAAGGTTAGAATCGATAGGGTCGATTCGTTATGCAGTGTCAGGAAATACTAAAGTCTCTTTAGTTGCCACTTAAATAGGATCAAGTAAAATGAGATTTTACGTTGATCTATTGACATGCATAAACCTAAGGGTCACACCGGAGGATGAAACTCATTGACACATTTATGGAGAATGGCCAAAAGGGAGTTGTCTCGGGACATGACCAAAACTGGGTTTTGGGTCATGTGCCCGTAAGTGAATAGGACTTTACGGATCGAGACAAGGCTTGGAGTCTTGGGATTGATCGCGTCGGATAATGTTGGACATTTCCGGTATGGAAGGCTTGGAGGCGATGAGCGAATCACGGGACCTCGTTGGAAATGGCCACAGGCCATGTTCCAAGAGGCCCATGAAAGGCTCATGCAACCAAGACCCATGGAACTAATTAATCAAGTCTTGATTAATTAGTACTAAGTAAGGAAGAAAAGGATTAAGGTGTTGGTGATTCACTACCTAACCCAATCTTGTCTAGCCATACTTTGTCCTATTTACACCTTACTTGAAACCATACTTGTCCCATGCCTTTAGTTGGACAAGTATGGGTTTTGTTATGTTTAAGTCATCTTTTTTCAACATAACAAACACAAGACAAGAATAGGAAACACAACTTCTCCCCCCCTTCCATTGCAATTTCGGGTTTGGCAAGCTCCCACCTCCATTTTTGTGTTCTTGAGTCCTCAAAGAGAAGAACTACGTGGCTTTGATTCCCATGTGGATACGTAGGAGTCTTGGAGACTCAAGCCAATCATTCGTTACCCGGTGTTCTTGTTTTGGTAAGAACTACGTGGCTTTGATTCCCATGTGAATTTTTGTCTTGTGAATCCACTCTTTGTTAGTTGTTTCATGGTTTTAATCGTCTCTTGGTTTTTATTGATTTTCCGCTGCGAGTTGGTTCATCTCCAACCCTACCTCGAGACCCAACAAGAAAGTGGCGTTAGTTTATGGTGGGATTTGGGTGATGATGTGTCATTATGGTGAATGTTGGATCTCAATGGTGTATGATTAGGATTGATTCACACAGTTTTTAGGATAAGAGGAGTTTCTATTAGATTTCTCCTCAGCATAGTCTAGCTCCTCTTTTTTCTTCTTTATAATCGTGTTTTTTTATTTTCAATGCATTCATTCCTCAATCGCTTAATTAGGTTTGTGAACATCACGAAATATTCTAAAATCATATTTTTATTTTCAACACATTCATTCCTCAACTGCTTAATTAAGTATGTACATTTTACGAAATATTATAAAATTTGTCAGTAAATTACTATAATCAAAGAATATGATAGATAAATCTCAATAACAAATATTTTAGAGCGCCATCTGAAAATGGAGACTATAGGCTTCGGCTATGGCGGGCTTTGCCTATTGATCAATCCGGTGACGAATAGAGCTTCGATTGTCTCTCATTCTCGAAATCCCTCAGGCTTCTTCTAGGCAGTTGCATGACCCGTCGCTTTCAGCTTCCCTCTGAAGCAGGTCGTGACGGTGGGTTCGCTCGATCTGGCCGGCGATACTATTTCTCAGTTCACAGCGCGTTGGAAAGAGGCGAAGGTGGTGAAGAAATCGTCCGATTTCAGTTTGGATTCTGATGAGTTCGATAAGTTCTCGCCTACACTTCCTCTTCTCAAGCGGCTAGGGTTTGTAGCAGATCACTGCGTTCTTCGATTTTCGATGGACAACGGCAACGTTGAGGCTCCAATGATTTCTACACCGATCTCGAACAACAGTAACACATTAGGGATCCCGTTCTCCGACTCACATGGTGGATCCCCCATGACGTTTTTGGCGATAAACCTTTTTGGAGTTGACTCGGCGACAGGGGATGGTCTGGTTTTCACCGTCACAACAACAACGTGGATTATCCTATGGAACGACCATCAGGAGGCGTGGATGCGTGTCGGGGCTGACGAGGGATCTTGATCGCGGTGTCTGGGACCGAGGCCCCGACCATGGCGAGACTGAGTGACTGGGAACCCGAAGGCTCGGCAGACCTCCTCGCCAGATTGGGGGATGCAGTTGCCGACGACCCGAGGTATAAAATAGGGGTAGACAGAAAGACCAACTCTGGCCCGTCAAGGTCGGTGTTGGGGCCTTGGCGGTGAGACTAGAGGCTAGAGTGGCACGACAACCATCACGAAGAGGCAGGAGACCTCTCCATACCAGGATGGGAGCTAGGGTCCGTGGCGGTGGGAACAACGATAGGATCCTAGGGTTCTTGGGCGGAGGAAAAACCCACACGGAGGGTTTGGGCCATGAGGTAGGGTCAGGCTAAGCTATTAATGGTCCAAACTGATGTATCATTGGGCCGAGATGCAGATGGAATGCTCGGGCCGTTTGACAAGGATCTAGTAGCGGGTGGGTCGGCGAGGATTGGTGACCCAATAGGCCGTGGAGTCAGTGGGCGATGACGGACTCAGATTGACATGGATTAGGACTTGGAGTTCGAGGGTTCCTCACGTCTCGAAGGGGCGTATCATACAATGGCGGGGAGTGTCAAACATCCTTTCCTCGCTCAATGAGGAGTTCGTGGTCCACTGGGGGTCCACTAACAACACCGCCCTAGTAGACGTAAGGTGGCAGTGGTTCCACCAAGTCTTGACACGGTACTCTCCTATCATCTCGGAGGCCAACACTCTCGCGTTCTAGCAGCCCTATTATATCAATCCATCCAGGGAGGACAACGCACGCTGGTACCTCGAGAGAGTCCATACTTCACCATCACACCTCTACGGTAATGGGTCGGCTCTGCCCTAGCTCTCAGTGTTTCTCTATTGTAACGGGGTCTTCGGACGCTACTGCAGTTTTAGTTGTTGAACGTCTTTATAGAGTATGTCGGTTTCTTGAGCATTTTATTGCTCCAATGACTTCGATGGCTCCATAACGCTCGACTCTGATACCACTTGTTATGATCCTGACTTCTGGATCGCGTTATAGTGCCAAATATGATCTAGTTAAGAGAGAACTCGAAAACCTCGTAGAGACCAAACAATTTATTGTAATTCTCAGTCTATTTATTTCTTATTCTCTCATGGTTTAAATAACCACGGAAGTTTCCCGATTCTAACATGACATTGTTTGTAAACTACCCAACTTACCAAATCCTACTACAACTTGAACTAAAAGACATTACTTAAAAGGAAACCAATTAAAATAAGGAACATTGATTAAAAGAAAACAACTAAATTAAAACCCTAGCCGACTAAGAGTACTCGACCAACAGCTTTGGCGGGCTTTATCCCACCTTGTACCGGTCCGTACGGCCCATAACAGAGCGTGTGCTCTTAGTTGTGTCGTTTCTACTCGGGTACACAAGCATGATCGTATGTTCATAATTACGTCAGACCTATTTGGGTTTTCAACTAAGAGTGTGCTCATAGTTGGATCGGTCCAATTCGGGTGTTTAAGTAAGAGTGTGTGCTCCTATTTGCGTTGGTACTAATAGGGTACACAACTAAGAGTGTGTGCTCTTAATTGCGTCGGTTCTAATCAGGTACACAAATAAGAGCACCGCATGTCGTGCCCAGGAACCACAAAGGGTGTTGGTTCCTAGGAAGAGCACCGCCGGTCGCGTGGTGTCCGGTGTGCCCTCGGCGGCCCTTGAAAATCCAGAGGACCGAGTACCTCTCACGCCCGGTCGTACTCATAACTTCATCAGGTCTCCAAGGTTAACAACCTCTGGTCGATGGAACAATGTGTTGGGTCTCGAGGTAGGGTTGGAGATGAACCAACTCGCAGCGGAAAGTCAATGAAAACCAAGAGATGATTAAAATCATGAAACAACTAACAAAGAATGGATTCACAAGAGAAAAATTCAGCACTATTTCTTACCAAAACAGGAACACCGGGTAATGAATGATTGGGTTGAGTCTCCAAGACGCCTACGTATCCACATGGGAATCAAAGCCACATAGTTCTTCTCTTGAGGACTCAAGAACACAAAAATGGAGGTGGAACACACCCTTGGCCGAAATTGCAAGGGAGAGGAGGGAAAGTTGTGTTTCCTATTCTTGTCTTGTGTTTGTTATGTTGAAAAAAGATGACTTAAATATAAAAAACTTAATCAACTTGTCAAATTAAAAGCATAAGACAAGTATGGTGTCAAGTAAGGTGTAAATAGGACAAAGTATGGATAGACAAGATGGGGTTAGGTGGTGAATCACCAACACCTTAATCCTTGCCTTGCTTACTTAGTACTAATTAATCAAGACTTGATTAATTAGTTCCATAGGCCTTGGTTGCATGTGCCTCTTGGAACATGGCCCATGACCATTCCCAACGAGGTCCCGTGATGCGCTCATCGCCTCCAAGCCTTCCATACCGGAAATGTCCAACATTATCCGACGTGATCAATCCCAAGACTCCAAGCCTTGTCTCGATCTATAATGTCCTATTCACTTACGGGCACATGACCCAAAACCCAGTTTTGGTCATGTCCAGATTTTGACCATTCTCAATATATGTGTCAATGAGTTTCATCCTCCAACACATAAGTAATATAAAGCCTCTTTAATTTTATTCCTAACGATGATATATACATTTGGACATTTAGGATTGAACTACGGGCACTAAGACTAACAATCTCCCACTTGCCCTAGTTCCAATCTAAACTCCAATATGTTCCCATCGACTTTACATGTCTAACATGTTTAGGCAGCGACACTACCTTAGTCAAATGGTTGGATATGGTATCATCTGTTGCAATATAGGTTATCTTCACTTCACCTCAGTTCAGTATTTCTCTGATAAGGTGGATACGCCGGTGTACATGTTTGGAATTGTTATGCGATCTGTGCTTTTAGCTTGCGCAATGGCCCTTGTGTTGTCGCAAAATGGATTCACCGGGCTGGATGGGTTTTTAAATACACCCAACCCTGCCGTGAATTTTCAAATCCACATAGCCTCCTTAGCTGCCTGTGCAGCATCCATGTACTTGGGCTCTATCGTAGATTCGGCAATGGTATCTTGCTTTACGCTCTCCCAGCTAAAGCTCTGTCATTCAGCGTAAACATATATCCTGACTGACTTCTAAAGTCATCTGGATTTTTCTTGGAAAACTAGCGTCCACTAATCCTTCGACGACTAGTTCAGTATCATATTTTCCCCGGGTTAGACTGATGTCTACTGGTACAACATAAGGCTTACGAGATGTCCGGTCTCACACATGTCGTGGCATATATGATCGATCCTGCCCTGAGGCGCATGGGATTCACATAATCCTTTTCAGCTCATAAGGTGTCTTAGGACACTGAGTCTTGCTGAGATGAATGCAGTGACTAGTGGGTCGAGCAAGGCATGCCAAGGTCGTGCAAGGCCTGCCAAGGACGACCATGGTTGTCCGAGGGTCGGCCAAGGGATGCCAAGGTTTTGCAAGGCTCGGCCAAGGCATACCAAGAACGGCCAAGGCATGCCAAGTTCGTGCGAGGCTCGGCCAAGGCATGCCAAGGACAGCCATGGTTGTCCAATGGTCGGCCAAGGAATGCTAAGGCCTGCCAAGGACGGCCATGGTTGTCCGAGGGTCGGCCAAGCCATGCCAAGGTTGTGAAAGGCTCGGCCAAGGCATGCCAAGGCTCGTCCAAGGCATATCAATGCTCGGCCTAGGCTGGCCATTGTTATCCAAGGGTCGGCTAAGGCATGCCATGGTCGGCCAAGGTCGGCCATGGCAGCCATGATCGGCCAAGCATGCCAAGGCCGGCAATGGTTGAAAAGGGTCGGCCAATGCATGCCAAGGTCTTGCAAGGCTCGGTCAAGGCCTGCTAGAGCTCGGACAAGGCTTGTCGAGGCTCGACCAAGGCATGCCAAGGTCGGCCAAGGTTGTCCAAGGGTCGGCCATGGCATGCCAAGGTCTTGCAAAGTTCGGCCAAATCTGGCCATGTTTGTCCAAGGGTCGGCCAAGGCATGCCAAGGTTGGCCATGGTTGGCCAAGGCATACCAAGGTCGACAATGGTTGGCCAAGGCATGCCATGGCTGGCCATGGTTGTCCAAGGGTCGGACAATGCATCCAAGGTCGTGAAAGGCTCGGTCAAGGCATGCCAAGGCCGGCCATGGTTGTCCAATGGTCACCCAAGGAATGAAAAGGTCGTGCAAGGCTCGACCAAGGCCTACCAAGTCTCGGCCAAGGCCGGCCATGGTTGTCCATGGGTCGGCCAAGGCATGTCAAGGTCGTGCAAGGCTCGACCAAGGCATGCCAAGCCGGAAATGGTTGACAAGGATCGGCCAAGGCATGCCAAGGTCGTGGAAGGCTCGGCCAAGGCATTCCAAGGTCGTGCAAGACTTGGCCAAGGCATGCCAAGGTCGTGCAAGGCTCGGCCAAGGCATGCCAAGGTTGGACATGGTTCGCCATTGTCGGCCAAGGCTTACCAAGTTCGTGCAAGGCTCGGCCAAGGCATGCCAAGAACGGCCAAGGCATGCCAAGTTCGTTCAAGGCTCGGCCAAGGGATGCCAAGAACGGCCAAGGCATGCCAAGGTAGTGTAAGGCTCGGCCAATGCATGCCAATGTGGTGCAAGGCCTGCCAAGGCTGGCCATGGTTGTTCAAGAGTTGGCCAAGGCATGTAAAGGTCGTGCAAGGTTTGGCCAAGGCATGCCAAAGTCTTGCAAGGCTTGCCAAGGTCTTGCAAGGCCTGCCAAGGACGGCCATGGTAGTCCAAGAGTCGGTTAAGGCGTGCCAAGGTCGTGCAAGGCTCAACCAAGGCATGCCAAGGTCGGCCAAGGCATGCTAAGGTCCTGCAAGGCCTACCAAGGACGACCATGGTTGTCCGATGGTAGCCCAAGGCATGCCAAGGTCATGCAAGGCTCGGCCAAGGCATGCCAAGGCTCGGCCATGGTCGGCCAAGGCATGCCAAGATCGTGCAAGGATCGGCCAAGGCATGCCAAGGTCGGCCATGGCATGCCAAGGCTGGCCATGGTTGTGCAAGGGTCTGCCAATGCATGCCATGTTGGCTCATGCCAATGCATGCCATGTTGGCTCATGCAAGAAGTCTTGACATGGCCAATTGGTGCGTATGCCATGTTGGCTCGGACATAGGGCATGAACTTAGGAGTCAAGAATGACCAAGGTGGTGTTGGGACATGCATGAGAGAAAGGAGGACCAGTCATGGACCAAGAAGAAGTCATAGCCATTAGAATTTGAATTCAAAGACTTGAATTCAAATTCAAACCTTTTGAATTTGAATCTCCTCTTTTTCATGTAACCAAGTGCTATATTTAGCACCTTTGAGTAGTATATATATGGGGCAAAAATGCCTTTGTAATTTACTTGCTTTTTGCTCTCTTTTACTCATAATACAAGGCTGAAAAACGCTCACCTCTTGAGTACCAAAACTTGTCTTCTTCTTCCTTTCTTGTTACTTTGTTCGTGGCTCAACACACAATCGCTTCCACAACGTCAAGGCTGATCACTTTGCTTGCAAAGTTCTAGCAAAAGGCTTGTGCAATGTTGTGAGCCGCACTGATCCAAGAGAGTGGAATTTGGTCCCGTGACAAGTGGTATCAGAGCTCCGGTTCGAAGAACAAGTAATGGCCGAACAAGATAAGGCAATTGAGGTGGAAGCTAGCGGTCTTGATATGTCCAAGGTGACCACGAGAAAGAAAAGGAAGTCGAAAGAACCTGTACTTCGTGAAATTTCTTCTTCTTCATCTATTTCTTTGGAGGATCGTATTGCTCTTTTGGAGGAATACATGAAAAGGGGGGAGAAAAGGTTCACGTGGGTGAAGGGGGAGTTCATCATGATGGCTGAATGTGATGAAGCTACGGAGGCCGTCCTGAAGCCTTATCAAGAGAAGGTGGATGCGCTTGAGGATGAAATGAAGCTTTGCAAGAAAGCTTTGGCCAATGGAGGCGGGGGTGCTCCTAGGATTGATATTCCTAGGCCAAAGGCTTATGCAGGTGTTCGTTCATCGAAGGTCGTGGATAATTTTCTATGGAGCATAGAGAATTATTTCGAGGCTGTGGGCGTCCGAGATGATGCAAGTAAGTTAAGTAATATTTCCAATTATTTAACTGACACTGCAAGTCTTTGGTGGCATAGACGATGTCAAGAAGCGAACCTCTATGATGAGGAAAACATTGATTCTTGGCGTGAGTTCAAGGAGGAGTTCTTGACACAATTCTGACCCGAAAATGCTGAGGATGAGGGGCGAGGGAGGATCCGTCGTTTGACTCAGAAGGGGTCCATCACCGAGTATGTGGTGGCATTTCAAGAGATAATGCTGGAAATTCCGGGCTTTGGAGGGAAAGAGGCGCTCTTTCAATTCAAAGACGGGTTGGCCACTTGGGCGCAAGCAGAGTTGCGAAGGGCCAATGTGCGGACTCTTAATGAAGCAATTCGTGTGGCTGAATCCTTGGTAGATTACACTAAGAGGGACAGAGCAACCGATGAAGGTGCAAGGAATGGGAGGTCGCATCATAAGGAAGAGAAGCGAAGGGATGTTCCCATGGAAAAGCCCAAGTTCAATGGCGAAAAGCCATCCAAACTGGGTAATTCTAGTTCTTTTGAAAATGCCTTGTCATGTTATATTTGCAAAGGCTCACATATGATGTGAGATTTCCCGAACAAGACTAGCTTGCGAGCTATGGAGACCGTGCAGGAACCTCCTTAAGAGACCCCCATGAGTTCTTTAACACTCTTGAGTGCGATGCAAGCAAAGGAAGGACAGAAGGAGCGTAAAGGTTTAATGTACATGGATACCGAGGTGAATGGAGTCAAGATGAAGGCCCTTGTTGATACAGGTGCTTCGGACTTGTTCGTTAGTCTTGAGGCCGCCAAGAAGATGGGGCTCAAGATACGCAAAGAAGGTTCATGCGTGAAGACGGTGAACAAAGAACCAACTCCCGTGGAAGGAATAGCTCATGGTGTCCAACTAAATATTGGAACTTGGAGCGGAAAGGTGGACTTGTTGGTGATGATGCTTGATGACTACGACTTCGTTATGAGTTGGGATTTTCTCGATCGCATACAAAGCGTGCTCATCCCTCATACCGACACGATGTGGATCTTGGAGGGGACACCGTGCAAGATCTCGCTCGAAAGGAAACACAAAAAGAGGTAAGACAATTTCAGCTATGCAATTGAATTCAAGCTCTAATTATTCTTCTTCTCCTACCTTTCTTGGGGACACACGGGTTGGTGGGACAAAGGTGGAAGTTCCTACTTTGGTGGGGGAGCTTTTGGACGAGCCCAAGGAAATTCCGTCTTGTGGGCTGCCCAAAAAGCTACCACCAAGGATTGACGTTGCTAATGTCAAGGAACTTGTACCGGAGAAGTGCTCGAATGTTCAAGCAAGAAACCTTTGTGGGGACTTGTTGGGACATGTGGAGGTGAAAGCACTTGTGCCTAAGGATGGTGTGGTGGAAACCAAAACGGATGTGACCAAGGGGAAGGTCATCCGCAAGGTCAAACCGCGCACCAAGAAGGTCAAGTGGCTCAAGGTGTTGTGGAGGGACGAGACCTTCTCAACCAAGGTGCGAACCAAGAAGCAGCATGTGTTGTTGGGTCTTCATCGTAGGCATTACGCGTAGGTAGATCCTTTGGGTCGGGCCAAGCTATTGGATGTTGAGATGGACGACCGCAACTTACACGACCCTTCTAGAGAGAACACCATCTTGAAAGACGTCAAGTTGTACAAGAAGAGGCGAAAGGATGGCATGCCAAAAATGACATCCGAATTTCGTACTTCCAAGAGGCAACAAAGGGGCGAATTCAAGTAAACCATGGAGGTAATATACTTGAGTCAAATTCATCTAATTTTGATTCTAAGTATCACCCTTCTTCTACCTTTCTTGGGGTCAACATGGGTGACGAAGGGGTGAAGAAGAAAGAAGGGACTTCCGAGATGGTAGGCGAACTTTTGGTCGAGTTCAAAGGCACTCCGCCTTGTGGGCTGTCCAAGAAGTTGATACCAAGGCTCCAACCTTCCCAAGATGAGGAGACGATGAGACTTGCAAGTGCCTTTAGTGAGGACTTGTGGGGGCACGACCCGTTGGGTAACACCAATGCGGGTTTTGTCATGGAGGACGAGAACCACAAAGCGAAGGTTGCCAAGGCAAGGAGTAAGGGGAAGCCGAGCATCGGGGCGATTGCTCGCTTTGGTGGGGGAGGGTGTCACGGACCAAAAATCTGCACGGTCCTTGACATGTGCATGCCATGTGATGGCACCGAGATTAGACAAAGGCACATGCATGGCATGGTTGGGCAGCAAGGATGACTCGGCCCAAGTTGGTGGCAAAGAGGTTGAGCTAGGCCAAGGAGTGGATGCGCGGGCTTGGCATGGTCAAGGCCCAACAAGAAGTCTTGACATGGCCAATTGGTGCGCATGCCATGTTGGCTCAAACATGGGGCATGAAATGAGGAGTCAAGAATAGCCAAGGTGGCGTTGGGACATGGAGGAGAGAAAGGAGGACCAGCCATGGACCAAGAAGAAGTCATAGCCATTTGAATTTGAATTCAAAGACTTGAATTCAAATTCAAACCTTTTGAATTTGAATCTCCTATTTTTCTTGTAAGCAAGTGCTATATTTAGCACCTTGGAGTAGTATATATATGGGGGCGGAAATGCCTTTGTAATTCACTTGATTTTTGCTCTCTTTTACTCATAATACAAGGTAGAAAAACGCTCACCTCTTGAGCACCAAAACTTGTCTTCTTCTTCCTTTCTTGTTACTTTGTCCGTGGCTCAACACACAATCGCTTCCGCAACGTCAAGGCTGATCACTTCGCTTGCAAAGTTCTAGGAAAAGGCTTGTGCAAGGTTGTGAGCCGCACAGATCCAAGAGAGTGGAATTTGGTCCCGTGACACAAGGTAGGCCAAGGTCGGCCATGGTCGGCCAAGGTCAGCCAATGTCAGCCATGGCCGGCCATGGTCGGCCAAGGCATGCCAAGGCCGACAATGGTTGAAAAGGGTCGGCCAATGCATTCCAAGGTCGTGCAAGGCTCGACCAAGGCTTGCCAAGGCTCGGCCAAGGTAAGCCAAGGCCGAAAAAGGTTTTCCAAGGGTCGGCCGTGGCATGCCAAGGTCGTGAAAGGCTTGGGCAAGGCCGGCCATGGTTGTCCAAGGGTCGGCCAAGGCATGCCAAGCTCGACCATGGTTGGCCAAGGCATGCCAAGGTCGTGAAAGGCTCAGTCAAGGCATGCCAAGGTCTGCCATGGTCGGCAAAGGCATGCATAGGTGGTGCAAGGCCTGCCATGGCCGGCCATGGTTGTCCAAGGGTTGGCCAAGGCATGCCAAGGTCGTGCAAGGCTCGGCCAAGGCATTACAAGGTCATGCAAGACTCGGCTAAGGCATGCCAAGGTCGGCCTTGGTCTTGCAAGGATCGGCTAAGGCATGCAAGGTCGTGCAAGGCCTGCCAAGCCCGGCCATGATTGTCCAAGAGTCGGCGAAGGCATGCCAAGGTTGGGCAAACTTCGGCCAATGCATGCCATGGTTGCCCAATGCTCGGCCAAGGCATGCCAAGGCCGTCAATGGTTGGCCAAGGCATGCCAAGGTCGTGAAAGGCTCGATCAAGGCATGCCAAGGACGGCCATGATTGTCCGAGGGTCGACCAAAGGGTGCCAAAGTTTTGCAATGCTCGGCCAAGGCATGCCAAGACTCGGCCAAGGCCAGCCATGGTGGTCCAAGGGTTAGCAAAGGCCAGCTAATGTCGGCCAAAGCATGCCAAGGCCGGCCATGGTTGTCCAAGAGTCGGCCAAGGAAGGCCAAGGTTGTGCAAGGTTTGGATAAGGCATGCCAAGGCTCGAACAAGGTATGCCAAATCTCTGCAATAGAATGTCAAGGCCAGGAATGGTCGGCCAAGGCCGGCAATGTTTAACAAGGGTTGGCCAATTCATGACAAGGTCGTGCAAGTCTAGGCCAAGGCAAGCCAAGGTCGGCCACGGTTGTCCAAAGTTCGGCCAATTGATGCCAAGGTCGTACAAGGCTCGTCCAAGGCGTGCCAAGGTCGGCCAAGGTAGGCCAAGGTCAGCCATGGTCGGCCAAGGCCAGCAAAAGTCGGCCATGGCCGGCCATAGTCAGCTAAGGCATGCAAAGGCCGGCAATGGTTAACAAGGGTCGGCCAATGCATTCCAAGGTCGTGCAAGGCTCGACCAAGGCCTTCCAAGGCTCGAATAAGGCATGCCAAAGTCGACCAAGGTTGTCCAAGGGTCGGCCATGGCATGCCAAGTTTGTGCAAGGCTCGGCCAAGGCATGGCAAGGTCGGCCATGGTTGGCCAAGGCATTCCAGGGTCGGCCATGGTTGGCCAAGGCATGCCAAGGCTGGCCATGATTGTCCAAGGGTCGACCAATGCATGCCAAGGTCTTGAAAGGCTTAGTCAAGGCATGCCAAGGTCGGCCAGGGCATGCCAAGGTTGTGCAAGGCCTGCCAAGGCCGGCCATGGTTTTCCAAGGGTTGGCCAAGAATGCCAAAGTCGTACAAGGCTTGGCCAAGGCATGCCAAGGTCATGCAAGGATCGGCCAAGGTTGGCCTTTGTCGGCCAAGGCATGCATTGTCTTGCAAGGCTCGGCCAAGGCATGCAAGATAGTACAAGGCCTGCCAAGGCCGACAATGGTTGTCCAACAGTCAGCCAAGGCATGCCAAGGTTGTGCAAGGTTCGGCCAAGGCATGTCAATGCTCGCAAAAGGCATGCAAAATCCCGGCAAAGGAATATCAATGCCGGCGATGGCCGGCCATTGTCGGCGATGGACGGCCATTGTTGCCCATGGCCGGCCAAGGTCGGCCAAGGCCGGCCATGATCGGCCAAGGCATACCAAGGCCGAAAATTGTTAACAAGGGTCGGCCAATGCATGCCAAGGTCGTCCAAGTCTCGGCCAAGGCATGGAAAAGCTCGGCCAAGGCATGCCAAGGTCGCCATGGTTAGCCAAGACATGCCAAAGTCGGCCATGGTTGGCCAATGTTTGGCCAAGGCATGGCAAGGTCGGCCATGGTCGGCCATGGTTGTCCAAGGGTTGCCATTGTCGGCACAGGATGCCATGGCCGGCCATGGTCAGCCAAGGCATGCCATTGTCGACCAAAGCATGACAAGCTCGTGCAAGGCTCGGCTAATGCATGCCAACGCTCGGTAAAGGCATGCCAAGGCTCGGTCAAGGCATACAAAAGTTGGACAAGGCATACCAAGGCCAACCATGGTTGTCCAAGGGTTTGCCAAGGCATACCAAAATCATGCAAGGCACGGCGAATGCATGCCAAGGTAGGCCATGGTCGGCCAAGGCATGCCAAGTTCGTGCAAGGCTCGGCCAAGGGATGCTAACTTCATGCAAGTTTAGGTCAAGGCATGTCAAGGTCGGCCATGGTTGTCCAAGGGTCGGCCACACATACCAAAGTCGTGCAAGGCTCGACCAAGGCATGCCAAGGTCGGCCATGGTTGGCCAAAGCATGCCAAGTTCTTGCAAGGCTCGGCCAATGGATGCTAAGTTCGTGCAAGGCTCGGCAAAGGCATGCCAAGGTCGTGCAAGGCTCGGCCAAGGCATGCTGAGGTCGTGCAAGGCTCGCCAAAGCCGGCCATGGTTGTCCAAGGGTTGGCCAAGGCATGCCAAGGTCGTGCAAGGCTCGACCAAGGCATGCCAAGGTCGTGTCAGGCTCGGCCAAGGCATGCTAAAGTCGTGCAAGGCTCGGCCATGGCATGCTAAGGTCGTGCAAGGCTCGGCCAAGGCATGCCAAGGGTCGGCCAGTGCATGCCAATATCGTGAAAGGCTCGGTCAAGGCATACCAAGGTCGGCCAACGCATGCCAAGGTATTGCAAGGCTCGGCCAAGGGATGCTAATTTCGTGCAAGGCTTGGTCAAGGCATGTCAAGGTCGGCCATGGTTGTCCAAGGGTCGTCCAAGGCATACCAAAGTCGTGCAAGGGTCGGCCAAGGCATGTCAAGGTCGACCATGGTTGGCCAAGGCATGCCAAGTTCTTGCAAGGCTCGGCCAAGGGATGCTAAGTTCGTGTAAGGCTCGGCCAAGGCATGCCAAGGTCGGCAAGGCTCGGCCAAGGCATGCCAAGGTCGTGGAAGGCTCGCCAAAGCCGGCCATGGTTGTCCTAGGGTGGGCCAAGGCATGCAAAGGTCGTTCAAGGCTCAACCCAGGCATACCAAGGTCGGCCAAGGCATGCCAAGGTCTTGCAAGTCTTGGCCAAGGCATGCAAGATCGTGCAAGGTCTGCCAAGGACGGCCATTGTTGTCCAAGGGTCGGCCAAGGAAAGCCAATGCCGACAATGGTTGATATGGGTCTGCCAATGTATGCCAAGGTCGTGCAAGGCTCAATCAAGGCATGACAAGGCTCTGCCAAGTCATGCCAAGGCTCGGCCAAGGCATGACAAGGCTCGGCCAAGGCATGCTAAGGCTCAGACAAGGCATGCAAAATCTCGGCCATGGTCGGCCACGGTCAGCCACGGTTGGCCAATGTCAGCCATAGTCGGCCATGGTCGGCAAAGGCATGCCAATGCATGCCAAGGTCGTGCAACGCACGCCAAGGCCGGCCAAGGGTCGGCAATGGCATACCAAGGTCGTGCAAGGCTCGGCCAAGGCATGCCAAAGTCGGCATGGTCGGCCAAAGCATGCCAAGGTCATGCAAGGCATGCCAAGGACGGCCATGGTTCTCCAAGGGTCGGCCAAGGCATCCCAAGGTCGTGCAAGTCTCGACCAAGGTTGCCAAGGTCGGCTAAAGCATGCCAAGGTCGTGCAAGGTTTCCAAGGACGGCCATGGTTGTCCGAGGTTTAGCAAAGGGATGGCGAGGTTTTGCAAGGATCGTCCAAGGCATGTCAAGGCTCAACTAAGGCAGTTTCTTTGGCAACTCGGGCGGCATAACATCCTAAAACTCGTTCAGGGCCTTCTCTATCGGCGTCTGTAGTGTGCCAAAGTCTTTCGGCACCTTTTCCTCTTTCGGGAAAGCCATATATGTCGGCTCACCCATCTTGATGCCTTTCTCCACTTGCATCGCAGACAACACCATGCCGCACATTTTGGCTTGAGGGGTAGGTGCTGGCCTTCCGGACACAACAAAAGGCGTCTCCCCCGAGAGTATGACCAGCATGTTCTCATGTGGAATAGGGAACGCGTGATGCCGCCTTAGGAACTCCATCCCAAAGACGATATCGTAGTCATCCATTTTAACCATGGTGAGGCCAACCTTTCCAGTCCATGTGTCGAGCCGTACGTCTCGTTCTTGGATGACTCCTTCCACGGGTAATGGTGGTGCATTTACCGTCTTGAGTATCGCCACGCTGTTCTGCGCCTTTAGGCGTAGGCGCTCTGCTTCTTCTCTCCGAATGAAATCATGGGATGCTCCGGTATCAATCATGATTGTGGTTGTCTTACCGTTGATCTCCCCTTGCACATAGAGGAGGGTCCTCCCATCCGACATCTCCCGCTCCCCCGGGACTTTGCTTGCCACCTTCTTTGCCAATGCACCAAGGCAAAGATTTCCCATGTTGGCTTGCTCATTTGGCTCTTCTTCCTTTTCCTCGAGCATCGCATTTGTCTTTGCACGCTTTGGGCATTCCCTCGCCCAATGTGGTCTATTGCAAAAAAGCACTTAATGTTGGGTGGACGGTTTCCCTTTCCCCCATCTTGGCTTTGACTCGACGCTGGAACCCATCTTTGAGCCGTTCCTTTAGACACTCCCCCGCTCCTAGCTTGGCTCGTGCTTGATCCACCATGGGTTTTGTTAGATGAACTTGAACTTGCACCAGTCCTAGAGTATCCTGGCCTGGCCCTTTCGCTTGGTTGGTACTCCGTTAAAGTCTCTGCGACGGTTAGGGCGGTGCTAATATCATGTACACCTCATCGCTCAAGTTCCAACCGCGCCCACGGCTTGAGGCCCGCCATAAAGTTAAATAGTAAGTCTCTCTCCCCCATATCATGGATTTGGAACATAAGCTACGAGAATTTTAGCCCAATCCCTTTGGTTCGCGCTCACGAAATGTCTCAAGTACATTTCCAACAATCCATTGACCCTTTCCGTTTGGCCATCGGTCTGTGGATGGAAGCTGGTTGAGAAGCATAAATCGGTCCCCATGAGGCGAAATAACTCCCTCCAAAATTTTCCCGTGAAGCGAGGATCTCGATCACTTATTATTGAACGTGGTAGCCCCCAATATTTTACCACGTGCTTGAAGAAAAGCTTGGCGGCCACTTCCGCCTTACAGTCCTTCGGCGCGGGAATGAAAGTAGCGTACTTGGAGAACCGATCCACGACCACCAAGATCATCCCACACCCCTCGGATTTTGGTAACCCAACAATAAAATCCGTGCTGACGCTTTCCCAGGGACGAGACGGTATGGGCAAAGGTTTGAGCATACCTGCGGGAAGTTGGTTCTCCGTCTTGTCTTGTTGGCAAACTAGACAAGTCTTCACATACTGCTCAACTTCGTCCCGCATTTGTGGCCAATAATATTTTGCTTCGAGTAGGGCTCTCATCCTTCGTTGTCCTGGATGGCCGGCATATTTAGTATCGTGGCACTCCTTAATTAAGTTCCTCCGTAGGTTCCCCCACCTTGGAACAAATATGCGCCGCTTCTTTGTAAGGAGTAGACCATCCTCGACCCAAAATCGACGCGTCTTTCCCTTTTCAACGAGCTCCATCAGTTGGCAGGCTACGCCATCGTGCTTAAGTCCTTCCTTGATCAAACCCATAAGCTCCCCGTCGAGCTTAACGACTACCGCGAACTCCGCTTTTCGGCTAAGGGCGACTGCAACCAAATTTGCCTTCCCCAGCTTGTACTCAAGGTCGTAGTCAAACTCCGCCAAGAAGTCTTGCCAACGAGCCTGCTTATGGGACAACTTCTTCTGAGACTGGAAGTAGCTGGTGGCCACGTTGTCGGTTTTCACCACGAACTTGCTGCCCAATAAATAGTGTCGCCAAGTCCTAAGGCAATGGACGATGGCTGACATCTCCTTTTCCTGCACCGTGTATCGTCGCTCGGTGTCGTTGAGCTTCCGGCTCTCGAATGCGATAGGATGTCGTTCTTGCATAAGTACCCCGCCAATAGCATAGTCGGATGCGTCCGTGTGCACTTCGAACACCTTGGCATAATCCGGTAGTGCCATAACTGGCTCTTCCATAACGGCCTGCTTTAATTCGTTAAAGGCACTTTGGCACTTGTCCGTCCACTCCCAAGGTCTATTCTTCTTGAGCATATCGGTTAGTGGCGCCGTGATGGAGGAATAGACCTTGATGAATCGCCTGTAATAATTAGCAAGCCCCAAGAAAGATCGCAACTCGGTTACCTTAGTTGACGGCTCCTACTCCTTGATTGCCTCGACCTTGGCAGGTTCCATCCGAAGCTGGCCGTCTTTAATGTAGTGCCCCAGGAACTGGACTTCTTGTTCAGCGAACGAGCACTTCTCCTTCTTTACATATAACTCGTTGTCCCGCAATGTCTTGAACACGGTCCTCAGGTGTTCCATGTATTCTTCCAAGGTGTCACTATAGATGACTATGTCGTCCAAGTACACCACCACAAACCGGTCCAAGAATGGATGGAAGATCTTGTTCATGATAGTGCAAAAGGTTGCCGGGGCGTTCGTGAGACCGAATGGCATTACAAGGAACTCATATGAGCCATACCGGGTCACGCACGCTGTCTTGGCCTCGTCTCCTTCTGCGATCCGTACTTGGTAGTACCCCGACCGCAAATCGAGCTTCGTGAAGTATCGTGCTTGGCCAAGCTTGTCGAACAAATCAGCGATCAAAGGAATGGGATACTTATTTTTGATTGTTACCTTGTTGAGGGCTCGGTAATCTATGCACATTCTTAAGGACCCGTCTTTCTTCTTCTGGAATAGTACCGGCGCGCCGAACGGGGCTTTGGACGGACAAATAAACCCAGCATCCCCCAACTCCTTGAGTTGCTTCCTTAACTCTTCGAACTCTGGTGGTGCCATCCGACAAGGAGCCCTTGCTGGCGGTTTGGCTCCCAGCTCCAGCTCGATCTTATGATCGACCTCCCTTCGTTGAGGCAATTTCTTTGGCAACTCGGGCGGCATAACATCCTAAAACTCGTTCAGGGCCTTCTCTACCGGCGTCGGTAGTGCGCCAAAGTCTTTCGGCACCTTTTCCTCTTTCAGGAAAGCCATATATGTTGGCTCACCCATCTTGATGCCTTTCTCCACTTGCATCGCATACAACACCATGCCGCACATTTTGGCTTGAGGGGTAGGTGCTGGCCTTCCGGACATAACAAAAGGCGTCTCCCCCGAGAGTATGACCAACACGTTCTCATGTGGAATAGGGAACGCGTGATGCCGCCTTAGGAACTCCATCCCAAAGACGATATCGTAGTCATCGTTATTAACCATGGTGAGGCCAACCTTTCCAGTCCATGTGCCGAGCCGTACGTCTCGTTCTTGGATGACTCCTTCCACGGGTAATGGTGGTGCATTTACCGTCTTGAGTATCGCCACGCTGTTCTGCGCCTTTAGGCCTAGGCGCTCTGCTTCTTCTCTCCGAATGAAATTATGGGATGCTCCAGTATCAATCATGATTGTGGTTGAATTGTCGTTGATCTCCCCTTGCACATAGAGGAGGGTCCTCCCATCCGACATCTCCCGCTCCCCCGGGACTTTGCTTGCCACCTTCTTTGCCAATGCACCAAGGCAAAGATTTCCCATGTTGGCTTGCTCATTTGGCTCTTCTTCCTTTTCCTCGAGCATCGCATTTGTCTTTGCACGCTTTGGGCATTCCCTCGCCCAATGTGGTCCATTGCAAAAAAGCACTTAATGTTGGGTGGACGGTTTCCCTTTCCCCCATCTTGGCTTTGACTCGACGCTGGAACCCATCTTTGAGCCGTTCCTTTAGACACTCCCCCGCTCCTAGCTTGGCTCGTGCTTGATCCACCATGGGTTTTGTTAGGTGAACTTGAACTCGCACCAGTCCTAGAGTATCCTGGCCTGGCCCTTTCGCTTGGTTGGTACTCCGTTAAAGTCTCTGCGACGGTTAAGGCGGTGCTAATATCATGTACACCTCGTCGCTCAAGTTCCAACCGCGCCCACGGCTTGAGGCCCGCCATAAAGTTAAATAGTAAGTCTCTCTCCCCCATATCATGGATTTGGAACATAAGCTACGAGAAATCCTTAACATAGTTGCGAATAGAGGATGTATGTTTCAGGTTCCTCATTCGTGCACGAGCCTCATCAGCGGCGTTAGACGGGCAAAATTGGCTCTTAAGCTCATTTTTAAATGCATCCCAAGTAGCGAAAGGGGGATTACCTTGGGGTGCCTCGGTGTGCTTCCGCCTCCACCATGTTGATGCGGTACCCTTGATGTAGAGAGCAACGACTCGCAATTTGGTCCTATCATCCTCAACGACCGTGGCATCGAAGTATTGCTCCATCTGCCAAAGGAAGTCGTCAATTTCCTTGGCGTCTCTCTGCCCTAAATAGGAATTTGGCTTCGGTGCATCCAGCCGCAATGGGGCTTCTAGGACAACGATGTTCACGGTCCCACTTGAGATCGCGCGCTTGCAAGCGGTCAAGTCAGCGCTCAACCTTTCACGGTTGTCTTCAAAGTAGCGATTTGCCCTTCCAAGATAATCCGATTTTGGGTGATTGCCTCCATAATTTTGGCTTCCAAAGTGCCCCGCTCTCGAGCTTGCTCTTCCTTGGCATTAGCGGCGGACTCGTCCACTTTTGTTTCTATTTTATCATTGATCCCGTCAAGTGAATCCAGGACGATCTGGTCTTGCACTCCGCCCATGCTAATTCGAAGGTCGGTAATGGCCTTTTCTTGGGTTCCAGTAAATCCCGCAACTTGGCCCGACCCCTCGTCACAGGGGGTTGTGCCTCCTCTTGAGGTTAAGCCTCTTCCCGCATGTTCACGCTTCCCTCACCGCCTTCCGCAGACATTGTTGCTTCTTCCCGATCGTTTCCCTCGACGACCTGCTCTGATACCACTTTGTCACAGTCCGACAGCTTTCCCCTTTGCTTTTTACGACCCGTGATGGCACTTAGGTCTCTTGGTACCCTCGTACAAACCTAAGTCAGCCGATTACCTTGCAAACCCGTTAGTAAGATAATTAATCACACCCTAAACAATATGACACAAGGAATGAGGGTAGACGTGAGGCTTAGTATGGATTGTAATATTGTGGAGTGCAAAGAGTGATAGTAAATGCAAAGGTGATAGTTAATGCTATAGAAGCTCTTTTTTTTTATTACAACGTGATTTATGATCTCATGTACATGTCCCTTCCTATATATATATACACACTAATGTCGGCTAAGTAATTACATGTCAAGTCTATACACCTCACGAGACTTCTAGACAATTGCAAGGTCACGAAATGTCTCGAACTATCCAATCACTTCTTGTCTCTTCATATGACTTTTGCTCTCCATTATTCACGTGTCTTCAAGATGTATCCCGAAGCTTCTTCAATCCATGAACATAAGCGTGTGTGCCTTTGAGTATCAAGTGTTGTTGAGAAAGTTCTAGTCATGTGTGGCTCTTTACCTCATGTGTTGACCGTGAATTCTAAGGTGTTCCAAAAGCTTCCACGTCATTCCAAATGCATCTAGCGTGATGTAGTATTCTAAAATCGTGTGGAAATGTTCGGAAGCTTCCGGAACGTAACACAAGGCCGGCAATGGTTGATAAGGGTCGGCCAATGTATGCCAAGGTCGTGCAAGACTCAATCAAGGCATGACAAGGCCCTGCCAAGGCATGCCAAGGCATGACAAGGCTCGGGCAAGGCATGCTAAGGCTCGGACAAGGCATGCCAAATCTCGGCCATGGTCGGCCAAGGTCATCCAAGGTCGGCCACGGTCAGCCACGGTTGGCGAAGGTCAGCCATAGCCGGCCATGGTCGGCAAAGGCATGCCAATGCATGCCAAGGTCGTGCAACGCACGCCAAGGCCGACCAAGGTTGTCCAAGGGTTGTCCATGGCATGCCAAGGTCGTGCAAGGCTCGGCCAAGGCAAGCCAAATTAGGCATGGTTGGCCAAGGCATGCCAAGGTCGTGCAAGGCATGCCTAGGACGACCATGTTTCTCCAAGGGTCGGCCAAGGCATCCCAAGATCGTGCAAGTCTCGACCAAGGCTTGCTAAGGTCGGCTAAGGCATGCAAAGGACGGCCATGGTTGTTCAAGGTTCGGCCAAGGGATGCCAAGGTTTTGCAAGGATCGGCCATGGTTGTCCAAGGGTTGCCCAAGGCATGCCAAGGTCGGCCATGGTTGGCCATGGAATGCCAAGGTTGGCCATGGTTGTCCAAGGGTCGGCCAGGGCATGCAAAGTTAGTGCAAGGCACGACCAAGGCTTACCAAGGTCGTGCAAGGCTCGGCCAAGGCATGCCAAGGTCGTGCAAGGCTCGACCAAGACATGCCAAGGACGGCCATGGTCAG
The DNA here is from genome assembly GCA_963921825.1 of Erodium maritimum. Taxonomy (NCBI): domain Eukaryota; kingdom Viridiplantae; phylum Streptophyta; class Magnoliopsida; order Geraniales; family Geraniaceae; genus Erodium; species Erodium maritimum. The sequence continues at coordinate 72,678,351 of OY997588.1, read as the reverse complement.
CCAAGGAATGCTAAGTTTGTGCAAGGCTCGGCCAATGAATGTCATGGTCGTGCAAGGCGTGCCAAGGCCGGCCATGGTTGTCCAAGAATCGGTCAAGGCATCCTAGGGTCGGCCATGGTTGGCCAAGGCATGCCAAGGTCGGTCATGGTTGGCCAAGGCATGCCAAGGCTGGCCATGGTGGGCTAATGGTCGGCCAGTGCATGCCAATGTCGTGAAAGGATCGGTCAAGCCATGCCAAGGTCGGCCAAGGCATGCCAAGGTGGTGCAAGGCCGGCCATGGTTTTCCAAGGATTGGCCAAGGCATGTCAAGATCGTGCAAGGCTCAGCCAAGGCATGCCAAGTTCGGCCTTGGTCGGCCAAGTCATGCCAAGGTCTTGCAAGGCTCGGCCAAGGTATGCAAGTTCGTGCAAGGTCTGCCAAGGACGGCCATGGTTGTCCAAGGGTCGGACAAGGCAAGCCAAGACCGGCAATGGTTGATAAGGGCCGGAAAATGTATGCCAAGGTCGTTAAAGGCTTGATCAAGGCATGAAAAGGCATGACAAGGCTCGGCCAAGGCATGCCAAGGCTCGGGCAAGGCATGACAAGGCTTGTCCAAGGCATGTTAAGGCTCAGACAAGGCATGCCAAATCTAGGCCATGGTCGGCCACGGTCGGCCATGGTCGGCCACGATTGGCCAAGTAAGACATAGCCGGCCATATTCGGCAAAGGCATGCCATTGCATGCCAAGGTCGTGCAACGCACACCAAGGCCGAAAAAGGTTTTCCAAGGGTCGTCCATGGCATGCCAAGGTCGTGCAAGTCTCGGCCAAGGCCAGCCATGGTTGTCCAAGGGTTGGCCAAGGCATGCCAAAGTCGTACAAGGTAAGGCCAAAGCTTGTCAAGTCTAGGCCAAGGCTAGCCATGGTTGTCCAATGGTCGGCCAAGGCATGCCAGGGTTGTGCAAGGCTCGGCTAAGGCCGGCATTTTTGTCCAATGGTCGGCCAAAGCATGCCAAAGTAGTGCTAGGCTCGGCAAAGGCATGCCAATGCTGGACATTGTTGTCCAAGTGTTGGCCATTGTCGGCCAAGGTCGGCCATGGCCGGCCAATGTCAGCCATGGCCTATCAATGTTGGCCAAGGCCGGCCATGGTCGACTCAGGCATGACAAGGCCGACATTGGTTTACAAGATTCGGCTAATGCATGCCAAGTTCGTTCAAGTCTCGGCCAAGGCATGCCAAGGCTCGGCCAAGGCATGCCAAGGCTCGGCCAAGGAATTCAAAGGTGGGACAAGGCATACCAAGGCCGGCCATGATTGTCCAAGGGTCGGCCAAGGCATGCCAAGAACGGCTAAGGCATACCAACTTCGTGCAAGGCTCGGCCAAGGCATGCCAAGGTCGTGCAAGGCTCCGCCAAGACATGTTAAGGACGGCCATGGTCGGCCAAGTGTCACGGGACCACAAGACCACCCTCTTGGATCCGTGCGGCTCGCCTCCTTACACAAGTCTTTCCCTAGACTTTGTAAGCCAAAGCGATCAGCCTTCAACGTTGCGGAAGCGTCTTAGGGAATGAGCCACGAACAAGTAACAAAAGAAAGGTAGAAGAAGAGAGTTTGGTGCTCAAGAGGGAGCGTTTTCAGATTGTATTGAGAGTGAAAATGAGTACAAAAGTAAGTGTGTTTACAAGGCTAATGAGCCCTCTATATATACTAGTACAAAAGATCTAAATATGGAAACAAGAATAAATGAAATGCCTTTAATGCATTGATTCCTTGGTCAAAGACTATCCCTTGATCCTTGCCAAGTCTTGTAACTCCCATTGACCCTTGATTCTTGCTCCTTGTCTCTACTATCTAGAAGGGCACCAATCGTGGCCATGTCTAGGTTCGTTGCACCTTGACCATGCCAACCGATCAGCCCTTCCTCTCGGCCCAAACCAGCTCCGCCCATGGCTCGGCCCCGCTCGCCATCACCCACGCCTTGGGCCAGCTCGCCCACGCCCGTGTCTTGGCCCGGTCCGCCCTCGCCCATGTCTCGGTCTGGCCCTTGGCCGGTCTCTCCCTCTCGGCAACCAAATGGGACCGAGTCCACCTCGTCCCCAAGTGCACGGCACCAGCCCAAAGAAGGGTCTTCACCTGGTCCGTGACATCCTCCCCCACCAAAATGGAGCACCGCCCCGATGCTCGGCTGCCCCACGCTCCATGCCTCGGCAGCCCTTGCTTGGTGGTCTTCATCCTTCAAGACAAGACCCACATTGGTGTTACCCAATGGGTCGTGCCCCCACAAGTCCTCTCCTAAGGCACTTGCAAGTCCAGCCGTCTCTTCGTCTGGAGAAGGTTGGAGCTGTGGTATCAACTCCTTGGGCAGCCCACAAGGCGGAATGCCTTTGAACTCGTCCAAGAGTTCGCCTACCACCTCGGAAGTCCCTCCCTTCTTCTTTATTCCTTGGTCCCCCATGTCGACCCCGAGAAAGGTAGAAGAAGAGTGATACTTGGAATCAAAATTAGATAAAATCGACTCAAGTATCTTACCTCCATTGTCCTCTTGAGTTCGCCCCTCGGTTGTCCCTCCTTGTTCAACTTGGCGTTCTTCAAGAGTGTGCTCTCTAGAAGGGTCATGTAGGTGGTGGTCATCCATCGCATCATCCAATAGCTTGGCCCAATCCAATGGATCTGCCTTCGCGTAATGCCTACGATGAAGTCCCAACACCACACGCCGCTTCCTGGTTTGCACCTTGGTTGAGAAGGTCGAGTCCCTCCACAACGCCTTCAGCCACTTGACCTTCTTGGTGCGCGGTCTAACCTTGCGGACGACCTTCCCTTTGGTCCCATCCGTCTTGGTTTCCACCCCACCATCTTGAGGTACAAGTGCCTCCGCCTCAACATGTTCCAACAAGTCCCCATGATGGTTCCTTGCTTGAACATTTGAGCTCTTCTCCGGCACAAGCTCCTTGACATTATCATCGTCAAGACTTGGTAGTAGCTTCTTGGGCAGCCCACAAGACGGAGTGTCCTTGGGCTCGTCCAAAAGTTCCTCTACCAAGGTCGGAACTTCCACCGTTGTTCCACCAACCCCGAAGTCTTCAAGAAAGGTAGAAGGAGGAGAGTAATTTAGACATGAATTCAATTGCATAGCTGAAATTGTCTTACCCCCTTTGTGTTTCCTTATGAGCGGGATTTGGCACGGCGTCCCCTCTAAGATCCACATCGTGTCTAGGTGAGGGACGACTACACTTTGTATGCGATCGAGAAAATCCCAACCCATGACAAAGTCATAATCGTCTAGCCTCATCACAAACAAGTCCACCTTTCCACTCCAAGCTCCAATCTTTAGTTGGACGCCTTGAGCTATGCCCTCCACGGGAGTTGGTTCTTTGTTCACCGTCTTCACGCATGAACTTCCTTTGCACATCTTGAGCCCCATCCTCTTGGCGACCTCAAGACTAATGAACAAGTCCGAAGCACCCGTATCCACAAGGGCCTTCATCTCGACTCCGTTCATCTCGGTATCCACGTACATGGATCCCTTACGTTCCCTTCGTCCTTCCTCCCCTCGCATTGCACCCAAGAGCATTAACGAACTCATGGTGGCCTCATGCGATGGTTCTGGCACGGTTTCCATAGCTCTCAAGCTTGTTTTGTTTGGGCAATCACGCATCAAATGGTTACCCTTGCAAATAAAACATGAAGATGTATTCTGAAAAGAACGAGAATGAGGACTACCCGGTTTGGTTGGCCTCTCGGTGTTGTCCCTTGGCTTCTCCATGGGTCCGTCCCTTCTCTTCTCCTCCCTATGAGGTGACCGCCTACTCCTTGTATCGCGATCCTCCATTGGTTTCTCCTTCCTTGTATAATCAGCCAAGGACTCTACCACACGGATTGCCTCGTTCAAGTCTCGTACGTTGGCCCTTCGCAACTCCGCTTGCGCCCAAGTAGCTAGTCCGTCTTTGAATGCAAAGAGCGCCTCTCTTCCACCAAAACCCGGAATCTCTAGCATGATCTCTTGGAAAGCCACCACGTACTCATAGATAGACCCCTTTTGAGTCAACCAGCGAAGCCTTCCTCTTGCTTCATCCTCGGCGTTTTCGGGCCTAAATTGTGCCTTGAGCTCATCCTTGAACTCCAACCAAGAATCAATGACCTCCTCGTCATCGTACTTAGCCTCTTCACAACGCCTACGCCACCATAGGCTAGCAGTGTCAGATAAAAAGTTGCAAATATTCTTAAGCTTACTTGCATCATCTTGGACGTTCACTTCCTCAAAGTAGTTGTCCATGCTCCAAAGGAAGTTGTCAACGATCTTCGCTGATCTCGTGCCCGCAAAAGACTTTGGCCGAGGAACATCCATCCTCGGGGTGCCCCCACCTCCATTTGCCACGGCCTTCTTGCAAATCTTCAACTCCTCTTGTAAGGACAACACGGTCTCCTCCAACTCCTCTATCTTCTTAGTATAGGGATCAAAGGTGACCTCAATAAAATCATCACGCTTGTACAACGTGTTGATTTCCTCCTTCACCCAAGTGTACCGCCCTTCTCCCCTCTTCACATACTCCTCCAAAAGAGCTATGCGTTCCTCCAAAGAAATAGAAGAAGAAGAATCAATATCATGAAGTGAAGGCTCTTTTGACTTACCTCGTTTCTTAGTGTTCACTCTTGACATGTCACGGCCAGCAACATCAACCTCCAAAGCCAACTCAACTTGTTCGGCCATTGCTTTGTTCTTGAACCGGGGCTCTGATACCACTTGTCACGGGACCACAAGACCACCCTCTTGGATCCGTGCGGCTCGCCTCCTTACACAAGTCTTTCCCTAGACTTTGTAAGCCAAAGCGATCAGCCTTCAACGTTGCGGAAGCGTCTTAGGGAATGAGCCACGAACAAGCAACAAAAGAAAGGTAGAAGAAGAGAGTTTGGTGCTCAAGAGGGAGCGTTTTCAGATTGTATTGAGAGTGAAAATGAGTACAAAAGTAAGTGTGTTTACAAGGCTAATGAGCCCTCTATATATACTAGTACAAAAGATCTAAATATGGAAACAAGAATAAATGAAATGCCTTTAATGCATTGATTCCTTGGTCAAAGACTATCCCTTGATCCTTGCCAAGTCTTGTAACTCCCATTGACCCTTGATTCTTGCTCCTTGTCTCTACTATCTAGAAGGGCACCAATCATGGCCATGTCTAGGTTCGTTGCACCTTGACCATGCCAACCGATCAGCCCTTCCTCTCGGCCCAAACCAGCTCCGCCCATTGCTCGGCCCCGCTCGCCATCGCCCACGCCTTGGGCCAGCTCGCCCACGCCCGTGTCTTGGCCCGGTCTGCCCTCGCCCATGTCTCGGCCTGGCCCTTGGCCGGTCTCTCCCTCTCGGCAACCAAATGGGACCGAGTCCACCTCGTCCCCAAGTGCACGGCACCAGCCCAAAGAAGGGTCTTCACCTGGTCCGTGACACAAGGAATGCCAAGTTCGTGCAAGGCTCGACCAAGGCATGCCAAGGTCGTGCAAGGCTCGGCCAAGACATGCCAAGGACGGTCATGGTCGGCCAAGGATGGCTAAGTTCGTGCAAGGCTCGGCCAATTCATGCCAAGGTCGTGCAAGGCGTGCCAAGGCCGGCCATGGTTGTCCAAGAGTCGGTCAAGGCATCCCAGGTTCGGCCATGGTTGGCCAAGGCATGCCAAGGTCGGCCATGGTTGGCCAAGGCATGCCAAGGCTGGCCATGATTGGCCAATGGTCGGCTAGTGCATGCCAATGTCTTGAAAGGATCGGTCAAGGCTTGCCAAGGTCGGCCAAGGCATGCCAAGGTGGTGCAAGGCCGGCCATGGTTTTCCAAAGGTTGGCCAAGGCATGCCATGGTCGTGCAAGGCTCAACCAAGGCATGCCAAGTTCGGCCTTAGTCGGCCAAGGCATGCCAAGGTCTTACAAGGCTCGGCGAAGGTATGCAAGATCGTGCAAGGTCTGCCAAGGACGGTCATAGTTGTCCAAGGTTCGGCCAAGGCAAGCCAAGGCCGGCAAAGGTTGATAAGGGCCGGCCAATGTATGCCAAGGTCGTTAAAGGATTGATCAAGGCATGAAAAGGCATGACAAGGCTCGGTCAAGGCATGCCAAGGCTCGGCCAAGGCATGACAAGGCTCGGCCAAGGCATGCTAAGGCTCAGACAAGGCATGCCAAATCTAGGCCACGGTCGGCCACGGTCGGCCAAGTCAGACATAGCTGGCCATGGTCAGCAAAGGCATGCCATTGCATGCCAAGGTCGTGCAACGCACGCCAAGGCCAACAAAGGTTGTCCAAAGGTCGGCCATGGCATGCCAAGGTGTTGCAAGTCTCGGCCAAGGCCGGCCATGGTTGTCCAAGGGTTGGCCAAGGCATACCAAAGTCGTACAAGGTAAGGCCAAAGCTTGTGAAGTCTCGGCCAAGGCCAGCCATGGTTGTCCAATGGTCGTCCAGGCATGCCAGGGTTGTGCAAGGCTCGACAAGGCCGGCATTTATGTCCAATGTTCGGCCAAGGCATGCCAAAGTCGTACAAGGTAAGGCCAAAGCTTGTCAAGTCTCGGCCAAGGCCAGCCATGGTTGTCCAATGGTCGTCCAGGCATGCCAGGGTTGTGCAAGGCTCGGCAAGGCCGACATTTATGTCCAATGTTCGGCCAAGGCATGCCAAAGTAGTGCAAGGCTCGACAAAGGCATGCCAATGCTTGACATGGTTGTCCAAGTGTTGGTCATTGTCGGCCAAGGTCGGTCATGGCCAGCCAATATCGGCCATGGCATATCCAATGTTGGCCAAGGCCGGCCATGGTCGACCAAGGCATGACAAGGCCGGGATTGGTTGACAAGATTCGGCTAATGCATGCCAATTTCGTTCAAGTCTCGGCCAAGGCATTCAAAGGTGGGACAAGGCATACCAAGGCCGGCCATGGTTATCCAAGGGTCGGCCAAGGCATGCCAAGAACGGCCAGGGCATACCAACTTCGTGCAAAGCTCGGCCAAGGCATGCCAAAGTCGTGCAAGGCTCTCCCAAGACATGCCAAGGACGGCCATGGTCGGCCAAGGAATGCCAAGTTCGTGCAAGGCTCGGCCAAGGCATGCCAAGGTCGTGCAAGGCATGCCAAGGCCGGACATGGTTGTCCAAGAGTCGGCCAAGGTCGGCCATGGTTGGCCAAGGCATGCCAAGGTCGTTCATAGTTGGCCAAGGCATGCCAAGGCCGGCCGTTGTTGGCCAAGTGTTGGGAACTATATTGATGCCTATATGCTATTATAGCTATACTAGCCATCCATGACGTTTTTGTGAAGTAAGCATGAGGATGGCATGCTCTTTTGCATGAAAAACGCTACTGCCCAGTCACCTGCTTGACGTGGCCAGCAGCTTGGTTGAAGTGGCGAGCCGGGCTGACTTGGGGAGCTGGTTGAGCAGCTTAGCAATGTGGCGAGCTGCCTGGTTGAGATGATTGATCAAGGAGCTGAATGAGCAGCCCGGTATGACATGACTAGGTGCTAGCATGGACCAAACATGAGCCAACACATGGTCTTCACATATTGGCATACTTTGGCACAAGCACCATAGTTGGAAAGTGAAGCAAGATGTGTCAAGAATGCACAACTCAAGAGTGGCATGGCTCAAGGAGGTGGTGGCAGCCTCTCATACACTAGCTTCATGGCTAAGGATTCTTGTAGATAGTATAAATAGAGAAGCCTTGTATAGCATTGAGATATTAGACTCTTTGTGTAACTTCCATACTTGGAATACGCTATAACTTTCTTGTCAAGAACCTCTTTGTGTCCTCTTTAGTTGCTCTTTGATCTTCCTAACTGTTGTGGGAAGGAAAGGCTGAACTTGGGACAGTTTTGGCATCGTTGCCTTGTCCAAGTGTCGAGCGCCCGAGAAGGTTGAGTCAGGGCGTTACAAGTGGTATCAGAGCTACGGTTGGTCTAGCGAACCAGAGAAGAGGATGTCGGGCAAAGAGGTGGACGTTGGTGGACAAGAGGAAGCTGCTCCTACCGTGGGAAGAGTCACGCGCAGCCAATCAAGGGAACGCCCAGTGGAGGTCGAAGTTGCTGTCCCTAGACCCACCAACAAGTACGAAGAGTTGTTGGCTAGAGTGGAGGCCAACGAGAAGGCCTTGGCAGAGGCAAACGCTGAGCTTGTGGGAGCAAGGATGTGTATAACCACGCTTGAAGATTTCAAGCGCACGTTGGAAAGCCCTGGGAACTTATGGACGGAACTCCGTGGTCTTGATAGAAGGGCCATGAATGGCATCGACAAGGTAGAGGCAGACATGAACCACTACCTCGACGAGGTGTGGTACGACATCAACGTGCTGAAGCGTGCGACGGCCGCGCCCGCTAAAGCTGGACAAGCAAGGACATCGCTGGTACGGTCTGAGATCCCTAAGCCGAAGTGCTATAGAGGCCGACGGGATGCTCAAGAGCTCAACCACTTCATGTGGCAACTAGACCGGTACCTAGAAGCGTTGAACTTGGGCGATGATAGACTTGAGCTACAAGTTGCAACCATCCTGAGTTGGGGGAACTGAAGAAGCAGCTCGGGGAGTTGCTTGAAGATGGCTTCATACAACCATCCAATGCACCATTTGGAGCGCCAGTTCTGTTTCAGCGAAAGAAAGATGGCTACCTTCGTTTGTGCATCGACTACCGAGCACTAAACAAGGTAACCATTAAGAATAAGTATCCAATTCCATTGATTGCTGATTTGTTTGATCAATTGGGGAAAGCTCGTTATTTTACAAAGCTTGACTTGAGGTCGGGGTACTACCAAGTCCGGATTTCCGTAGGGGATGAGGCCAAGACGGCCTGTGGTACTCGTTATGGCTCTTATGAGTTCCTAGTGATGCCCTTTGGCTTGACTAACGCCCCTGCTACGTTTTGCACTCTTATGAATGATGTTTTGCAGCCCTTCTTGGACAAATCTGTGGTGGTTTATCTTGATGACATTGTGATCTATTCTGAGTCCTTGGAGGAGCATGTTGAGCACTTGCGAGCTGTTTTTGAGACGTTGAGGGCTCATGAAATTTATGTGAAGAAAGAAAAGAGCTCATTTGCTGAAGAAGAAGTGCAATTCTTGGGCCATATCATCCGAGCTGGTGAGCTTAGGATGGATCCGGAGAAGGTTAAGGCAATCAACCATTGGGAGCAGCCAAGCAACGTTTCGGGTCTAAGGTCCTTCCTTGGGCTCGCAAACTATTACCGTCACTTTATCATGGGGTACTCGAAGTTGGATGCCCCTTTGACCGACATGCTGAAGAAGAACAAGCCTTGGGAGTGGACGACAGAATGTGATGAGGCGTTCAAGGCCTTGAAGCAGGCCATTGTGGAGGAACCGGTTATGGCTTTGCCGGATTACTCTAAACCTTTTGAATTACATACTGATGCTTCTGATTTTTCCATTGGTGGAGTGTTGATGCAGGATAGGCACCCTATAGACCGAGAGAAGGTACACGGTCCAAGAGAAGGAGATGACGGCCATTGTCCATTGCCTTGGGACTTGGCATCATTACCTTCTTGGGAGTAGGTTCGTGGTGAAGACCGATAATGTAGCCACGAGCTATTTCCAAAGCCAAAAGAAGATGTCCCCGAAGCAAGCGAGATGGCAAGACTTCCTAGCCGAGTTCGACTACGAGCTCGAGTACAAGCCCGGGAAGGCCAATCTAGTGGCCGACGCCTTGAGTAGGAAGGCAGAGTTGGCAGCCATTGTCAAAGCGAAGGCCGTTGTGACGGTACGTGGAGAGATGGTTGCGAAGGTGAAGGAAGGTCTGCCCCATGACCCCGTGGCGCAGCAGATCATGAAGCTGGCCAGACAAGGGAAGACACGTCGGTTTTGGATAGAGGACGGGCTACTCTATGCCAAGGGACGTCGTTTGTTTATTCCAAAGTGGGGAAACCTGCGGAGGAAGATCACCAAGGAGTGCCATGAGACCTTGTATGGTGGGCACCCGGGACAGTGAAGAACGAGGGCCTTACTTGAAGCGGCCTACTATTGGCCAGACATGCGGGACGAAGTTGAGAACTATGTGCGGACCTGCCTGGTCTGCCAACAAGACAAAGTGGAGCATCGCCTACCCGCGGGGTTACTCGAGCCGCTGCCAGTACCAACCCGTCCATGGGAAAGCCTTAGCATGGACTTCATCACGGGTTTGCCCAAGTCCGAGGGCAACAGCACCATCATGGTTGTGGCAGATCGTTTCACCAAATATGCTACGTTCATCCCAACCACGAAGTCGTGCAAAGCAGAAGTGGCAGCGAAGCTCTTTTTCAAGCATATAGTGAAGTATTGGGGTCTGCCTCGGACGATCATCAGCGATCGTGATGCTCGTTTCACGGGAAAGTTTTGGACGCAGATGTTCCGTCTCATGGGGACCGAGCTGTATTTTTCGACCAGCTTTAATCCCCAAACCGATGGCCAGACCGAGAGAATCAATGGGCTGCTAGAAATTTATTTAAGACATTATGTAAGTGCTAACCAATCTGATTGGGCAGGCTTGCTTGATGTCGCACAATTCTCATACAACCTGCAGCGGAGCGAGTCAACCAAGGCGAGTCCCTTCGAGCTAGCAATGGGACAACAACCCCTCACTCCGCACACATTGGAGACAGGTTACAAAGGAGGCAGCCCGGGCGCCTACGACTTGGCCAAAGATTGGCTAAAGAAGAGGGACCGTGCTCGGTCCTATCTCGACAAGGCAGCCCTGAAAATGAAGAAGTGGGCAGACAAGCGTCGCCGGCCTGTAGAGTTTCGTGTGGGCGACCTGGTTATGGTGAAGTTCCACGGGCACCAAGTCAAGTCCGCGAGGATTCTTCACAAAGGTCTAATAAGGCGGTTCGACGGGCCATACCCCATCGTCAAAAGGGTTGGCTGAGTTGCCTACAAGGTTGAGCTGCCCCCACAGCTCCGAGTCCACCCAGTCTTCCATTTGAGCAAGCTGAAACGCTACCATGGGGATCCGGAAGAACCAGGGCGTGGCGAGTCAAGCCGTGCACCACCGGCCACTTTTGTTTCCTATGACAAGCAGGCCGAAGAAATTTGTGGCAAGCGCACGGTTAGAAGAAAGGCCGTCCCGGCCTATACCGAGTACCTCGTGAACTGGAAGGACCTCCCCGATGCTGAGGCGAGTTGCGAACCAGCCAAGGACCTATGGCAATATGAAGACCAAGTGCTCAAGTACGAAGCTAGCTTGACGGGGACGTCAAGGACATAGGTGGGGGAGGATGTTGGGAACTATATTGATGCCTATATGCTATTATAGCTATACTAGCCATCCATGACGTTTTTGTGAAGTAAGCATGAGGATGGAGTGCTCTTTTGCTTGAAAAACGCTGCTGCCCAGTCACCTGCTTGACGTGGCCAGTAGCTTGGTTGAAGTGGCGAGCCGGGCTGACTTGGCGAGCTGGTTGAGCAGCTTAGAGATGTGGCGAGCTGCCTGGTTGAGATGGTTGATCAAGGAGTTGAATGAGCAGCCCGGTATGACATGGCCAGGTGCTAGCATAGACCAAACATAGGTGTCAAGCATGCACAAGTCAAGAGTGCATGGCTCAAGGAGGTGGTGGCAGCCTCTCATACACTAGCTTCATGGCTTAGGATTCTTGTAGATAGTATAAATAGAGAAGCCTTGTATAGAATTGAGATATTAGACTCTTTGTGTAACTTCCATACTTGGAATACATTATAACTTTCTTGTCAAGAACCTCTTTGTGTCCTCTTTAGTTGCTCTTTGATCTTCCTAACTGTTGTGGGAAGGAAAGGCTGAACTTGGGACAGTTTTGGCATCGTTGCCTTGTCCAAGTGTCGAGCGCCCGAGAAGGTTGAGTCAGGGCGTTACAAGTGGTATCAGAGCTATGGTTGGTCTAGCAAACCAGAGAAGAGGATGTCGGGCAAAGAGGTGGACGTTGGTGGACAAGAGGAAGCTGCTCCTACCGTGGGAAGAGTCACGCGCAGCCAATCAAGGGAACGACCAGTGGAGGTCGAAGTTGCTGTCCCTAGACCCACCAAAAAGTACGACGAGCTGTTGGATAGAGTGGAGGCCAACGAGAAGGCCTTGGCAGAGGCAAACACTAAGCTTGTGGGAGCAAGGATGCGTATAACCACGCTTGAAGATTTCAAGCGCACGTTGGAAAGCACTAGGAACTTATGGACGGAATTCCGTGGTCTTGATAGAAGGGCCATGAATGGCATCGACAAGGTAGAGGCAGACATGAACCACTACCTCGACGAGGTGTGGTACGACATCAACGTGCTGAAGCGTGCGACGGCCGCGCCCGCTGAAGCTGGACAAGCAAGGACATCGCTGGTACGGTCTGAGATCCCTAAGCCGAAGTGCTATAGAGGCCGACAGGATGCTCAGGAGCTCGACCACTTCATGTGGCAACTAGACCGGTACCTAGAAGCGTTGAACTTGGGCGATGATAGACTTGAGCTACAAGTTGCAACCTCGTACCTTGAAGACATCGCAGCTGCCTGGTGGAGGCGAAAGTATAATGAGATCGCCGAAGGTACTTGTGATATTAATTCGTTGAATTCGTTTAAAGATGCCCTTAAAGAACAGTTCCATCCCAAGAATGCTACTATGGATGCTCGGAGGCGTATGAGGGATTTGAAGCATGCCAAAGCCGGCCATGGTCTGCCAACGCATGCCAAGGTCTGCCAACGCATGCCAAGGCATGCCAAAGCCGGCCATGGTCTACCAACGCATGCCAAGGTCTGCCAACGCATGCCAAGGCATGCCAAAGCCGGCCATGGTCTGCCAACGCATGCCAAGGTCGTGCAAGATCGGCCATGGTCAGCCATGGTTGGCCAAGGTCGGCCACGGTCGGCCATAGCCGGCCATGGTCTGCAAACGCATGCCAATGCAAGCCAAGGTCGTGCAACGCACGCCAAGGCCGACCAAGGTTGCCAAGGGTCGGCCAGGGCATGCCAAGGTCGTGCAAGGCTCAGCCAAGGCATGCCAAGGTCGGCCTTGGTCGGCAAAGGCATGCCAATGTCTTGCAAGGCTCGGCCAAGGCATGCAAGATCGTGCAAGGTCTGCCAAGGACGGCCATGGTTGTCCAAGGGTCGGCCAAGGAAAGCCAAGGCCGGGAATGGTTGATAAGGGTAGGCCAATGTATGCCAAGGTTGTGCAAGGCTCGATCAAGGCATGAAAAGGTTGTGCAAAGCTCGATCAAGGCATGAAAAGGCATGACAAAGCTCAGCCAAGACATGCCATGGCTCGGCCAATGCATGACAAGGCTCGGCCGCGGTCATTCACGGTCGGCCACATTCATCTATAGTCGGCCACAGTTGGCCAAGGTCAGTCATAGCCGGCCATCGTCGACAAAGGCATGCCAATGCATGCCAAGGTCGTGCAACGCATGCCAAGGCCGACAAAGGTTGTCCAAGGGTCGGCCATGGCATGCCAAGGTCGTGCAAGTCTCGGCCAAGGTCGGCCATGGTTGTCCAAGGGTTGGCCAAGGCATGCCAAAATTGTGCAAGGTAAGGCCAAAGCTTGTCAAGTCTCGGCCAAGGGCGGCCATGGTAGTCCAAGGGTCAGCCAACGCATGCCAAGGTTGTACAAGGCTCGGCCAAGGCCGGCATGGTTGTCCAAGTGTTGGCTAAGGTCGGCCATGGCCTGCAAGGGTCGGCCAATGACGGCCATGGTCGACCAAGGTATGAAAAGGCCGGCATTGGTTGACAAGGGTCGGCTAATGCATGACAGGGTCGTGCAAGTCTCGGACAAGGCATGCCAAGGCTCGGCAAAGGCATGCCCAGGCTCGGCCAAGGCATGCAAAGGTTGGACAAGGCATACCAAGGTCGGCCATGGTTGTCCAAGGGTCGGCCAAGGCATACCAAAGTCGTGCAAGGCGCGGCAAAGGCATGCCAAGGTAGGCCATGGTTGTCCAAGGGTCAGCCAATGCACACCAAAGACGTGCAAGGCTCGGCCAAGGCATGCCAAGGTCGGCCATGGTTGGCCAAGCATGCCATGTTCTTGCAAGACTCGGTTAAGGGATGCTAAGTTAGTGCAAGGCTCGGCCAAGGCATCCCAAGGTCGTGCAAGGCTCGGCCAAAGCATGCCAAGGTCGTGCAAGGCTCGCCAAAGCTGGTCATGGTTGTCCAATGATTGGCCAAGGGTTGGCCAAGGCATGCCAAGGTAGTGCAAGGATCGGCCAAGGCATGCCAAAGTCGTGCTAGGGTCGCCCAAGGCATGCCATAGTCGTGCATGGCTCGGCCAAGGCATGCCAAGGTAGTGCAAGGCTCGGCCAAAGCATGCCAATGTCGTGCAAGGCTTGGCCAAGGCATGCCACCGTCACTCATGGTTGGCCATGGCATGCCAAGTTCGTGCAAGGCTCAGCCAAGTCATGCCAAGAACGGCCATTGCATGCCAAGGTCATGCAAGGCTCGGCCAAGGCATAACAAGGCCTGCCATGGTGGTCCAAGGTTCTTCCAAGGCATGCAAAGATCATGAAATGCTTGGCCACAGCATGTCACGGTCATGCAAGGATCGGCCAAGGCATGCAAACGTCGTGCAAGGGTCGGACAAGGCATGCCAAGGTCGGCCATAGTCGGCCAAGGCCTGCCCAAGCTGGCCATGGTCTGCCAACGCATGCCAAGGTCGTGCAAGATCGGCCATGGTCGGCCATGGTAGGCCAAGGTCGGCCACGGTCGGCCACGGTCGGCCAAGGTCGGCCATGGTCGGCAAAGGCATTCCAATGCATGCCAAGGTCATACAACGCACGCCAAGGCCGACCAAGGTTGTCCAAGGGTCGGCCAAAGCATGCCAAGGTCGTGCAGGGTAAGGCCAAAGCTTGTCAAGTCTCAGCCAAGGCCGGCCATGATTATCCAAGGGTCGGCCAAAGTTGGGCAAGATTCGGCCAATGCATGCCACGGTAGTGCAAGGCTCGGCCAAGGCATGCCAACGCCGTCCATGGTTGTCCAAGGGTTGGCCAAGGCATGCCAAGTGTAGGCCTAGGCCGGCCATGGTTTTCCAAGGCTCGGTCATGCAATACCAAGGTCGTGTAAGGATCGCCCTAAGCAGCCAAGGTCGGACATTGTCGGCCAATGCTGGCCATGATCGGCCATGGCCGTAAGTGGTCGGCCAAGGCACGCCAAGGTCGGTCATGGTTGGATAAAGCATGCCAAGGCCAACCATGGTTGTCCAAGGGTCAGCCAAGTCATGCAAAGGTCGTGGAAGGCTCGAACCAGGCCGACCATGGTTGTCCAAGGGTCGGCCAACGCATGCCAATGTCATACAAGGTTCAGCCAAGGCATGTCAAGGCCGTCCATGGTTGTCCAGGGATTGGCAGTGCATGCCAAGTCTTGGCCAAGGATGGCCATGGTTGTCCAATTCCGGCCATGGCATGCCAAGTCTTGGCCAAGTTCGTCCATAGTTGTCCAAGGTCGGCGAAGGCATACCAAGGCTCGGCCAAGACATGCCAAGGCTCGGCCTAAACATGCCATGGCCGACCATTATCGGGCAAGGCAAGCCAACTTCTTGAAAGGCTCTACCAAGGTCGTGGAAGGCCTACCAAGGCCGGCCATGGTTGTCCAAGGGTAGGCCAAGCCTTGGCAAAGCCATGCTAAGGCTCAGCCAAGGCATGTTAAGGCTCAGTCAAGGCATGCCAACGCCAAACAAGGTAAGCCACAGCCGGCCATGGTCGGCATAGGCATGCCAATGCATGCCAAGGTCATCCCATTCACGCCAAGGCCGACCAAGGTTGGCCAAGGGTCGGTCATGGCATGCAAAGGCTGTGCAAGTCTAGGCCAAGGCCGGCCATGGTTGTCCAAGGTTCAGCCAAGACATGCCAAGATCATGCACGGCCAAGGCATAACAAGATCATCCAAGGGTCGACCACGACATGTCAAGTTCTTGCAGGGCTCGACCAAGGCATGAAAAGGTCGTGCAAGGCTTGGACAAGGCACGCCAAGTTCGGCCATGGTCGGCCAAGGCATGCCAAAGCCGGCCATGGTCTGCCAACGAATGCCAAGGTCGTGCAAGATCGGCCATGGTCAGCCAAGGTCGGCCACGGTCGGCCATAGCTGGCCGTGGTCGGCAAACGCAGGCCAATGTCAGCCAAGGTCGTGTAACGCACGCTAAGGCCAACCAAGGTTGCCCAAGGGCCGGCCAGGGCATGCCAAGGTCGTGCAAGGTAAGGCCAAAGCTTGTCAAGTCTCGGCCAAGGCTCGGCCTAAACATGCCATGGTCGGCCAAGGCAGGCCAACTTCTAGCAAGACTCTGCCATGGTCGTGGAAGGCCTACCAAGGCCGGCCATGGTTGTCCAAGGGTCGGTGAAGCCTTGACAAAGCCATGTTATGGCTTGGCCAAGGCATGTCAAGGCATGCCAACGTCGGCCAAGGTCAGCCATAGCAGGCCATGGTCGGCAAAGGCATGCCAATGCATGCCAACGTCAAGCGAGACTCGGCCACAACATGTCAAGGTCTTACAGGGATCGGCCAAGGGATGCAAAGGTCGTGCAAGGCTAGGCCATGGTTCTCCAAGGGTCGGCCATAGTCGGCCAAGGCATGCCAAAGTCGGCCATGGTCTACCAATGCATGCCAAGGTCGTGCAAGGTCGGTCATGGTCGGTCATGGTCGGCCACGGTCGGCCTCGGTCGGCCAAGGTTAGCCATGGCATGCCAAGTCTCGGCCAAGTTCATCCATAGTTGTCCAGTGGTCGGCCATGGCATGCCAAGGCTCGGCCAAGACATGCCAAGGCTCAGCCTGAACATGCCATGGCCGGCCATGGTTGGCCAAGGCAGGCCAACTTCTTGCAAGGCTCTGCCAAAGTCGTGGAAGGCCTACCAAAGC
The DNA here is from genome assembly GCA_963921825.1 of Erodium maritimum. Lineage (NCBI taxonomy): Eukaryota > Viridiplantae > Streptophyta > Magnoliopsida > Geraniales > Geraniaceae > Erodium > Erodium maritimum. The sequence goes on along the minus strand of OY997588.1, from coordinate 72,661,604 downwards.
CGGCCATGGTTGTCCAAGGGTCGGCCAAGCCTTGGCAAAGCAATGCTAAGGCTCAGCTAAGGCATGTCAAGGCTCGGTCAAGGCATGCCCGCAACGGCCAAGGTCAGTCATAGACGGTCATGGTCTGCAAAGGCATGTCAATGCCTGCCAAGGTCGTGCAATGCAAGCCAAGGCCGACCAAGGTTGGCCAAGGGTCGGCCATGGCATGCCAAGGTTGCGCAAGTCTCGGCCAAGGCATGCCAAGGCCGGCCATGGTTGTCCAAGGTTCGGCCAACGCATGCCAAGATCATGCAAGGCTCGGCCACGGCATATCAAGGTCTTACAGGGCAAGGCCAAGGCATGCAAAGGTTGTGCAAGGCTCGGACAAGGCACGCCAAGTTTGGCTATGGTCGGCCAATTCATGCCAAAGCCGGCAATGGTCTGCCAATGCATGCCAAGGTCGTGCAAGACTGGCCATGGTCGGCTAAGGTCGGCCACGGTCGACCATAGCCGGCCATGCTTGGCTAAGGCATGCCAATGCATGCCAAGGTCGTGCAACACACCTTAAGGCCGACCAAGGTTGTCCAATGGTCGGCCAGGGCATGCCAAGGTCGTGCAAGGTAAGGCCAAAGCTTGTCAAGTCTCGGCCAAGGCTTGGCCTAAACTTGCCATGGCCGGCCATGGTCGGCCAAGGCAGGCCCATTTCTTGCCAGACTCTGCCAAGATCGTGGAAGGCCTACCAAGGCCGTCCATGGTTGTCCAAGGGTCGGCCATGGCATGTCAAGGCTCGGTCAATGCATGCCAACGCCGGCCAAGGTCAGCCACAACCGGCCATGGTCGGCAAAGGTCAACCACTTCCGGCCATGGTCGAAAAAGGCATGGCAATGCATGCAAAGGTCGTGCAAGGCTCGGACAAGGCATGCCAATGCATGCCAAGGCCGTGCAGTGCAAGCCAAGGCAAACTAAGGTTGTCCAAGGGTCGGCCACGGCATGCCAAGATCGTGCAATTCTCGGCCAAGGCATGCCAAGGCCGGCCATGGTTGTCCAAGGTTCGGCCAAGGCATGCCAAGATCATGCAAGGCTCGGCCACGGCATATCAAGGTCTTAAAGTGCTCGGCCAAGGCATGCAAAGGTCGTGCAAGGCTCGGACAAGGCACGCCAAGTTCGACCATGGTCGTGCAAGGCAAGGCCAAAGCTTGTCAAGTCTCCGCAAAGGCTCGGCCTAAACATCCCATGGCCGGCCATGGTCAGCAAAGGCAGGCCAACTTCTTGCAAGGCTCTGCCAAGGTCGTGAAAGGCCGGCCATGGTTGTCCATGGGTCGGCCAAGCCATGGAAAAGCCATGCTAAGGCTCGGCCAAGGCATGTCAAGGCTTGGTCGAGGCATGCCAACGCCGGCCAAGGTCAGCCATAGCCGGCAATGGTCGCCAAACGTCAACATTAGCCGGCCATGGTCGGCAAAGGCATGCAAAGGTATCCAAGGGTCGGCCAAGCATGCAAAGGTCGACCGAGGTTTTGCAAGGGTCAGCCATGTAATACCAAGGTCGTGTAAGGATCTCCCTTGGCAGACAAGTTCGGACATTGTCGGCCAAGGCTGGCCATGGTCGGCCAAGGCATGCCAAATTCGGTCATGGTTGGCTAAGGCATGCCAAGGCTTGCCATGGTTATCCAATGATCGTCCAATGCATGCCAAGGTCGTGAAAGGATCGGTCCAGGCCTACAAAGGCATGCAAATTCCAGCCATGGTTGTCCAAGTGTCGGCCAAGGCATACCAAGGTGGTGCAAGGCTCGACCAAGGCTGGCCATAGTTGTCCAAGGGTCGGCCAAGGCATGGCAAGGTCATGCAAGGTTCAGCCAAGGCATGCCAAGGCCGTCCATGGTTGTCCAAGGATCGGCCAATGCATGCCAAGTCTCGGCCAAGGCCGGCCATGGTTGTCCAATGCCGGCCATGGCATGCCAAGTCTCGGCCAAGGTCGTCCATAGTTGTCCAGGGGTCGCCAAAGGCATGCCAAGGCTCGGCCAAGACATGCCAAGGCTTGGCCTAAACGTGCCATGGCCGACCATGGTCGGCCAAGGTAGGCAAACTTCTTGCACGGCTTAGCCAAGGTCGTGGAAGGCCTACCAAGGCCGGCCATGGTTGTCCAAGGGTCGGCCAAGCCATATTAAGGCTCGGCCAAGGCATGTCAAGGCATGCCAACGCCGGCAAAAGTCAGCCATAGCCGGCCATGGTCGGAAAAGGTCAGCCATAGCCGGCCATGGTCAGCAAAGGCATGCCAATGCATGCCAAGGTCGTGAAACGCACGCCAAGGCCGACCAAGGTTGTCCAAGGCTCGGTCATGGCATGCCAATGTCGTGCAAGTCTCGGCCAAGGCTGGCCATGGTTGTCCATCGGTTGGCCAAGGCATGCCAAATTCGTGCAAGGTAAGGCCAAATTTTTTAGAGTCTCGGCCAAGGCCGGCCGTGGTTAGCTAAGGGTCGGCCAAGGCAGGCAATTTTGTCCAAGTGTCAACCAAGGCATGCCCTGGTAGTGCAAGGCTCGGCTAAGGCATGCCAACACCGGCCATGGTTGTCAAAGGGTTGGCCATTAGCGGCCAAAGTCGGCCATGGCCGGCCATGGTCGACCAAGGCATGACAAGGCAACATTGGTTGCCAAGGGTCGGCCAATGCATGCCAAGGTCGTGCAAGTCTCAGCCAAGGCATGCCAAGGTTCGGCCAGGGCATGCAAAGGTTGGACAAGGCATACCAAGGACGGCCATGGTTGTCCAAGGGTCAGCCAAGGCATACCAAAGTCGTGCAAGGCGCGGCGAAGGAATGCCAAGGTCGGCCAAGGCATGCCAAGTTCGTGCAAGGGTCGGTTAAGGAAAGCTAAGCTCGTGCAAAACTCGGTCAAGGCATGCAAATGTCGGCCATGGTTGTCCAAGGCAGGCCAAGTTCTAGCAAGGCTCGGCCAAGGGATGCTAAGTTCGTGCAAGGCTCGGCCAAGGCATGCCAAGGTCGTACAAGGCTCGTTCAAGGCATGCCAAGGTCGTGCAAGGCTCGCCAAAGCCGGCCATGGTTGTCCAAGGGTTGGCCAAGGCATGGCAAGGCCGACCATGGTTGTCCAAGGTTCGGCCAAGGCATGGCAAAGCCGGCCATGGTCTTCCAACGCATGCCAAGGTCGTGCAGGATCGGCCACGGTCGGCCATGGCATGCCAAGGTCGTGCAAGTATCGGCCAAGGCATGCCAAGGCCGGCCATGGTTCTCCAATGTTTGGCCAAGACATGCCAAACCGGCCATGGTCTGCCAACGTATGCCAAGGTCGTTCAAGATCGGCCATGGTCGGCCACGGTCGGCTATAGCCAGCCATGGTCGGCAAAGGCATGCCAAGGTCGTGCAACGCACGCCAAGGCCGACCATGGTTGTCCAAAGGCCGGCCAGGGCATGCCAAGGTCGTGCAAGGTAAGGCCAAATCTTGTCAAGTCTCAGCCAAGGCCGCCCATAGTTGTTCAAGGGTCGGCCAAGGCATGCCAAGGTTGTGCAAGGCTCGGCCAAGGCCGGAAATTTTTCCAGGGTCGGCCAAAACATACCAAGGTAGTGCAAAGCACGGCCAAGCCATGCCAACGGCGGCCATGGTTGTCCAAGGGTCGGCCAAGCTTGCAAAGGGTAGACCAAGGCCGACCAATGTTTTGCAAGGGTCGGCCATGTAATACCAAGGTCGTGTAAGGATCGGCCATGGCAGCAAGGTCGGACATTGTTGGCCAAGGCTGACCATTGTCGGCCATGGCCGGCAATGGTCGGCCAAGGCATGCCAAGGTCAGTCATGGTTGGCTAAGGCATGCCAAGGCTTGCCATGGTTGTCCAAGGATCGACCAATGCATGCCAAGGTCGTGAAAGGATCGGACTAGGCATGCCAAGGCCGGCCATGGTTGTCAAAAGGTCGGCCAAGGCATGCCAAGGTCATACAAGGCTCAGCCAAGGCCTGCCAAGGCCGTCCATGGTAGTCCAAGGATCAGCCAATGCATGCCAAGTCTCGGCCAAGGCCGGCCATGGTTGTCCAACGCCGACCATGGCATTCAAAGTTTCGGCGAAGGTCGTCCGTAGTTGTCCAGTGGTCGGCCAGGGCATGCCAAGGCTAGGCCAAAACATGGCATGGCCGGCCATGGTCGGCTAAGGCAGTCCAATTTCTTGCAAGGCTCTGCTAAGGTCGTGGAAGGCCTACACAGGCCGGCCATGGTTATCCAAGGATCGGCCAAGCCCTGGCCAAGCCATGCTAAGGCTCGGCCAAGGCATGTCAAGGCTCGGTCAGGGCATGCCAAGCCTCGGCCAAGGTTGTGCAAGGCTTGGCCAAGTCCTGCCATGGTTGTCCAAGGGTCGGCCAAGTCATTCAAAGGTCGTGCAAGGGTCGGCCAATGTCGGCTATGGTTGTCCAAGGGTGAGCCAAGCCTCATCCAAGCCATGCCAAGGCACGGCCAAGTCATGCCAAGGCTCGGCCAAGGCCTACCATTGTTGTCCAAGGGTCGGCCAAGGCATTCCAAGGTCGTGCAAGGCTCGGCCAAGGCATGCCAAGAACGGAAAAGGCATGCCAAGGACAGCCATGGTTGTCCGAGGGTTGGCTAAGGCATGCCAAGGTTGTGCATGACTCGGCCAAAGTATGCCAAGGCTCGGCCAAGGCCGTCCATGGTTGTCCAAGGGTCGGCCAAAGCACGCCAAGGTCGTGCAAGGCTCAGCCAAGGCATGCTAAGGTCGGCCATGGTCAGCCAAGGCATGCCACGTTTGTGCAAGATCAACAAAGGTCGGCCAATGTCGTCCATTGTCGACTAAGGCCGGCCATGGTCGGCCAAGGCATGCCAAGGCGGACCAAGGTTGTCCAAGAGTCGGCCATGGCATGTCAATGTCGTGCAAGGCTCGGCCAAGGCCGGCCATGGTTGTCCAAGGGTCGGCCAAGGCTTGTCAAGGCTTGGCCAAGGCCGGCCATGGTTGTCCAAGGGTCGGCCAAGGCATGCCAAGGTTGTGCAAGGCTCGGCCAAGGCCAGCCATGGTTGTGCAAGGGCCGGCCAAGGCATGCCAATGTAGTGCAAGGCTCGGCCAAGGCATGCCAAGGCCGACCTTGTTGTCCAAGGGTCGGCCAAGTATCACGGGACCAAATTCCAACCCTTTGATCCGTGCGGCTCACGACCTTGCACAAGTCTTTTCCTAGAACTTTGCAAGCAAAGTGATCAGCCTTACCACTTTGCGGAAGCGATTTGATAACAGCTACGAACAAACCAAACAACAAAGGTTGAAGACAAGAGAATTGGTGCTCAAAGAGAGAGCGTTTTGGACTTGTATTAAGAATGAACAAGTGAGTAGGTAAGTAAGTACAAATGGTCTATTCTACCAACTATATATACTACTCCAACAAGATCTTTAAGGATCTTTTGGATTACAACAATCAAGGAAATAATCAAAGATGATTTGATTTGAATTCAAATCAGATTTGATTTCGAATTCAAATCAGATTTGATTTCGAATTCAAATTCAAATTTAAATTGAAGTTGACCAAATCAGGATTTAAGTGAGGAGATCCCAATTCACAATGCTCCTCCATCTTGTCCCTTCGCCCATGTGTCCGTCCACATGGCGTCTCCTTCCTTGATTCGTGCGACACCTCATCGCCTAGGTGGCATAAGGCCAACTTTTCCATGTCAAGCTCTTCTCGTGGGCCTTGACCGTGCCAAGTCCAAGTTCTACAATCTTGGCCCGTGTCTTCCTCTTTGCAACCAACTCGGATCGAGCCCGCTTCGTTGCCCATACTTGTCCCACACGTACATGGGCCTTCGCAAATATCTGGTCCGTAACATCCTCCCCCACCAAAGCGAGCAATCGCCCCGATGCTCGGCTGCCCCGTGCCCCATGCCTCGGCATCCTTCGCTTTGTAGTAGTCCCGAATGAGCCCCTCGTATTCCCACACCGAGTTACAAGGCTCCCAACTTCGCTCGCTCTCCGGCAAGCCCTTCCATGACATGAAATACTCTCGGCGCTTCTGATCTTTGTGTAGACGATCAGCCAAGACTTCCTCAACTTCCTTGTCATATGCGGTCCGCACACCCATTGGAGCTCAGGTAGACTTCCCTCGGCTTGAATCCCCCCCCCCCCCCCATATGCATGATAAGCTTTTAACATACTTACATGGAAGACGAGATGGAATGTCAAATGTGATGGGAGCTCCAACTTGTATGCCACCTTTCCAACCTTCTTGAGAATGGGAAACGGACCCTCGTACTTACGCATGAGCCCTCGGTGTTACCCATGCGCATGCGTACTGAGCTTCACAAGGACCAAGTCGCCCTCCATGAACTCAACATGCCGCCTCTTCTTTTCCGCCCATTTCTTCATCTTCTTCGCTGCTTTTGCCAAATTGGATTTGGCAATGTCATGTTGCTCGTGCCATCCCTTCACAACCTGAAATGCAGCTGGACTACTCCACGTGTAGCGCGTCACTAGAGCATTTGGAGTTATGGGCTGCCTCCCCGTCGCTAACTGAAAAGGACTTCTCCCCGTGGACTCGCTCTGTTGCAAGTTGTAACTTAATTGCACCACATCCAACAAAGGTGCCCGATCAGCTTGATTGGCCTTGACGTAATGACGCAAATATAGCTCCAACAAGGAGTTAATACGTTCGGTTTGAACGTCCGTTTGAGGATGAAGGGAAATAGAGCAATTTAAATCAGACCCCATCAATTTAAATAACTCGGTCCAAAACTTACCCGTGAACCTTGAGTCTCGGTCGCTCACGATAGTTTTGGGCAGCCCCCACAATTTCACCACATGCTTGAAGAACAACTTCCTAGCCACCTCCGCAGGACACTGTTTTGGTGCCGGTATGAAGGTGCTATACTTCGAGAATCTGTCCACAACCACCATTATTATGGAGTTCCCTTGAGACTTGGGAACCCCACAATAAAGTCCATGGAGACACTCTCCCATGGCCCCTCCGGAATAGGTAATGGCTGCAACAACCCCGCATAAGCCTTTTGTTCTCCTTTGTCTTGTTGGCACACAAGACACGTCTTGACGTAGGACTCCACATCATCCTTCATCCGTGGCCAATAATAGGACGTCTCCAATAATGCTTGAGTCCTATGAATGCCCAGATGCCCCGCCCACTTGACGTCATGGCCCTCCTTGAGGATCTCCCACCTCAAGTTCCCATACTTCGGCTCATAGAGTCTTTGTCCTTTTGTCCGAATCAGGCCGTCCTCCATCCAGAACCGCCTCGTCTTGCCCTCCTTGGCATAACCCGTAATGGTGTTAGCCAACGGATCATGCCTAAGGCCCTCCTTGATGCGTCCCAACAAGTCCCCTTGAAGGGTGCTTGCTTGGATGCTCGAAAATCCCATTGGCACCATCTCCTTGCCTTGAGAAATGTCATGCCTCGGTGGGAGCTTCGGGGACAACTCACAAGATGATGTGTCCTTGAGTTCGGCCACAAGCTCCCCCACCTTCTCGGGAACCACTTCTTCTTTCTCCACCCCTTTGTCACACCCTTTGACCCCAAGAAAGGTAGAAGAAGAAGACTTAGTATCAAAATTGGAAGTAATAGATGACAACATTTTACCTCCATGATTTTTCCTCTCGAGTGGGACCATGCACGGCGTCCCCTCTAGGATCCACATCGTGTCGGCATATGGAATAAGAATGCCGTGTATGCTGTCGAGAAAGTCCCACTCCATCACAAAGTCATAATCGTCCAATTGCATCACCAACACGTCCTCAACCTCGCTCCAAGAACCGACCTTCAACTAGACGTCTCGAGCTATCCCTTCCATTGGTATGGGTTCCTTGTTCACCATCTTCACGGTTGACCCCACATTATGGATCTTGAGGACCATCTTCGTGGATGCCTCAACACTTGCAAAGAGATCCGAAGCACCTGTGTCTACCAAGGCCTTCATCGGTTGCTCATTCACCACAAACTCCACATAGATGGAGCGTTTGCGTTTGGCCCGTCCTTCCTTCGTTACAACCTTTGAGACCTTCATCGAACTCAAAGTTGCCTCATGTGATTCTGGCACAGCCTCCATAGCTCGCAAGCTACTCTTGTTCGGGCAATCTCACATCATATGTGAGTCTTTGCAAATATAACAACTTAAATCTCTTTGAAAGGCATTCGAGTTACCCGGTTTGGATGGTTTCTCATCGTTGTACTTGGGCTTCTCATCCCTTCGCCTCTCCTCATTATGATGCGATCTCCCGCTCTTTGCACCCCCATCTATTGGCTTGTCCTTCTTTGTGTAGTCAACTAAGGATTCGGCCACCCGAATGGCTTCCTTAAGAGTTCGCACGTTGGCTCTCCGCAACGACGCTTGCGCCCAAGTAGCCAACCCGTTCTTGCACTAGAATAGTGCCTCCTTCCCTCCAAAGCCCGGAATTTCCAGCATAATCTCCTGAAAAGACACCACATACCTCTTTGATGGTACCCTTCTGAGTCAGGCGACGAAGCCTCCCTCTCGCCTCGTCCTCAGCATTTTCAGGCCAAAAGTGTACCAAGAACTCCTCCTTGAACTCTAGCCAAGAATCAACGCTTCCCTCTTCATAGAATTCAGCCTCCTGACATTTTCTATGCCACCAAAGACAAGCAGTATCAGTAAGATAATTGCAAATGTGACTTAACTTACTTTCATCGTCTCGTACGTGTTAGTCTTAGTGCCTGTAGTTCAATCCTAAATGTCCAAATGTATATATCATCGTTAGCAATAAAATTAAAGCAGCTTTATATTACTCATGTGTTGGAGTAATATATCGATGTGTGCTCTGTTATATGCCCACAATGCGAATAGAACCATAGATCAAGATAGATAACACTCGATAGGTCCCTAGTCAATAAAGCTTCACTAGAAGGGACTAGTATGAAAGATGGCTCTTCAGGAAGTCGTGGATGGGCCCTGTCACGCCCCAAATCCGGTTTTGACCGGACTCGAGACGTGACCTTAGTAAAATAAATAAAATGATAAACAACTAATAAATCTCTTAACATTTCAAATAAACTCCATCAAAATATCATAGATAAAAAGTTCGAAAATCTCAAATGTGAGTCCAAAACTCGACATAAAGTGTAAGATAAATAATGTTTAGTACAAACGACCAACATAACTCTAGAACAATCCCCAAAACGTCCAGAAGTTCCCGAGCCTCGAACTCACTAGACATCAGGTACGCTTGTAAAAACAGTAAGAAACCAAAGAGGTGAGCTTACGCTCAGTAGGAAAAAATCTTAACAACTCAACCTTTAGATCAATATTAACTGCTTAAACAAATAACGCAAATAACGATTTAAAGACGATTAACAATGAAATGCTAGTAAACAGAATTGATAAAAATAGTACTGTACAGTAACTTAAAGATTCCATAAGAAGTACTAGAACGAATCATAACGATTAAAATGGGAACAATTAATATCACGCCGACCACTTGCTTTCTCAAGCCGCCGATCCATGGATAAATTATGCGATCACATCGGTTCCCATATTCCGATCCACCAGAGTACCCATATCATATCAGATTTTCCCTCGGTCCAGAGGAGGCACATACATCGGGGCACCGGAAACCATCCCATAGGGACGCTCATCGTCGGGATTCTCGGAAATGCCTCCAAGGGACCATATGTCATAGGGAACCAAGGTAGTGCTCCCGCAGGATGCATACACTTGGGTGAAACCGTAAGTAACCAATTCCCCGCAGGGTAAATCATCCAATTGCCCGCAGACTCCGTTAACCAATGCCCCGCAGGGTCCAATAATCAATGCCCCAGGCTCCAGTATTCAATGCCCCGCAGGGTCCAATATCCAATTCCCGCTGGCTCGAATAATCAAACGTTATCCCGCAGGATCTGCCAATCACCAACGACCACAACACCACCGGATTACCCCCCCTCCCTCCCCCCCGGTGTAGTACCGAACCAAACAATCAAACATTTCAAGAACATGAATAAGGGAAACACACAATAACTTATCCACCAATCAACACTTATCAAATCACACATTCACCACAACACATCAAAGACATCCATTTAATCCTTACACTTACCGTATACTTATCGGTCAAGATCCATCGGTCCATCGATCACCTGATCGTGCCCCTTTGGCACAATCAGTCATACTTGATCATCCATTCAAACATTCAATCAACCGTGCAAACATTCAATCAACCAATCATGTAATCATTAAATCAATCAAGCATAAAAGTAAACTAGTTTCATTAAACTCTTGATTATCCTAATAACTAGCACACAAGCATGTGAACCTAACACAACAACTAATCCGATGGCTCATCACGACCTCTCTACCAGTAAAACAAATCCCAAGTATTGAAAGCGAATTACACTAGTTATTCTCATCCTAAGCATGCATACTAGACACATCCATTTATTAGTAATTGAAAGACGATTATTCTAGTAATTCGCATCCTATATGCAATTCTAGGACATTTCCGATTTTATTAACCTATTAGGCATACTAATATTGAAATACTCGAGTAGTTAGACTTTCCCTACCTTGTGGTCTTCCTCTCACAATTCTCTGTCGTAAAGCTAGATCAACCTCCCCTCCGTTCTTCACACGGGTCCCGGAAAGGTCTTCGTCTCTCGAGATCAACACCAAGGTCTTGGCACACAATTAAACTCTAATCAAGATCTAACCAAGAAGTAAGCTAAGTTTTAAAAACATTCCCAAAAGTTCAGTTCATAACAAAGATCGAATTTGATGAAAAACACCCCAAAAGTCCCCAAAACTGATCAGCCACGGAAGGGGTCACGGAGCCGTGACACCACCCGTCACGGAACCGTGACGTGTGCCGTCACGGATTCCCTCACGGAGCCGTGACGCCTCCCGTCACGGATCTGTGGCAGGTCTGGGCAGATTCGCCCTTCTTCAACCTCCAGCTCCTTTTTCACGAAAAAAACCCAACCAAACTCCATTTTCAGTCATCTCTAACACCCAAAATAGTTAAATACCTCCAATACTCCTGTACCCATGGTAGGAATCAACAAATAAACAAGTTTCCAAGGATTTTCCAAATCAAAAACTCCATGAAACTCAAGGATTCCAACCAAATGTCAATAAACACTTCTGAACAACATCATCTAGCACTAACTCAATCAAAACCCAACAACTTCTAGCAAAACCAAGCAAAAAAACATGAAATGAAATGAGATGAAAAGAGATTTAGATAGTATTCTTACCTAGAGGAGAAATAGATGAAGAAGATTGTGAAGTTTTGAGAAGGCAGAGCACAAAACTTGGATCAAAGAGCTCCCTTTTCCCTTTCTTCTTCTTCAAGACACTCTTGTTCTTCCTCCTCTCCCTTTTTCTCTCTAAATTTCGGCCACTACAATGCAAATGAGCTGAAATTGGTCTTTGTTTGCCTTTAAAAGACCTAAAAGAGAAATGACCAAAAGCCCCTTTGGGTGCTTATCCACTTATGGTCACCTAGGAGGGGTAAAAGGGTACTTTTGACCTCCTTTCTTCCCTTCCAAGCTATAAGGCACAAGTGTCCATGTAGGGACCACTTGTGCTCTAATTAATTCCAGCACTTTAATTAATTAAGCTTTAGTCGATAAAAAGTCCAATTTTGCCCAAAGTTGACTTTCCCCAAAATTATACTTAAACGAAAGGAAACGGCCCAATTAAGCCAACCGTGATGACGGCTAAGCTTTTTAGGGCCCGGAAAAGCCCCGTGTGACCTCCCAATTCATTGGTTGACTTTTCCAGCCGAAATTCAAACTTGTCGTAGAAGTTACCGGTTCGACCGGGATCAACCGGGAGCGGTTCTTACAGGCCCGACTCTGAGTTATGGCGGGGAGCCATGAGGGAGGAAATGCAATCCATATCGGAGAACCGAGTCTAGGAGCTGGTTGATCCCATCAATGGTGTGAGGACCATCGAATGCAAATGGATCTTCAAGGTGAAGATGGACATGGACGGCAACCCTCTGACCTACAAAGCTCGACTGGTGGCGAAAGGTTATAGGAAAATCCAATGGATTGACTATGAGGAAACCTTCTCCCTAGTGGCTATGATCAAAATAGATCCAAGTTCTTCTTGACATAACATCGTATCATAATTACGAGATATGGCAAGTGGATGTCAACACCGCTTTCCTAAATGGAAATTTGACTGAGTACGTTTGTATGTCTCAGCCCAAAGGTTTTGACGATCCGAAGAATAAGGGAAAGATTTATAAGTTCTTGAAATCCATTTATGGATTGAAACGAACTTCTCGGAGTTGGATCCTTTGTTTTGATGAAGTTGTAATTGGATTTGGCTTAATCAAGAACGAGGATGAATCTTGCGTTTATAAGAAGGCTAATGGGAGCAAGATTACCTTTCTGGTTCTCGTTGAAAACGACATCCCAACCTTGCACGAGACTAAATCTTGGTTGAGGAAGTGTTTTTCAATAAAGGACTTAAGCGATGCTTCTTATATTTTAGGGATTAAGATATGTAGAGATCGCACAATGAGGGTCTTGGATTTAAGTCAGGGAACCTATGTGAACAAGGAATTGAGTAGGTTCTCAATGCTTGATTCAAAGAAAGGACTCTTACCCACTAGTCATGGCATTCATCTAAGCAAGACTCAGTGTCCTAAGACACCTGATGAGCTGAAAAGGATGATGCGAATCCCATGTGCCCGGGGGTAGGATCGATCATATATGCCATGACATGTACGAGACCGGACGTCTCGTAAGCCTTATGTTGTACCAGTAGACATCAGTCTAACCCGGAGGAAAGATGATGCTGAATTAGTCGTCGAATGATGAGTAGACGCTAGTTTTCCAAGACAAATCAAGATGACTTTAGAAATCAGTAAGGATATGTGTTTACGATGAATGACGGGGCTTTAGTTGGGAAAGCGTAAAGCAAGATACCATTGTCGAATCTACGACAGAGGCCAAGTGCATGGATGTTGCAGAGGCAGCTAAGGAGACTATGTGGATTTGGAAATTCACGGCAGGGTTGGGTGTAATTAAAAACCCATCCAGCCCGATGAATCCATTTTGCGACAACACAAGGGCCATTGCGCAAGCTAAAAGCCTAGATCGCATAACAAATCCAAACATGTACTGCGGCGTATCCACCTCATCAAAGAAATACTGAACTGAGGTGAAGTGAAGATAACCTATATTACGACAGATGATAACATAGTCAACCCTTTGACTAAGGTAGTGTCGCTGCCTAAACATGTTAGACATGTAAAGTCGATAGGGACATATTGGAGTTTAGATTAGAAATAGGGAAAGTGGGAGATTGTTAGTCTTAGTGCCCGTAGTACAATACTAAATGTCCAAATGTATATATCATCGTTATCAATAAAATTAAAGTGACTTTATATTACTTATGTGTTGGAGTAATATATCGATGTGTGCTCTGATCTATGCCCACCATGCGAATAGAACCACAAATCGAGATAGATCACACTCGATGGGTCCCTAGTCAACAATGCTTCACTAGAAGCGACTAGTATGAAAGATGGCTCTTTATGGCTTACGTTCTGTTAGTCATTGGAATGGGATTCGGAGTCTGATCATAGATATCATTTGGGGCATGATATTGGACGACCCGACATGAATATGTGCCATAGATTAAGTCATGAACATATTCATTGTCGTAGCTTGTCATGTATCCTTAGACCAAGAGTCTTTGTGATCGCTATGCAGTAAATTACTGAGTTTGACCTGAGCCTAACGTTGTCCGTAACAGGGCTTCCATAACGGCCATGATTGGCTTGGGGACGGACTGCATGAGTGACACGAAAGACGGCTAAGGGATTTATCCCTCATACTACGGTATGGGAAAGATATCGGTTCTCGACCGCTTGATCGAGAGTGACTTAAAGAATAGCATGGCCATGCACATGATACTAGGTATCATATATTCAGTCATCTCACATATCAAGGAACAGTGATTGAGAATAATAAGGATTACGGCTTTATGCCTTATCTCAATTAGGATATCGGAGATAAAAGGATAATGACATGGACGATGGAAAGGTTAGAAACGACAAGGTCGATTCGTTATGCAGTGTCAGGCAATACTAAAGTCTCGTTAGTTGCCACTTAAATAGGATCAAGTAAAATGGGATTTTACGTTGATCGATTAACATGCATAAACCTAAGGGTCACACCGGAGGGTGAAACTCATTGACACATTTATGGAGAATGGCCAAAAGGGAGTTGTCTCGGGACATGACCAAAACTGGGTTTTGGGTCATGTGCCCGTAAGTGAATAGGACTTTGTCCTATTTACACCTTACTTGTCACCATGCTTGTCTCATGCCTTTAGTTGAACAAGTATGGGGTTTGTTATGTTTTAGTCATCTTTTTTCAACATGGAGGTGCTTTGGTTCATGTTCTCACTGGGTGTTGGGTCATGTTCTCACTGGGTTTATAGAAGCCCTTGTTGCTTTGGGATACCACACGAAGGTGCATATCTCAAATCTTGGTTCGAGCTTAGTCGAAACCAAATGTTTAACATAAGCCTCGCAACTACAAATCTTTAGGAAGGACAAAACGGGCATCTTCCCATGCCATTTCCAAAATGGTGTCCCTTCCACAGCCTTCGTCGGAGCCCGATTCACTATGAATGCGGTCATCTCTAGAGCATAACCCCAAACTGAATAAATTCTATGAAGATCAAGCTTAAACACCAACAATCGATTCTATACCTTTAGAATCTAAAACCAAGATCCTTGATTCACTCGATCAAGTTGAACGAAGGCTCACCACTCAATCGAGCTATGTAGGTAGGACCCCGTCCAATCACATCCAATGTGACTCTTTGCTAGGGTATGTACTTAAGTACACGGCTTACCCTATCTGATACCCTAGCTCAACCCTAGCTGAGAATCGTAGTCGGGTCCACCAATTTTCAACTATGGCCCGTCACTATATAGGTGTTTCACTAATGCGCACGACACCCACATATGTCGTCCAAACCTACTACCCCGCTTTCCCATGGATGCTCCGCTAATGCGCACGACACCCATAGGACGGGGAGGTAGTAAGGTGTCGATAATTGGGAGGTATCGGACATGACCCGTTTTTACTTGTCCGGTTGTGTTTAAAACTTTTGGCACATCCTAGATGCGATGAGCACATCAACTACATTCCAAATATAATGATGCCTCCAATTACATCCAATGTAATTCTTCCTTCAAACCCATCAACTACATCCAATGTAATGACGGTTCTAAAGGCTCACAAACAAGGATTAAAATTTCAATTTTATCTTTGCATGTGAGGTGATATGCTCGGCAAATAAAGTTAAAGCATGCAATTCTAAAACACATAGAATTAATCATGCATAAACTAAACCAAGCATAAAGCGATAAATGTGCACATAATAGCCCCCTAAACTAACTCTCACTAGCTTCTTGAGCTCCATCGACTCCAAGCCGATGCCAACACCCGAAAAGCCACCAAATGACCTTTTAGCCATTTCTTCATCTTGAGAAAAATATTACAAATTAATACACGACTCGCAGGTCGGGAATAAATAAATATTACAAATAAGTGGTTCGACGAACACACCTAGTAATACTAATTACACTCTAACTCTAACGGCTCGCATGCCGTGAAAAGCGATAAATAATTAAAACGAGCTCGGGGCTATTATGTACACCATGCCAACATCAGATCACACATCGTGTTATCAAACAAGCATGTTATCAAACATCATGTGATTTTCTGGTTTTAATTAATAGCCAATTTCGAAATTTTTTGATGCTCGGTTTATCGATACTGTTCAAAAATGAAACTTTTGCACATTTGATCTTCGAGTTCGTCATGACGGTTCCAAACTCGTCATAACTAACAAAACGGTTTATCCTTGGCATATCAACCATCCAATGGTCATGCTTGGCCTAGCTCCATCCAACGGAGCCCCGTTCGGTCTCGGTTTCGGCTCCCCGAGAGTCCCGCTCCCGAGACACGAAAAATAAATTTTTTTTTAAAATTTCCAGATTTGAAATAATTTTCAAAATTTCATTTTACATGCATTAAATCCATAAACAAGAATTTAAAACATGTTAGCAAATAATTTGGCAAATTAACATGTCAAAACCGAAACTTTTAACACCGTCTTGTGAATCCCGAAGGTAGCACGACTCTGATACCACTGTTGGGTCTCGAGGTAGGGTTGGAGACAAACCAACTCGCAGTGGAAAATCAATGAAAACCAAGAGACGATTAAAACCATGAAACAACTAACAAAGAATGGATTCACAAGAGAAAAATTAAGCACTATTTCTTACCAAAACAAGAACAACGGGTAACGAATGATTGACTTGAGTCTCCAAGACGCCTACGTATCCACATGGGAATCAAATCCACGTAGTTCTTCTCTTTGAGGACTCAAGAACACAAAAATGGAGGTGGAACACACCCTTGGCCGAAATTGCAAGGGAGAGGAAGGAGACGTTGTGTTTCCTATTCTTGTCTTGTGTTTGTTAGTTGAAAAAAGATGACTTAAACATAACAAACTACATACTTGTCCAACTAAAGGCATGGGACAAGCATGGTGACAAGTAAGGTGTAAATAGGACAAAGTATGACTAGATAAGATGGGGTTAGGTGGTGAATCACCAACACCCTAATCATTGTCATGCTTACTTAGTACTAATTAATCAAGACTTGATTAATTAGTTCCATGGGACTTTCATGGACCTCTTGGAACATGGCCTGTGGCCATTTCCAACGAGGTCTCGTGATTCGCTCATCGCCTCCAAGCCTTACATACCGAAAATGTCCAACATTATCCGACGCGATCAATCCCAAGACTCCAAGCCTCGTCTCGATCCGTAAAGTCCTATTCACTTACGGGCACATGACCCAAAACCCAGTTTTGGTTATGTCCCGAGACAACTCACTTTTGGCCATTCTCCATAAATGTGTCAATGAGTTTCACCCTCCGGTGTGACCCTTAGGTTTATGCATGTCAATATGTCAACTTAAAATCTCATTTTACTTGATCCTATATAAGGGGCAACTAACGAGACTTTAGTATTGCCTAACACTACATAACGAATCGACCCTGTCGATTCTAACATTTCCGTCGTTTATGTCACTATCCTTTTATCTCTGATATCTTGATTGAGATAAGGCATAGAGCCGTCATCCTTATTATTGTCAATCACTGTTCTTTGATATGTGAGATGACTGAATATTTGATGCCAGTATCATGTGCATGGCCATACTATTCTTTCAGTCACTCTCGATCAAGCGGTCGAGAACCGATATCTTTCCCATACTTCAATATGAGAGATAAATCCCTTAGTCGTCTTTCGTGTCACTCATGTAGCCCGTCCCCAAGCCATTCCTGGACGTTATGGAAGCCCTGTTACGGACAACGTTAGGCTCAAGTCAAACTCAGTTGTTGATTACATAACGATCACAAAGGTATTAAATGTTTCGTTATCAATACACAAGAGATGTTAAATGATTTGTGACCAATTCATAAAATGTATTAAATATGTGTTACCAAAAAAATAAGGTACTAAATTAGATTTGAACCCATCACATGCAACTTTTCTCCGTTCCTTCCCACAACAGACAAAAAAAAATAAACAAATGCACAGATAAATTTATGTTGCTATATCTTAAATATTTTAAATGAATAAACGTTCACATAGTACAATCTCATTCTCATATCAAATGCGATTCGAATCGGGTACACAACTACGAGCGTACGGTCTTAGATACGTCGATTCTAATTGGGCACAAAACTAAGAGCATGTGCTCTTAGTTGCGTCGATCCTAATTGGGTACACAACTAAGAGCGTATACTCATAATTACGTAGCACCTACTCATGTTTTCAAATAAGAGCGTGTGTTCATAGTTGTGTCAGACCTAATCGGGTACATAACTAAAACTAAGAGCATGTGCTCGTAGTTGCTTCGAACCTAACTGAGTTTTCATTTAAGATATTGTGCTCTTATTTGCATCGAATCTAATCGAGTACATATCTAAGAGCTTGTGCTCTTAGTTGCGTCGGTTTTTATCGGGTTCACAACTAAACGTTTGTGCTCTTAGTTGCGTCGGTTCCAATCAGGTTTTCAGTTAAGAACGTGTGCTCGTAATTGCGTCAGAGCAATTAACTGAGAGCTTGTGCTCTTAGTTGCATCAGCCGTACCCAACCTAAAAAAAACTATATCCATTTTAGGTTGGGTACGACCTCGTTTCATATACCTATCAATATCCCTTTCAGAAAAAGAAGAAGAATATGATAGCTTTTTTTTGAAGAAGAAAGATTCATTAATAACTTAACCTTACGTATCAGATACATACCAAAACTAACAAGCGTTGCATCCACCGATCGTTCTCGGGATCCCGAGGAATGGTCAGTGAGATGAATTGCTCACGAGACGGGCGACGCATCGCCAAGAATTTCGACCGGACATGCCACCAAAGGCAGCAGCCACACCTACCAGGAATACGAGATTCCGTCAGGGAGGACAAACAAAATCCTAATAAACAGGAAACGAGATAAACAACTAAATAACCAACGACGACCGAGGAACCACTCACGACCGACCTCCGATGTCTGGGCTTTGGTTCGGGGCGAGGTGGGCGGTGCCGACGGGTACAGATCCGATCCACTAGGGGCTGGTGCACATGACTGGCCGGGTAAACACAAAGAGCAGAAGCATATCTGATCGGCTTCAACTGCAGTGTTCCGACGGAAGCTGGGTGTCGATCTAACTGTCGGGCCGGAGAATGAACATGGCTAAGAGGCTCAGTCAGTGGTAGTCGGGTCAAGGTCGTTGGGATCGGACTCCGGGGGGATCGTCGTCGCCGGGGAAAGAGAGCGGAGGGGAGGTGGGCGGTGGCCGACGGATCTGCTGGCCGGGGCAACAGATCTGGCTTTTGAGAGGGTCAAAACTGACCGGAGGGATGCAGATCGGGTCGAGACAAGATGGGGGGAGCTGATAACGGCCATGAGGGAGTGAGAACTGCCGGAGGAAGGCAGAGGGCCACGTCGGCCTGCTAGTGGCGACCATGGCCGGAGCAGGTGGGTGATAAGGGAGGGTTTCAAAGGGGAGATGGGCGGTGGAAGGTGGCTGAGAGGCTGACAGTTTCGGCCGAGGACAGAGCTCCGGTGGCGGTTGGGAAAGGGGGCTTGCAGACGGTGTGTGGTGTATGGGGAGCGGCTGTGGGAGGCGGGAAGGAGAGTTCAACTGCCAGATCTGGCCGGAGGAGATCCCAAGGCGACCGGAGCAGAGGGTGGAGGCGGCTGTCGGTAGAAGAGTGTGGCGACATCGCTGTTGGGTCTCGAGGTAGGGTTGGAGATGAACCAACTCGCAGCGGAAAATCAAGGAAAACCAAGAGACGATTAAAACCATGAAACAACTAACAAAGAATGGATTCACAAGAGAAAAATTCAGCACTAGTTCTTACCAAAACAAGAACACCGGGTAACGAATGATTGGCTTGAGTCTCCAAGACGCCTACGTATCCACATGGGAATCAAAGCCACGTAGTTCTTCTCTTTGAGGACTCAAGAACACAAAAATGGAGGAGGAAACTAGCCAAACCCGAAATGGCCATGGAAGAGGGAGAGAAAATGTGTTTCCTATTCTTGTCTTGTGTTTGTTATGTTGAAAAAAGATGACTTAAACATAACAAAACCCATACTTGTCCAACTAAAGGCATGGGACAAGTATGGTGTCAAGTAAGGTGTAAATAGGACAAAGTATGGCAAGACAAGATTGGGTTAGGTGGTGAATCACCAACACCTTAATCCTTGTCTTGCTTACTTAGTACTAATTAATCAAGACTTGATTAATTAGTTCCATGGGCCTTGGTTGCATGGGCCTTTCATGGGCCTCTTGGAACATGGCCCGTGGCCATTTCCAACGAGGTCCCGTGATTCGCTCATCGCCTCCAAGCCTTCCATACCGGAAATGTCCAACATTATCCGACGCGATCAATCCCAAGACTCCAAGCCTTGTCTCGATCCGTAAAGTCCTATTCACTTACGGGCACATGACCCAAAACCCAGTTTTGGTCATGTCCCGAGACAACTCCCTTTTGGCCATTCTCCATAAATGTGTCAATGAGTTTCATCCTCCGGTGTGACCCTTAGGTTTATGCATGTCAATAGATCAACATAAAATCCCATTTTACTTGATCCTATTTAAGTGGCAACTAACGAGACTTTAGTATTGCCCGACATTACATAACGAATCGACCCTGTCGATTCTAACCTTTCCGTCGTCCCTGTCATTATCCTTTTATCTCCGATATCCTGATTGAGATAAGGCATAGAGCCGTCATCCTTATTATTCTCAATCACCGTTCCTTGATATGTGAGATGACTGAAGATATGATACCCAGTATCATGTGCATGGCCATGCTATTCTTCCAGTCACTCTCGATCAAGTGGCCGAGAACCGATATCTTTCCCATACCTTAGTATGAGGGATAAATCCCTTAGCCGTCTTTCGTGTCACTCATGTAGCCCGTCCCCAAGCCAATCCTGGCCGTTATGGAAGCCCTGTTACGGACAACGTTAGGCTCAGGTCAAACTCAGTTGTTGACTACATAGCGATCACAAAGACTCCTTGGTCTAAGGATACATGACAAGCTACAACACTGAATATGTTCATGACTTAATCTATGGCACATATTCAGGGCGGGTCGTCCAATATCATGTCCCACATGATATCTATGATCAGACTCCGGAATCCCATTCCAATGACTAACAGAACGTAAGCCATAAAGAGCCATCTTTCATACTAGTCGCTTCTAGTGAAGCTTTGTTGACTAGGGACCCATCGAGTGTGATCTATCTCGATCTATGGTTCTATTCGCATGGTGGGCATAGATCAGAGCACACATCGATATATTACTCCAACACATAAGTAATATAAAGCCGCTTTAATTTTATTGCTAACGATGATATATACATTTGGACATTTAGGATTGAACTACGGGCACTAAGACTAACAATCGCAACCTCGGGAGAACAAGCAGACAGGAGAGCTGGTACATGAGAGCCCCACCGACAGCCCATGTAGCCGGAGCCACTGTGGCCGTCGGTGGCGACGACTAAGTTGTAGAATGAGGCCTTTAGGGTTTATCTGCAGAGACTCAGAGAGAGAACACGCGTTATCTGTATAAGATAATTTTGCATACGTGGACAAAACATAAGGTAGGTTTTAGCAATTAACCTTTTTCTAGGTTGTATTTAACTGTTTCGACTTCCTTCACACATTCTTCTTCGCGCTTGTTTCTGCATACACATATCACATATGTATGCAGAAAAACCCTAATTCCTTATCGTATTTTGAAACCCAATGCGCATGCGCATCATTCGAAGTTAGAAAATGACGAAGGGAATAGTTAACGAAAGAGAACTATTGGATCGATGGAGAGGCATCGAAGAAGAAGACGAAGACGATCACATTGATGTCTCTAATGTTCATCGTCTTACTCAGCTCAAAGAACTATGGTAATGCAATTTTTATTTTCTCAGCTCAAAGAAGTATGGTTACTTGTATAGCTTTTATTTCCGATTTATTTATGGGATGCCAAATTACTTTTTCTGCGTGTTCTGACTTAGCCAAAAATGAAAATGGACAGAATAATTGAAAGAAATTCACAAAAACTTTAGTTTTGTGCTTCATCTTTGATACTTTGAACTGATATTTAGGTTGATTTTGCCTTGCTAGAATAATTTTTAATTCATATGTTGCCAAAATAATATAATGGCACAATTATATGAATTACTGATTTAATCATGCTATGTATTGTATAAGCTATTGATATCTCTCTGAACACCAGGAGTGACTGTTTTGCTTAGTTCAGTATGAAGTGAAGGTTTTTATTTGTGTACAGGTTTGCAGATGCGTTCAGTTTCTTGACTTCTTTACCCGAAGAGAATCATATTTGGTGTGGCTCTTGGGATGTAATGGGTCCACTTCTGGAGACGTTTTACAACTACTTCAAAGATGAGCGCCATGATTCTCCCCTCCGAATTCTTTGGAAGAGGATCTCTAGGGAAATGAGACAATGTATCCAGTGCGTTTCTCAGCACCATCAGGCCCAAGAGATGTATAGCACTGAGTATGATGTGAGCTCCATTGGTCCTCTTCTGGATGTGCTGAAGACTCTCGATGAAGAGAGAGTGACTCAACACTTGAGAGACGTAAATGCCAAAATTTTACGGCAAGAATATGCTCCTGCACGTGATAATGCTGAAGTTGTCAGTGTCATGTATGAGGTACTACCTTTATTGTTTATTATTATTATTTTTTAATTTACTCGGATCATTTTGCTGATATGGGGGTAAGGGTATGCCTAAATTGACATGGACACAAGCACTAAGAAATGGCAGCATCATGCTTGGTTAACTGAGGAGATACCATTAAGTGAGATGGAGTGTAGGAGGAGAATATTAGCAGGGCGTCCTTCAGCTAGCCGTGATATTGTTATGCATGTGCATGACTGATCAAGTGAGGGAAGAAGGGGTGGCATTGTCGGTTTCAGTAAGAGACCAAATTGACAAAATGTTAATTTAAACATCAAACATGGATTTTGAGGGTGGCATGTGAATGGTGATGATACTTGTGTTCTAGTGACGTCTTTCTAGGATACATTTAGTTCCTTTGAAAGGATACATTTAGCTACTTTGGTGGTTATGCCCTGCAGGTTTTGATGTTTCCTATCTTGATGGAAGACCATTCCTTGTTCAACGAGTTTGAAACATTCATTGAAGCAATTGATAATGTACATGAACTGGCTCTGGGTGGACATCAACAATTTCCGGTATTTGCATGTGCCTGTGGGTAGCTTTCAATTTTGTTTGAATGTTAGTTTTCTCTTTACTGTACCAACGAAACTTATTTTTCCCAGGGTGTTTACGCACTATTCTTTTTCAAAAGAAGAGTACGTTCCGTTGGTCATCGTTTAGCCGGACCTATGGGAAAGTTGAGGTACTTTCCTCAGTACTCATTTAATGTAGATTGGTGTCTAATGCATCGAGGTTCAAATATTGCAGTTTTATATCTACTGTTATTTCCCTTTTTCCTGTTTCTGTATGCTGTCCGGGTTCTAGAAACTTTTATTGTAATGTATAAATTTAAAACTATTTCATGAGACTGCAGGAATACTAGTTTGAGACTGCAATTTATTCCCCTGAATTTGAATTTTTTTAGCAATACATGATGGGGTAGAAAAATCCACCTGCATCATAGGAGAGGATATAATATATCACTGTTTCTATGCTAATTCGAGGGTACTTTGGAGTCTGAAGAAGAAGATAGGGTGAGATATCCTGATTTCAGCAACACGCGTCTGCATGAATAAAACAGCATTTGCACAAGTATATGGGATAAATGGTAATGATCAAAAGGTTGAGAGAACCAGAAGTACCTGGAATTTGAAGCTAGATGGTATTGCTGATAGGGCTGGAACTTATTAATTTAGCACATAAAAGTTCTAGCTAAAACTGAATAAAATTAGTTGAGATTACAAAACATGAAATTCTGATTTTTTTCTTCTTCTAGAATTCACCATGGTGTGACTGTCTTGAACTGTACACCACTGCACTCATGAGTGATTGTCAAAAGACTATCAACCGGCCTTATCTTCCCACTTTTTAATATCATCCAGTAGGTTGTGATGTTATTGGGATAGTAAGATGAAATTCTGATTTTGTCTAGAATGCACCATAGTGCAACTGTCTTAAACTGTATTCGCTACACTTACTATTGCTTGTTGAAAGACTCATCAGTTAACAAATGTGGTATTGTCATGTTTTGTTTTTGTGTGTGTTAATGACAATGATGTTATTCTGGGTGCATAGGAGAGCAACAGACTTGGAACCTTTGCAGCCTTTACTAAAGAAAGTCTTCGGTTTTCTGGAGAGTGAGGTTCTGCCATCCACATTGGAGGCCTCAAGACCTAGAGTGCAATTGGAGCGTGTTTCTGTGTGGATTGGAATCAAATCATTGTATGAATCAGCTGATAATGATTTTGGGTTTTGTTTTCTCTCTGTTTCTACTAATGATGTATTGGTATTTGTTTCTGTCTTGAAGGCTTGGATATTTAGAACCTCCAGCTTTTGAAGAAGGGATTTTGGAGCATTATCCCAATTTTCTTGATACTGTACTCAATCATATTAGTAGCGATACACTTGAATTTTCTCATGCTGTTTCTTGCTTGGGACTACTCTTTGAAATTCTTGGTAAAAACATAATTATGTTTACATTTAAGTTGTTGATATTCCAACTCAGGAATAACATTGATTTTTCTTCGGACTTTCTGAAGGTTGTAAGCTTTGGCTGAGATCTACGCTGTCTCCAAGTGTGATGCGTAATACACTTTTGGGTCAATGTTTCCATACTCGAAACGAGAAAATTCATAAAGACATTTTTGATCTTTTCCAGCCCTTTCTGCAGGCATGTCTGGATTATTCGTTCCTTTTCTTTCCAGGTCCCTTGTCATTACTTGTTTTTTTCTTACCTCCTCGTTACTCGGAGCTCTCTGTGTTAGTTATTTCAATGGTATTAATCTTTACATTCAATCTTATCCAGTCTCTTGAAGCTTTGCAAGATGGGGAACATGAAAAGCAACGTAGGCATTCTCTTTATTTTCTCTTGCATCAAGTGCCAGCAAGCAGCAACTTCAGTGTTTTAATAAGAAAAAAGGCTTGCCAGGTTGTTATGCCTTCATTTGGTTGTCCGACAACAGTTCTTTCTGTACTTGTGCACAGTTTCTCCTTTGATAGTTTTGCCGCTCACCCATTTGAATTCCTATTACGCATTAACCAATTTTTTTTCTTCAGATTGCTCTTCTTATTATACATCGAGGTTACAGAATGAATCCACCTTGCCCACCTTTTGAATGTGCACATATGTGGTATGTTTTTCTTGGTGTATTGTGTGGAAAATTCTCCTCTCTTCAGCCCCCACCCCTTCAAACTTTGAGTGGATATTCAAAATTTGGATTGGAATTTCCATTTCCCCCTTGAATTGATAGTTAAGCACCACACAAGGAATCTGGGATGTTGATCAAATGGTGGTAATGCAATGCAGTTAATGTGTTGCTTTCTAGATCAGATCTGTTGGAAATATTGGTGAGGAGGCACTAAGGACATATATTTATTTGAAAGAATACATTTTTTATAGGATGAACTTTTCTATAGAGGTGGAGAGGGAAATTGGTACTTTACCATATTATCTCTTACTTGCAAATGGATTTATTACAATCAAGATGGGGAATATATATTTCTCATGTCTTTCTCATGCCTAATGTCTCGCTTCTTTATCTTATTTGCTTTTTCTACATCATTGTAACTCAAGCCAAACTTTTCTGACCCGTTTGTTTACTATATTGTTTGATAGGTCCCCCTCTCTAGTGTCCGCTCTGAAGGATTCATCTCTTCACAGTTCTCTGCGACAATCTGCATTTGATCTCATTCAAACTATTATAGTTTCTGATGCTGCTGCATTGGTTACTTCGCTGGTGCACTACCACACTCTTCCAAGTATAGATAGAGGCATGATTATTGAGTTGAATGATGATAATGATGCTGATGGGCTTCCGTTTGCTCAAGATGTTGAAGAGAAGGATACCAGTTCCTGGAGTGAATTCAGCACACTGTCTAAAATTACTGCTCAGGAGTATAGAGAGTGGATCTGCATTCCCATGTTATGGATTGATGTTCTAGTTGACATTGATCCCCCAACCTTCCCCTTGTCCTTTTCCAAGGCTGTTTTCTGGGCGCGATCTCGTTTTTCAATGGTAGAGCCAGAAACCAGTGCACAAATGATGCTTCCAGTTACTGAGTGGCTCTCATCTTCTGCTACAGAAATCTCCTCTTCATTTGGGTGGAAAGTTCCCACCGGGTCGGATGATGGAGGAGATGGGAAAGAGTCAAAAAATTCGTTAAAAGTGTCAACAATGTGTCTTCCTCTTGTAAAAACATTCAACAGGTCTTTCTGTGTTTCCTTCGCATCATGAGGAGCTATTTGTATGTGCATTAGTAAACTGTAAGTTACTTTAGATCATCTCAGTTCTTATTTGGAACTTTATTACAGGTTAACTTCATATTTTGTGGTTAAAATGGGACAAGGAGAACTTATGAAGCAGTGGACTTGGGAGCCAAGAATGGGTGAAAGCGTGATCCTTTTGCTTTTAGATCCTAATGATGTAAGTAGCGAGCTCTTTTTACCTATTTCCTCCCGCTGACCTTTAGCCAAGAGTTTGAAATTAATTGATTTGCTGGATGCAGAATGTAAGACAAATTGGCAAGTGCATCTTAGAACAAGTTTCCAGTACTAGAGGTCTTGTTACTGGTTTGAAGTTTCTCTGTTCTTGTGGGTATTCTTTGTCTGCCATTTTTTTGGGCTTCAGACATGCTTTGGAATTGGTAAGACATCCACCTGTCAGTATATCATTCTATATTTGTTTGCTTGGTTAGTGTTTTCTCTTTTTTTTTTGTCAATACATGTTAAAGTAAGTGCATAACTTTTATCTTCAATGCTCATTTATATGGATTTTTTTATTGAGTATGTTAGCAAGAGGACATAACTCACAATGCATATGCTATCTGTATCTCAAACTGAGTGTCTACATTTCAAGCTCATAAAAATAATTACTCAATATTCTGTCATGTCTTTATATTTGGCTTACAAAGCTTTTCTTGCCCTTTCCAGGTTCAACTGGATTCAGTTCTATTAAACTTTCAAAATTTACAACATTTGTTCTTTGTTCTTCGCAAATTACTTGAAGAATGTTTTTCTCCAACTCCAGCTTCTCCACAAAATTCATCTGACCATATTAATACCCCCAAGTTCTCTTCTCAAGGCGGATTTTTGAGGCAGCCAACAGTTGATTCTTTTCCTACGAGAGACAATATTCAATTTTCAGATGTTGACTTGAAATTACGGGAGCAATTTAGCTGCTTATTATCAGAAATCGCATGGCCATCCGTAAGAAAGTGTCTGTTGGAAGGAAAAGCGTTTCTTGATTTCAGTTTTTGCCAGGTAACATCCCCGCCCTTCTGTTTGGAGTATAATTGTTTAGCATGTGACATGCCAGGATCTGTATATGTTATGCATGTATGATGGAAAATGGCTAAGCTGCTATTGATACCCCTAACTGAATTTCTTTGATCATTTACTCATGCATAATAGTCTGTTCTTGGATGGACCAGAAGTCTTGCTGTCTTGGCTTTTGTTGCTTTCTCATGAGTGAATCATATTCTTCAAGCTGGCTATAGAATCGTTTCATATTTGATGTGAATGGTGCCTCGATAACCGTTGAAACGCACACGTGTATGTGTTTTCACCATTCTAATTACTTTTTGTTTCAGATGACTTGTGTCAGGATACTTGAGATCCTCCCTGTTGTGCTTGAAAGGCTTCATCCATCATTTATTAAGCTATGTCGGGATTCTGGAACTCTGGTGGGAAGTTTAATTGATTTGAAATGGCTTCACGATCTGATAGATTGGGGAAAGTCACCTCTTAAAGTCATAGCCGTATATTGGAAAAGAACAGTAATTTGTTTACTGAATATTCTAAAAGCGTCATGGACTGAAACTTGCGCCCCAACTTTCAAGGTCATCGAGAATCTGGTTTCATGCGGTGAGCTGTCATTTTAGATATATTGATGTTTAATATGTTATGAATCTATGTCCTGAATTTTTATGCCTTCGTAATTCAGATGCTATTGATGTGGATGAATTGGCGGAAAATGTATCACGGCTTTCTGTTTCATTATCGAAGGAATCTTCCTTTAATATCGGAAAGACTAATTGGAGGTCAAAGGATATTAATTCCGAGAAGAAGTATCCAGGTTTAGGGATCCAACATGTCTCTGAGGATAGAGATATTCAAATTCCATGCTCAGCTGTAGAGACAAGCAATAAGGATACAAATATTATTGTTCTTTCAGATGAGGAAACAGAGCCAACAGTTTCTCATGAAGAGGTTACTGGATCTGCTAATGAGTTAAGTGGGCAAATGTTGGATGCCAAGAAACTGTCTCCTATATCTGGGAATAGAATATCAGAACCTATCTCTACAGAAAAACATGTTACCGTCTTTGGCACTGCAAAATTGTCTCCTGTATCTGGGAATAGGGTTTCAAAACCTATCTCTACGGAAAAACATGTTACTGTTTCTGACACTGCAAAGTTGTCTCCTATATTTGGGAATAGGGTTTCAAAACCTATCCCTACTGAAACACGTGTTACTGTCTCTGATACTTCAAAAGGCTTGGCAGAGGCTTCCCAACAAAGAGATGTCAAACATAGTCGATCTATTGCCTTGAAGAAGCCGGCCTCAGATTCATCCAAAGGCAAATCATTTTTTCTATCTGGTTCTCTTCTTAAATCAAAGGGTGGAAATAGTAAGGGCGTAGAGATAAATTCCAAATGCGGCACAACCGATCCTATTCCCTCTAAGAATAAAGTTAACTTGAGAAAATCAACCAATAATCAAGCTGGCAACAAAGTAATGCCTGAGTCTGGTCATACAATATTAAAAGAGCTAATATGTGATCCTGAAAATGATCCATTGGAGCTTGAACTGAAATCTGCTAGACGCCCACAATTGGATGTCACAAAGTTAAGTGCTCCAATTCCTAAACGGAAAGTCATTCAACTTAAAACACCCTTCGACAACAAATCTGGCAATATGCACAGGCTGGAGGGTAGAGTTAAAAGGTTCAAGCTTCCGAGTCTTGATGACTGGTATAGACCCATTCTAGAATTGGATTACCTTAAAATGGTGGGATTAGAATCTTCAGGGGAAAGTAAGAATCAGATTCTCAGCACATTGAAGGAAGTTCCTGTGTGTTTCCATTCACCTGAAGACTATGTAGACATTTTTCGTCCGTTGGTTTTGGAGGAGTTTAAAGCACAGTTGCATAGTTCTTTTTTAGAGCTGTCTTCATTGGAAGAGATATATTATGGAAGTCTGTCCTTGCTATCAGTCGAAAGGGTTGATGATTTCCATCTTATTCGCTTTGTCCATGATGACAATGATTTGGGGGCATCCAAATGCTTCATAGAAAATGACCTTGTTTTGTTAATGAAAGAGCCTTTTTCGAAGCCATCTCATGATGTCCATATGGTTGGGAAGGTAATTCTTTATCATTCTCAGTGAACTTATTGAGTAAGATATTTTGGATATTCATACTTCTTTTGAGGAGTTAGCAATTCTGTTAGTTCCTTCTTGATATGCTATGGTTCATCTGTTCATTTTAAATTTCCACGCACTTCCGTAATAGACCAGTATCCTGGTTTCCATGTTTTGGTTGGTGAAGGTTTTCTTCAAACTGCTTTTTGGTTTTCCATGTACTTGTTATTTTAAGCCTACGCATTTTTATTTTGTGTAATTAAATTTAACCTAATGAGTGACTTCTCTCGATGTATAGAACATCAATGTATAACATATATAGCTTCAAATAGTATTTGGCTAAAAATGTAATCTCTTATTATTGATTTGTTCATTAATATTTCTCATAGTATCTATGTCATGCAAAAATGGTCTACCTTTGTTGCAGGTGGAGAGACGTGAAAGAGACAATAAAAGAAGAGTAAGTATATTGGTCATCAGGTTTTACCTTCAAAGTGGTTCTTCACGTTTGAATCAAGCTAGAAAGCATCTTATTGAACGTAGTAAATGGCACGCGGGTCGAATTATGAGCATCACATCTCAACTTCGAGAATTTCAGGCATTATCAGCAATAAAGAATATCCCCCTACTTCCAGTTATATTAAGACCTGGTGATGATTGTCACGATTCAAGAGAAGTAGGCCTGGGGAAGCTGTCCCAGTCTTTGCAGCAAACACTGAAGTCTTCCTTCAATGAAAGTCAACTTCAAGCTATCAGTACTGCTATTGGATCACGTAGTTTAAAGAAAGAATTTGAACTGTCTCTTATCCAGGGTCCTCCTGGTATGTCATATAACCTGGTGCAGCATTTAACAGAATCATGTATGTAAATAATTACTATGCACTGTATTCATGTTTTATTAACTTCTGTAGGTACCGGGAAGACTCGAACTATTGTGGCCATCGTAAGCGGTTTGCTTGCTTCTTTACAGAGGGCTTATCCAAAAAATTCACCCAATGACTGTTCGAAACAAAGTAATACTTGCACCAATTCAAGACCGCAGATTAGTCAGTCTACTGCACTTGCAAGGGCATGGCAGGATGCAGCCTTCGCCAGACAATTAAATGAGGATGCAGAAAAACATTCAAACCCGTTGGAAAGTTCTGCTAGAGGGAGGGTGTTACTTTGTGCTCAATCCAATGCTGCAGTTGATGAGTTGGTAGCAAGGATATCTTATGAAGGTCTATATGGAAGTACTGGGGTGATGTACAAGCCATATCTTGTGAGGGTTGGAAATGCCAAAACGGTTCATCCTAACTCCTTACCGTATTTTATTGATACACTTGTTGATCATCGTGTGGAAGAAGCGAGGGTGCATTTGAGTCATGCTAAGCCTGAGTTGGCCGTAGAATCTTCTACGACACTTCGCACTAGTTTGGAAAAGTTAGTAGACCGTATTAGGTTTTACGAGGCCAAGCGTGCCAGCTTGAGAGATGGGAATTCAGGCCTTACAAATTCTTTTGATGATGAAATGGTTAAAGAAGATGATGGGAAAGAAATGTCTGATGCAGAGTTAGAGATGAGACTAAGAAAGCTATATGAACAAAAGAGACAAGTTTATAAAGATCTCAGCACCGCTCAAATGCAGGAGAAGAAAGCTAATGAAGAAACCAAAGCACTTAGACATAAACTGAGGAAGTCTATACTAAGGGAGGCTGAAATAGTGGTAACTACCTTAAGTGGGTGTGGTGGAGATCTCTATGGTGTATGTTCTGAATCTATGTCAAGTTTCAAGTTCGGCAGTCCATCTGAACATACTCTATTTGATGCTGTTGTGATTGATGAAGCAGCTCAAGTAAAGCTTCCTTACTCTTGATTGTTTGGTTGGTTAAGGTTTTCTTTCTATTAGCATCTATCCGGTTCTGTTTCTTCTGAATTTTGCATTTTTGTTATTACAGGCACTGGAACCTGCTACCCTGATTCCTCTTCAGCTTTTGAAGTCAAGTGGGACCAAATGCATCATGGTAGTCTCTAGTTACTTTCACTTTGTGGATCCTTATCTCATCAAAAAGTAAAGGAATTTATGTAGGTTCATATTTTGTGTAAGGTTGGAGATCCAAAACAGCTGCCTGCCACAGTTCTCTCCAATGTTGCCAGCAAATTTATGTATCAGTGCAGTATGTTTGAGCGCTTACAAAGAGCTGGCCATCCAGTTGTTATGCTTACCAAACAGGTTAAATGAATACTAATACTTCTTACACTTGCTATTTTCACATGTCATAAATAAGAGTCTGGTTCAACATTTTTATGAATGTAACCTGTGATTGGAACGTAAAATACACGATCAGTGATATCATTGAAGACTACTCCTTGAAGGTTGCATATCTTAAGACTTCTACCAATCGTTTGATCTGCCCCTAATTTCTTCCTTACAAAAAGAGCAACACCAGAAAAAAAGGTCAGTCGTAGTGCATGAGACTCCCACAGCTATGTATGGACCCTTGCCCCTGCTTTTGCAGGGTGGCGGTTTTCTTACTTCAACCCATGGTCTCAAGTCAAAAGAAGGCCATCCATACCATTACACCAAGGCTCTCACACTCTACCACCTACATAAAAAGTGATAACACATGTGTACTCAGTGTGGTGGTAAGGTTTGACAAAGTATTGAAGTCAATCAGCCATATTTTTCCTTGAATATTTCTTCTCATTAAGCTGCACATTATAAGTAATGTATCCCTTTGAGCTGATCGATGTTTGTAGAAAACAATAATACATATCATGTAACTGACGCAGTTTCAGTTTAATGGCCAATCTAGACATGGCTATATGTATTTCACTGAGAGTGCTGCTGAGCCTTTATTTAGCTCTTCAGTACTGAGGTCAGCCCAGAATTTAGGTTCTATTCCATGTCTTAGCCTTCATTTTCCTCTAATGGTTTCAAATTGCATGCCACCCATTCTTGCTTCTTAAAGTCTTTGTTTTTGCTATTCTCTGTATATGTTTTCATTTCATTCGGCCCCAAGTACATAAAGCTTTTCTAGAAAAAAAAGCACATTTAGGTATATTAACAGGCAATTTTCTTTTCAGACTTTTAATCATCCTCTTTATGGGTTTCTTTATTATATGCAGTATAGGATGCATCCGGAGATATGTAGGTTTCCCTCTTTGCATTTCTATGATGGAAAATTGCTGAATGGTGGCAATATGTCTAGCAAATCAGCATCATTTCATGAGACAGCGGGCCTAGGGCCCTATGTATTTTATGACATAGTTGATGGCAAGGAGCTTCGTGGTAGGAATTCTGGTGCACTATCCCTTTATAATGAGCGAGAGGCCGATGCTGCAGTTGAATTACTTAGGTATTTCAAGAAAAGGTACTTTATTCACCCTTTATTTGCGTACTATGCGATCTGTTTTTCTTGTTGGTAAGTTTTTTAAATTCAGCTAAATGATCCTCTCTTCTTTCCTGTCCTATTCAATGTGGTCTTGGTACTTCATCATTGTTCTGATACATGGTCTTTATAGGCACCCGTCTGAGTTTGTTGGAGGAAGAATTGGCATCATTACTCCGTACAAGAGTCAACTTTCTCTCTTGCGTTCTCGATTTTCAAATGCAGTTGGATCATCTGTTGCAGCTGATATGGAATTTAACACGGTTGATGGCTTCCAAGGCAGGGAAGTTGATATACTTATACTTTCCACTGTTAGAGCGGCAGATCCCTCTGCTGTATCAGGGATCAACTCAAGCAGCATAGGGTTTGTCGCTGATATAAGAAGGATGAATGTTGCTCTTACGAGGGCCAAGCTTTCTCTGTGGATTTTGGGCAATGCAAGGACTTTGCAAACGAACCGTAATTGGTCTGCTCTTGTAAAGGATGCCAAAGAGAGAAATTTGGTTATATCAGCTAAACTGCCTTATTATTCCATGTTTAAATCTGCTTCTGAAAAAATGCCAACTCCAAAGGATTCCGAAAATCTGTCTGGACAGTTGAGACATGATTCTACTGTCAAAGATGCTACCCAGCATTCTAGGAAAAATGAGCGAAACGGAAAAGAAACCCGCCAAAGGAAAACAAAGTACATTGGCACTGATGGCCATAATAGCATAAAAGCTGCTAGAGGCAAAACTGGGGTTTCATCAAAAGAGGATGAGGTCCTAAGTTATGAAAGAAGTGGCAGCGATGAGCATGGGTCATTGGTAAAAAGGAATTTTCCATCTGTAGTTGTAAGCGATGACCACACAATGTCTAAGGATCATGCAACTGATGGTGAAAGTGAACTCAAAGGGGCAGGCTATGAGAAACATAATTTTGCGAGTACTCGTACAGGAAAGAGAAAAGTCAACTATGAAAATTCAAGGAGGAATTCAGATCAATCTAGATCAGAGATTTGTAAGAGTAAAGAATCGAAGGATTTTGAAGCATCAAAAGGACAGAAGGAATCCCATGCGTGTAATAAAAGCCAGATGTATCCAGAAGCTTCAGTTTCCCCAACTGGAGACAGTTTTAGAGATAAAGATGCAGAGAATAGTGGTAGAGCTCCCAAACAAGCTAGCACACAGAGAGATTTAATTTCAAAAAGGAAGCAACAGCGTGAAGCTGTTAACGCTATCCTTCCTTCAGCTCTCTTACCTTCAAAAAAAACTTTGCCATCCAAAAGGTCTTTGCCCCCAACATCAATTGCTAATGGAAACAGACCATCTAAGACTAGAAGAGGTATCTTCCGCCTTCTTTATCTGTTTATCACGGCTTTGGAAATTAATAATCAAATAACTTTAAAATGCATTATACTTTGTAAATACTGAACTATCATTAGATGCTTTCAAGTAAATGATATATGTCCACTGCTCCGTAGGATTCACATTGTGACTAGTATAGGGACAGTCTGATGGTTTCATGAACTTCACTATGTTGTGATTACTTAGACTTTTATAACTGCAGATTTCCCATTTTAGGATTCATATTTTAGGTTGTACTTGATTTTATGGAATATGTAGTAGTGAATGAACTAGACTGATCTACAAAGAAAAAGGTGATCTTCCCGAGGTCAGACATTCTATTTCTTAATCTTAGTTTAAGAAATGGTCTAGGAACCCTACTCCAAAGAAACCCACCTTCAATGGTGTATTCCCAATAACTCCCTACCCATTGGTTTACTTGGGGAAACCTAGCTGTTGCTTGTTTAGATTGTCCATGAAGTGGATGGACCTTTTCTCTTTCTTCCTTATACTAAAACTACAATTGATACACTGTTAGGAGTAGTCTCGAGCCCCCATTCCAAATCTTTTTTGTCCGTTCAACACTTGGTTTTCAAGTGTGAAGGGCTGGTACTATTCCCGCTGTAATGACCGGTAGTATGTTACACATTTGTTCTGCTTGGAAAACATGTAATGGAATTATAATTTTCATACACATACCTTTTTTGACCAGCAGATACTAATGTTTCTTGTTTATCGATATGTATCTCCTGCTGATGTGAGTCCTGTGTTATTTACAGTCTCACCAGCATCCTCCAGAAAGCGCAGTGAAAGACCAGATTCGTCATCTTAGTAGAAAAAGGTTCCGAAACTCCTGACGAGGAGTGCAGTTTTGTGATCTTATTATGAACTCTGCAGTCTGCTTGCCGGTTGATGCGTACTGCAAGAGATTAGCTAGGGTTTAAAAGTTATCAGAATACCAGACCGGCTGTTGTAGATAACTCTTAGTCCGCCTGGTCATGCATTATTACGTGCAATCATCTCCTGTAAAAGTCAGCCCATTGTTGATATTTTGTGGATAGATGTTGTAAATGATTAGCAACTCTTTATTTTCCTTGGTGAAAAAGATACCAAAGAGTACAAACACTACAACCATACAATGAGCACCCAACTGCATTGTTTGCAAGAATTTGTGGCTAATGCAAATTTTTCTTGGGGTTAATTGTCTAAAAGTAGGGTGCATTGAAGTTTTGTTCACCGACTTTAAAAAACGTAACAAAGATGTTTAGATGAAATGTCTGGGTGGTTCTTTGCGGATTCAATAGATTTGTAGGAAATACATAGTGCATTCTAAAGTTGTGTGGGCAATTCATAATGCATTCTATAGTAGTGAGAGCACTACTTTTAGGGTAGTTTTCGACAATTAACATGTTATGTTTTTTTTAAAGTCGGTGTACAAAACTTCAGTGCACCCGCAAAGCATGGGTGAAAGTTTATGTCTGTTATGTTTTCGTTTGTGGAAAAAACTTACGTTTACTTTTTGACAATTAACCCTTTTTCTTATGTAAGTGTATATAAACATCTGAAACTGACCTTATCAAAACTTGTTATTTTTTTTTTGATCAGCAAAAAAAACGATTTTATTGATGTAAAAAGAGAGTACAAGATTGAAACAGACAAGAATGCTAGATGGGATCAAGTAGAGATGAAGAAGCTCATTGGATATGACTTCCATCTTACAAGATCGAGCTCAGAGACATTAGGAAGGTTGAGGTTCAGCAGAGAGAAGGAGAAGGATTGAATCTTCAGGACCACCTGCTCTGGAGGTTCAACCAAATCTGAGAAAATTGCTGAGTTGCGAGAAAGCCAGATGTACCAAAAACTTATGAAGATGAGCCTGCGCCAGTAGAGGCCGGCCAAGCCTTTGGGGGCCTAAAGCCCGCCAATGTAGGATCAGGTCGAGGGGGGAGGCCGGTAAACAGCCACTGATGTTCCACCAATCTAAGATTCCATACCAGATAGTTGCCGACCTCGAGCAGGAAAGAAGTAGATGGGGGCAATCTTCAAAGTGGTGTGAACAGAACCTGCAGAAGGAGGCCAAGCTGATGGGGAGGCCGCGCTCTTCTAGGAAGGATTTCGACGGGATTGCTTCAAGAGCGACTAACCAGCCAAAACTTGTTATTGGTTACGATTAAATACATTAAGTAATTTGCTAAATTACATGATTGTAACTTTTTTGTGAAATTGTAGTACACAATTGTAACCTTTGAGCTTGACTATTTTACATACACATTCACATCTTTGAAGAGAGGAGCTAAGTATCAACTCTTTAGGCATAGCCCTTGAGATGCTGGCATATCCTTTGTAGTAGCTTCAGCTTCATTTAGTCAATCCTGTTAGCCAAATAAATAAAATATGTGAGAACAACCTTTGAACCTTAATTCTTTGTTCTTTCTTATACAATGTTTCTCCCAATCTTTGCTTCAAACCTGGTTGTTTCCCTGGTATTTATGGTGTACTGTAACATAAAAATTAATACTTTGCTGGGATAACATCATTTCACTAGATTGAATTTTTGTTCAGCCGTCTAAAATGTATGATCACGCGCCTCGACATTTGTTATCAATCGGCCTACCTCTCTCTCGCCTTAGCATGTTGACACGTCCTGCTCACCTGGTATAG
This sequence comes from Erodium maritimum, assembly GCA_963921825.1. Lineage (NCBI taxonomy): Eukaryota > Viridiplantae > Streptophyta > Magnoliopsida > Geraniales > Geraniaceae > Erodium > Erodium maritimum. Next base: position 72,625,166 of record OY997588.1, on the reverse strand, counting down.
GACATCCTTCTCCTATCACTTCCGGACCTATGTTTCGATCTATTGTTTGTGATATTACCGACCCCAGAAGTTGTAGAGAAACTCGAGTTTGGTGTTATCGCGGTTGCTAATGCTTTGTCCTCGGTCCTTTCATTTGTTAATGATCTCAATGTGGTTGGTGTTGTGATAACGTGCCCCTCAGGTTACCGTTTGTGTTCAAATTAGCAAGATGTAAGATGCACGACACGATTCTAGCGGAGAGAGCTACTATATAAGTTAAAGGGATGTCTAGGGATGAGTATCTAAAGTCTTCTTCTTCTTCTTCTTCTTCTTCTTCTTCTTCTTCAATACAATTTCCTATTTCTGTTCGAACTTTTCTTAATTAAGCTTGTAAGATTAACAATGGTATCAGAGCTTCAATTCGATGCTTATGGTATGCACTGGGGGAACCAGAGGGGGTTAGGGGTAGCATGGCTACCCCTAAACAAAGATGAAAATAGATTAATGTACTTACTGTTCAGTTGGGCTATTTTTTGGGACTAACAAAAATTTATCTAACATGACACCCCGGTTTATTATTGTTTCACCCTCTCACCTCCCTCAACCCAACATATTACCATATTTGTTGTATAAATTAACTGCCATCAGAAGCACACATTTTTTTTTTCTCATTTATAAGATAGATTTATGTGTGTATGTATACCATCGAATTTTTTATATTCTTAATGGAGAAAAAATCAAATAGAAACCACTCCTTAACGTAAAAACCGTGTGAACCAATCCAAGCCATTCATTTTAAGAATGGATGGATGAGATGCAATTGATTTGTTGACTTGTTGACTGCAAAAAAAACAACACTTTTTAGTAAGTGGTAATGGCTTTTTAGTAAAATCATCATACTATTTTTTTTTACCAATTCACTAATTTAAATTTTCCCGCTTCGTTTGAACTTCAATTGGCTTCAAACGTGCGCCATTAGTTTTGTTTTTTCAAGGGATTTCTATCAAGATCAGTCATGAATATATTTTGAAGCACGAAAAAAATTTATTTTCGGGGCTGATTTAAAAAAAAAAGTTAAGTCTGGATAATTTTTATCAACGCTATACACTAGGTTTATCAACACTATACACTGGGTTTATCAACACTAAACACTAGTTTTATCACCTCATTTTCCAAAATCGAACATGATTTTTATCACATCATCACATGTTTTTTTATGAACACTAAGCAGTAGTATTATCAGCACTAAACACTATGTTTATCATTAAATTACATGTGTTTTTATCATCCCATCACATGTTTTTCTATCAACACTAAACTCTAGGTTATCACGCTTATTTCGGGGCTGCTTTTTAAAAAAAAAGTTAAAGTCTGTGTAATTTTTATCAACACTATACACCGAGTTTATCAACACTATACACTGGGTTTATCAACACTGAACACTAGTTTTATCACTTCATTTTCCAAAATCGAACATGATTTTTATCACATCATCACATGTTTTTTTATGAACACTAAGTACTAGTTTTATCAACACTAAACACTATGTTTATCATTTAATTACATGTGTTTTTATCAACACTAAACTCTAGGTTATCACGCTTATTTCGGGACTGCTTTTTAAAAAAAGTTAAGTCTGAGTAATTTTTATCAACACTATACACTGAGTTTATCAGCACTATACACTGGGTTTATCAACACTGAACACCAGTTTTATCACCTCATTTTCCAAAATCAAACATGATTTTTATCACATCATCACATGTTTTTTATGAACACTAAGCACTAGTTTTATCAACACTAAACACTATTTAACACTAGTTTGATACCCCGATAAAAAAATTATTAGTGAAGATTTATCAACACTCATTATTGTTTTTATCACCCCAATATAAATTTTTATTTTCGTGCTTCAAAATATATTCATGACTGATCTTGATTTAAAGCCCTTGGAAAAAGAAAAATGTTGCCGCAAGTTTGAAGCTAATCGGAGTTGAAACAAAGCGGGAATGATTAAATTAGTGAATTGTTGAACAAAAAAAATGGACATTTGTCCACATGGCACCATGCTATTACAACTATGCCCTTGCTTGTGTGAGAAAGAAAGAAAGTGGCGTGCGTTTTGGTGGAATTGGGGGTGATGATGTGGCATTATGATACATGTTGGATCTAAAGGGTGTGTGGCTATGATTGGTTCACACAGTTTTTAGGATAAGAGTGGTTTCTATTAGATTCCTCCTCTTCTTAATGATTGGTTATTTGGTTACACCAATCTCTTTTTTTATATTATGTTTATCAATTTTTATTCTTATTATTTATAAATATATACAAAAAATTAATATAATGTTTAGAGTTTAAATAAGACTATATTTTATTTGTTAATAATTGAAATGAATAAAACAGTTCTTTGACCGAGTCTCAGAGACTAACAATCATGGCAAAACCTTCTCACCCATTTTCTCCTTTTCTTCCCCGTCGCATCCCATGAATCTATCGATCGCACCGAGCCCATCCACGAAGCCAAGCATTGTCCCTGGTTTTGCCTTCCCCTTACTTGGTATGGAGGAAGCAAATCAATCCATGATGATGTCGGGGACAACTGTACCACCATCCTAGGTCACGAAATCAACTGGAGAGACACTTCATAGCCCTCTCCACCCACTGCAAGTCCCATTGGGAGGGGCTCAGACAAACCGTCGGTCCCAAACCTCCCAGGAAGGCCACTCCCCGAAAAAGCCACGCATTCGATTATCGCATGTAGAGGCGGGAGGGACCATTTCCAGCCCCAAGAAGTTGGATCGGGTGACCTCGGTGGATGAACTCCTTACTTCTCTGTCTATAGACCCAATCAGGGATTATTTGTTTTTGTTTGGACTTAATATGTTTGGTTTTGTTTAGTTTAGATAGTGCTACGAGGATTCCCTTCGTTTGTGTATATGATAAAAAAAAATTAGTTCAAAGGTCCAAGAGAACTGGGTCATCCACGAGGGACCTAAATATATTCTATAGCACAAAACCAATAGTCTTACCCCTGTAATTTGATGGCTTTAATACATTTCTTCGGTCCCTGTTTAAGAAAAGATGAATAAAACACAAAGAAATAAAAATAGAATAGAGATGGAAGATGGTGTAATCTCATGTGTATTTGTTTTGTTAACTTATAGGCACATGTAATTCATAGAAATTTTTATCCATGTTTTATAAGTTTAAAAATAACTTTAATTTTGCGGTAAAAACTTTCAATTTAACAAACATCGTCTACGTCTTAATTCTAACAAACAATCGTCTATACCAAACATCCAATTTGATATCTTATTTTTTCTAATATATTTATTAATTGTCGACGGCTACCCCTAAAATAATTTTCTGATTCCGCCACTGATGGTATGTCCGACGGGGAGACACCGCCAAGCTCTAGCATGGAGGATCTGAGAGCTGAGATGGAAAAGTAGTAAGTTCAGAGCCGAAAAGAAATGGAGATCTTGAGGAAACATCTAGAGCTCATCCTCTTGGAGTGAGCTGAAGCTCCATCTAACCAAATCCAGCCAGTACAACACCATGACCATGGAGTTTGTGCCCCCAATCCTAGAGATGGAGGTGAATCTATTGCACAGAACTCTCTCATGTGCTATGTATGTTACTAGGCATGAGGGGAAGATGATGTAATTGTTATTTTTGGCTCCAAATAAGCCTATGGACATGGGCTATAACTTAAGCCCACAAGAAATTATTTAGGCCCATTTTCTCTTTTGTGTTGAGTTGGCACATAAGTGTACAGTAGGGTTTTAGTTCCCTTTTGGTGCAGCAGCTCCATATTCTGAAATTGGTGGACAAGAACAGAGAGGCGGCACAAGTTTTGGAGGTAGAAGAACAAGGAAATGATAATGGGAGCAAGAGAGGGGCGGTGCTTTGGTTCTTGATCTCTTGTGAGGTGGTCCTCTTGATTAAGGTAGAAAAGAGCAAAGCTTGCTTAATCTATTCTTATTCTTGAGAGTGGCAGAGAACACAAAGGAAAGAGGATGGTAAAAGTGTGCTGTTTATATTCTTTGCTAACATCATTAATATAGCATTAAATACTCGATGTTCTTGGGTGTTCTTTTAGCTACGGGAGAGATCAAGCAAAAGGAATTTGTTTGAGGTGTGGTTGTATTGGAACAAGAGAAGAGCAATTTGTGTTTTAAAAGCACGTTGGTGTTTTGATGTTTGTGAGTGGTAACACACGTCCAAGGTAAAAAAAGTCCTCTCCTTGTATCTTGTTCTTGATTCCTAGAGTTTAAGTCGGTAACAAAAGATAGGTTGATTTCTTTTGTGGATTATCGATCTTGTATTGAGAAATAGGGAATAAGCTTGTAATTTCTCGGATAATACAAGGAGCTCGACGTTGTCCCGTGGATGTAGGCACATTGCCGAACCACGTATATTGTTGTCTCTGTTTATTTTCTGCAGCTTTATTATTTGTTCCGGTAATTTCGGCTTATCAGACTTTTAGCATTTATCGACAGGGTCTAGGATCCGGGGTTTGGAAAATCAAGGTTGTCGGTGTCCGTGTGGATTGAATCGCGTCGGTTCTTTTCCACGGATCCGATTGATTTTCTGGGTGAGTCTCGTATTTCGGTTTCGGGGGTACTAGATTTACTACAAGTGGTATCAAAGCCCGGTTGAGCTACTAGTGTTAGAGCATCCTGGTTATTTGGCTAGTTGATTGGTTATTGCTGTGTTTGCAAATATGTCTGATAGAGCGTCCACATCTCGGGATGAGGGTTATGTGAAGGTCCATGGGTTCAATTTTCTTCGTTTTAATGGACGGAACAATTTTAAAGCTTGACAGATGGATTGTAAGGATATTCTGGTTAGTTTGGATCAGTTTGATGCGTTGGGAGATAAACCATCAGAGGGTGATCAACTGGTTAGATGGAACAAGATGGATCAGAAGGCTTGTAGTACAATTCGTTTGTGTCTTTCTCGGAATGTGGCTTAGAATTTTGCAGATGAGACGACCGCCAAGGGTATTTGGGAAAAGCTTCAGGCTATGTATCTTCAAAATGATCAGATGAGTGTGATGTACCTGCAGAAGAAGCTCTTCACTTTTAGGCTACAGTCAGGTAAACTTATGACTGATCATATTACTGAGTTTGAGTTCTTGTACTCGGATTGTGTTAGCTTGGGAGCTAAGTTTGAAGATAGTCAGAAAGCTTTATTCTTGTTAATTTCTCTGTTGCCGGAATGGGAGCCTTTGTTGATCAGATGACTATGATGAACAAAGAGAAGTTTGTGTATGGTGACATTGTTCAATCTATACTAGCAAAGGCTTCTAGGAAGAGTGCTGTGAGCGAGGACGTTCTAGCACACTGTCTCTCGGTTTCAAGGGGGAGAAATTCAAACAAGAAGTACAACAACAATAGAAGAACTCGATCTCAGTCGAGGGGTAGAGATTTGTCTAAAGTTGAATGTTACAAGTGTAAGCGTAAAAGCCATTACAAGAAGGATTGTCCGGATTTGAAAGACAATCGCACCAAACAAGAGACGGGAAAAGGCGTGGCAAATGTGGTTGAGGCATCAGAGATAGTTGAGGATATTCATATCGATGGTGACCTAGCGCATGCCTTGACAGCGGGTTCTAGTGATCATTTGTATGATGGTTGGTTGTTGGATACAGGGGCTTCTTATCACTTATGTCCGGTTCGGGACTGGTTCACCACCTATCGTGAGGTGGAGGGTCGCTCAGTGTATATGGGTGATTCTCGACCCTGTAGGATGTTAGGTGTTGGCACAGTCAGATTCCAGCTAGCAGACGGGTCATGTAGACAGCTTACCGAGGTACGCCATATTCCGGATCTTGCTAGAGGGTTGATTTCTCTTGGGGTACTTGAGGCTCAGGGTTACAGGTATGTTGGTGAGAATGGCTATTGCAACGTTTATCATGGTGACAGGTTGCTATTATTGGTAATTAGGCATGCCAATCTCTATTTTCTTCAGGGTAATGTTGTTGAGGGTGGAGTTATGGTCTCCACCGTTATTGATGAGAAGAGCTTGGTCCGCACTCAGTTATGGCACATGCGTCTAGGGCATGTAGGTGAGAGTGGACTGAAGACTTTGAGCATGCGTGGCTTGCTTGGTGGTGACAAGATGGAGAAGCTTGATTTCTGTGAGCATTGTGTGTATGGGAAGCAATGCAGGGTCACTTTTGGTGACGATATTCACAACACCGAGGGTATCGTGGATTATATCCACACTGATGTTTGGGGACCCTCGAGAGTTTTATCGAAGGGTGGGTCCCGGTATTTTGTGTCTTTTATCGACGACTTCAGCCGGAGAGTATGGATCTATACCATGAAGCATAAAGATGAAGTCAGGGATATTTTCAAGAAGTGGAAGGCTATGGTTGAGAAGCAGACAGGTAGGGTGATCAAGGTTTTGAGATCTGACAATGGCGGTGAGTACACCGAGGATCCCCTTAACGAGTTCTGTGCAGAACATGGCATCAAGAGACACTTCACAGTGAGAAAGACACCACAGCAAAATGGGGTAGCAGAGCGGATGAATCGTACCCTATTTGAGAGAGCACGATGCATGTTGTCCAATGCGGGTTTGGGCAGATTATGGTGGCTGAGGCAGTAAATACGGCGTGCTACTTGATTAACCGCTCTCCTTCATCAGCTATTGAGTCCAAGGTTCCTATGGAGGTATGGTCCGGTAATCCTTCTGATTATTCTAACTTGAGAGCATTTGGTTGTCCGGCTTACTATCAAGTTAAAGAGGATAAGATTGGAGTGAGGGCCAAGAAGGCTATATTTCTCGGTTATCCTGAGAATGTGAAGGGGTACAAGTTATGGTGCCCAGAAACTCAGAAGTTTGTGATTAGCCGGGATGTTACATTCCATGAGGAGGCTTTGCTATAGGCAAAGTGTGAGAGATGCAATGACGATTCTCCTATTTGGAGAGGTGATAGCTATGATGAAGACAAAGAAGATAATCATCAGGTGGAGCTTGGAGCTCTTAGTTCTATTTCTCAATCAGGTAGTTCTTCACAGATGGTACCTGATGAGACTGTTATTGATGATGATGTTCCTATTGATGGGAACGAGGCCCTTACACAACAACAGGTTCAGCAGATTGAGACACCGTCTTTGGTAACGGGTAGAGAACCTAGGGTCAGACGTGCACCTCGGAGATTCGGCTATGAGGATGAGGTAGCTTGTGCTTTCCCGGTTACTAATTATGATGTTCCTAACACATACAAGCAGGCTTTGCGTGATGATCGCAAAAGGGAGTGGAAGGACGCCATGGATGAGGAGATGCCATCTCTTTATAAAAATCAGACTTGGGAACTTGTTACACTTCCTAAGGGAAAGAGGTCGATTGGGTGCAAGTGGATCTTTACAGCGGGATTCCAAATTCCAAGGATAATTGTACGGGTATAAGGTACAAGGAAAGATTGGTGGCTAAGGGATATGCACAACAAGAAGGTGTGGACTATAATGAGGTATTCTCTCCGGTGGTAAAGCACACTAGTATCCGAGTCCTATTAGCATTGGCTACGCAGTTTGATTTAGAGTTCAAACAACTTGATGTTAAAACTGCATTCTTGCATGAAGATTTGGAGGAGGACATATATATGTCGCAGCCCGATGGTTACTATGTTGTTGGTGAGGAAGGGAAAGTATGCAAACTGAAGAAATCATTGTATGGGTTGAAACAGGCCTCGAGGCAGTGGTACAAGAGGTTTGATACTTTTATGATTGAGCAGGGGTATGTAAGGAGCGAGTATGATCCTTGTGTATTTACTAAGAAGCTCAAGGATGGATCTTTTGTATTTCTTTTACTCTATGTTGATGACATGCTCATTGCTGCAAAGAGCATGGTAGAAATTGATAAGCTGAAGTCACAACTTAGCATTGAGTTTGAGATGAAAGATCTTGGTCCGGTGAAGAAGATTCTTGGGATGGAGATTATTCGGGATAGGAAGTTGGGCAGGTTGACATTGTCACAGCGAAAGTACTTAGAGAAGGGTATGATCCGTTTTGACATGGATTCGGCAAAACCGGTTAGTACTCCTTTAGCTGCTCACTTTAAACTCTCGAGTATGTTATCTCCTATCACTGAGGATGAGAGGGAATATATGGCTAAGGTTCCCTATGCGAGTGCAGTTGGTAGTCTTATGTATGCCATGGTTTGCACGCGTCCAGATATTGCTTATCCAGTTAGTGTTGTTAGTCCGTTCATGGCGAACCCGGGGAAGCAACATTGGCAAGCAGTGAAGTGGATTTTGAGGTATCTTCGGGGTACACTGGATGTCGGTTTGGTTTATGAGAGATCGTCAGTTTTAGCTGTATTGGGGTATGTTGACTCAGACTATGCTGGAGATATGGACAAGCGCCGATCGACTACAGGTTATTGTTTTACATTGGCAATGGGTCCTATATCTTGGAGGTCCATGTTACAGTCAGTGGCTGCTTTGTCTACAACAGAAGCAGAGTACATGGCAGTGACAGAGGCAGTGAAAGAGGCTATATGGCTTCGAGGATTGGTTCGAGATTTGGGTGTTGCTCAAAGGGATGTCACTATTCTTTGTGATAGTCAGAGCGCCATCCATTTGGCAAAGAATCAGCTATTTCACTCTAGGACCAAACACATAGATGTGAGGTTTCATTTTATCAGAGATATCATTGAGGATAAATTGGTATTGTTGGAAAAAGTTGATACCAAGGAAAATGCAGCTAATATGTTGACGAAGGTGATTCCGGTGATCAAGTTAGAGCATTGTCTCAACTTGATCAAGATTTCTCGATGTTGATGCCCCACGGGGGCGGGACCCTTCGGGGTAGAGTCTTTACCACCCGGTGGAGGACGACGAGCAGGTGGAGCTTTATGGACATTTGTCGCCAAGGTGGAGATTGTTATTTTTGGCTCCAAATAGGCCCATGGACATGGGCCATAACTTAAGCCCACAAGAAATTATTCAGGCCCATTTTCTCTTTTGTGTTGAGTTGGCACATAAGTGTACAGTAGGGTTTTAGTTCCCTTTTAGTGCAGCAGCTCCATATTCTGAAATTAGTGGACAAGAACAGAGAGGCGGCACAAGTTTTGGAGGTAGAAGAACAAGGAAATGATAATGGGAGCAAGAGAGGGGCGGTGCTTTGGTTCTTGATCTCTTGTGTGGTGGTCCTCTTGATTAAGGTAGAAAAGAGCAAAGCTTGCTTAATCTATTCTTATTCTTGAGAGTGGCAGAGAACACAAAGGAAAGAGGATGGTAAAAGTGTGCTGTTTATATTCTTTGCTAACATCATTAATATAGCATTAAATACTCGATGTTCTTGGGTGTTCTTTTAGCTACGGGAGAGATCAAGCAAAAGGAATTTGTTTGAGGTGTGGTTGTATTGGAACAAGAGAAGAGCAATTTGTGTTTTAAAAGCACGTTGGTGTTTTGATGTTTGTGAGTGGTAACACACGTCCAAGGTAAAAAAAGTCCTCTCCTTGTATCTTGTTCTTGATTCCTAGAGTTTAAGTCGGTAACAAAAGATAGGTTGATTTCTTTTGTGGATTATCGATCTTGTATTGAGAAATAGGGAATAAGCTTGTAATTTCTCGGATAATACAAGGAGCTCGACGTTGTCCCGTGGATGTAGGCACATTGCCGAACCACGTATATTGTTGTCTCTGTTTATTTTCTGCAGCTTTATTATTTGTTCCGGTAATTTCGGCTTATCAGACTTTTAGCATTTATCGACTGGGTCTAGGATCCGGGGTTTGGAAAATCAAGGTTGTCGGTGTCCGTGTGGATTGAATCGCGTCGGTTCTTTTCCACGGATCCGATTGATTTTCTAGGTGAGTCTCGTATTTCGGTTTCTGGGGTACTAGATTTACTACAGTAATTCGTGGGTACCTCTTTCCAAGCTAGGACACCACTTAACTTCACCAATAGAACTCCTTCAAGGCTTAGGTATCACAAACCCCCGAGCCCTGGCTGAGAGAACCAGGAAAGACCTATGCTAAACTTGTCATGCAAAATATTCCATAGCTCATGTTTTTCCCAACAAGCATATTTTTTCATTATTACAAGGGAGGAAGTGGATGACATCTTTAGGGATAATAAATATGGAAAAGGAAAAATTTATGATTGAAACTTTTCTTATATCTAGGGGATCAAAATTGGAGGAATGGTGCAATCTTTTGGCATCTTTGTTCTTGTTGACACTGGAACATCAAAATCCTTCTTGGATGAGCTTACTGCTAAGGGGTTGGGGGTGCAAGTGCAACTCACGGCAGTTCAACCCACCTTGATAAAGATGGAAAGTGATGAGAGGCTTATTTTTTCTACTAGCTACACCATCACATGGAATATTGCATTTCATAGTTTTTTTTGGCACTTCTTAGTGGTGCCATTAGGGTTTTATGATCTGGTGTTGGGGCTTGATTAGCCAAGGATAGTATCATCGATCACTTTTGGTTATGTCCAAAGGTCTATGACTATAAAGCATAAAATGGAATTAATTACATTATATGAGGCTTTTCTAGAGGTCTCTTGTGATGTCATTGGAGTTCCGGGAGTAATTACATTATATGAGGCTTTTCTAGAGGTCTCTTGTGATGTCATTGGAGTTCCGGGAGTCTTCATGGAGAGAGGGAAAAGTTTATATTTGAGACAATTGTATGTCTTGGATGTACAGTAACCTACAATAGAGTTTCCAATTGATCTTGGAAAGGTGTTCGAGTAGCTTGGAGATGTGTTTTCTATCATCTAGACCCTACCTTCTATGAGGGAGCTTGATCATTCCATTCCTTTGGTGCTTGAGTCAGTTCACCCATTTATCAGACCCCACACACACAGTCTTGAGCAGAAGAATGTGATTTTTTTCTTTGATCAGCAAATATTTTGTATTTTACTAAACCTAGCTTTCGAAATGAAAGCAAAGGCCAAGGGATTGTCCCTCCAAAATAATTACAGTCCAACAATTCCAACCAACCTATACCCGGTTACTTGCTCTTCAAGCTTCTCAACAAAAAATGGAACTTGTCTAACTAACCGTTGCTTGTTTGTCAAGTTTCCAAACTGACTTTTAAAACTTAACTAATTCCCCCCCCCCCCCCCCCCCCCACGGCCCTACAACAGTTGTGACATCTAACCCCAGCGCTGTGATCACAGAATCCAACTCTTATGTTACTACCCCAACAAAATCAGACTTACCAAAAAAAGTGCCCTATCCACCCCACCCTTTATCAAGTCAAAGTACCACCCAACTGTTGAAACATCTGCAGCTTCAAGTATCCCAAAAAACTGCAGCAAGTATCTCCATCCTACCACATGTTGTCTGCACATAGATAACTTCAGTCCCAAACAATCAAAAGATGCTCCAAAACCTGTTGCTGTCTTCTTGATCAGCAGCAATACCTGTGAATAGAAGAGTACAAAACCAGAGCTAATCTATACCACTCCTCACCTCCTAAAGTGAAGAACTGCTACCCTCTCACTGTCCTAAACAAGAATGAACTCCCACTCTCAGAACAATAAGGTTACCAAAATAAACCCAGAGATGATCATACTCACATCACTCCCCCAAACCCTCCCATCCCATCCCAACCTCCCCCCCCCCCCCCCCCCCCCCCCGATGTAAGTGCATTTTAACGCATAAAAGGGCCACTTTATACCGAGTTTTATAGGCTTTTTAGTCCCGTTTCTTATCTTATATTTAGGTTTAGTATGAATAATTGTTTTTCTCTAAGTGTTCGGTGTTTCGATGGAAAACCGATACATTTTGGGTGTTTCGTGCAAGTAGATCGTTAAGAGGGTCAATTTTGTTTGCTTCGAAATATATTCATGACTGGTCTTGTTTTGTAGGTCTCGAAAAAAGGAATTTTTTGGAGCAAGAACGAGATCAATCGGAGATCAAACGAAGCCGGAGCGAGCAAAATAGCGAAGTAGGAACAAAAATGGAGCAACAAACCAGAAACTGACACATGGCAGCGCCTGGTCAGCACAGACTGGTCAACGCAGACCAGCCCCTCTCCTTTCCACGTGGCCCTCTTCTTTCTTGACATGTGGCGCCCAACTCAGCTCCTCTCTCCTTGCACGCGTGGCTTCTCCCTTGTCCGACACGTGTCATTGTCTCAGCTCTTCTCTCCTGTGCGCGTGTCATCATCTGCTTGGATCAATATTTAGGGCAGCAGCTTCGTTCTCTATTATTAATGGGGGGCTGCGCCGCATCTGAGGGGGGAGAGCTGCTTCACCAATTTTTTGACAGAGAGCACGAACACGAACCAAGCCATTTTTCTGTATAGCTTTTATTTCTTTTTTTTTTTAGTATAGAATTAAATAGAAAGCTTTTATAGAAAGCTTTTATCTTGTATTATTTGTTGAGGATCAAAATATTTGGTGGATTAGAGAATCAATTTGATATTTCTTTGAGTAGAGATTGTTGGAGACTAGCTCTAATTTTTAGCTACACAAGGGATTTTCTTTGGTGAATTTACAAGAGCATCAAGGAGAGAGATCGAAGAAGAGGAACAACAACCTTAGACAACTAATTCGGTGATTGTATCTCTACTTTCATCTTGATTATGAGTTTAATTATTTGTTTCTTTTCATTCTTGCATTTTCTCCCCATGAACAACTAAACCCCCAATTTCTAGGGTTATGGGGGATTAGAGTAGTGATTTCAATATTTTGAATGCTTCGATTGTGGTGTTGTTGATTTGTATTAGTGTCTATGATTGATTTGTGCTTAATGTTTTACCTCCCGTGTAGGCTTGGTAATTGTTTTGAATTAGGGTTCGTCGCTCGAAAGAGGAGGATTCTAATTAAGTCAAAAATCGATCATAGGTTGGATTTAAACCCTAGCTAGAACTAGCGGGGTTAATACAATTGCAATAGCTATAGGCTTGGTTGGTCGAAAGTTAGAAGTTGTCATAGAACTAAACGCTTTGGGTCTTCCTACATCGTGATTCGAAAGAACTCGGTGGTTAGATTCCATTAGGGTCCGAATCGTTCGAAAGAAGTTAGGACTAGAGTTGAGACAACTCGTTGCCTCTAAAATAAATCGACATCGCTACAATCGAACGTGTTCAATTTTATGGAATGAACTCGATGAACCCATGCCCTTGATCTCTCTTCACTTGATTCGAGATAAGAAAGCTCTCTGTTAAATTCTGTATTTTTTTTAGTCGTTATAGGTTTATTTTCAAAACATAAAAACTCGATTTTTACCGAAACAGTTTAGCCACAAACTTTAAATAGGAAGTGATTGTCTATTGCTCCTTTGGGCTCGATATTCCGGACTTCAAATCCGATTACTACTTGACGGCCGGTGCACTTGCCGTGCCCCCCCCCCCATAGTTCCTCAAGTGTACACACATTACTTCCCTAAACTTCTCCCACACAATTGTGGAGTATTGATCCAGGACATGAATGAAAATGATTGATCCCCTTTAAATCTGGCCCATAGTATAAGAAAGGAAGCACTTTGAATGGCTTGGAGTACTTCTTGTGGGTGATCAAAGATGTTCTTGAAAATCAGTTTGTTCCTGCAAAGCCATATTCTCCAAAGTACTATGGAGAAAAGCATCTTCCACTGTAACTTCTTCCTCATCCCCCCTAACTGGTTCCAAGCTATAAACCAGTCCCTTATAGAATCAGTGCAAGCTGTTTTGATCCCCCACCATTTTAAGCATAAGCACCAAATGTTCCATGCCACTGGACAACCAATGAAGAGATGATCTATCTCCTCTGGATCCTCTTGACAAAAACTACACCAAATGTTGGTATGATAAATACCCCTACTCAATAAAAAGCATTTGGTGGGGACTGCTTGCATACACATTAACCAAACAAATGCAGCCATTTTAGGAGGGATAATAGGAGACCAGAGCAATGTTGGCCAAATTAAGTTTTGATCATGTTCCTCCTCTAACAGTTGATACATCTTTCTTACTGAAAAGCCCTTTTTATCAGCCTTCCAAGATACAATATCCTCCCCAGACCTTAAGCTAGGAGCATTATCAAGCAGTTGTGACAATAGTTCCAGTTGATCCAGCTCCCAACCTCTTAAATCTCTTCTGAATATTAATAACCAGTCTTCCACCTCCCAATAGCTAGCAATCAGCCTCTTCTTCTGAAGGCTAAGATGATACAATTTCGAAAAATAAATTTAAGTGGGATCTCAGTTAGCCAAATATCTTCCCAGAAGAAAATGGAATTTCCAGACACCACTGTCCATTGAAAACCTTCTGCTCCAAAAGCATTGGCAAACTTGGGAATTGCTAATAGAGGTTCAATGTGTTTGAGGAAGCCTTAACCATTATTCAGCAAGAAGGTTGATAAGTCCAAGGAATGTGGATCCCATCCATACTTGGAGCAAAGTAAATTTTTCCACAAGGAGTCAGTTTCAAGTGCAAATCTCCACCACCACCTTGCTAGCAATTCCATATTCATAATTCTCAAGCTTTTGATTCCCAACCCCCCACTCTTTTTAGGTCTGCAAACCATGTTCCATCTTACTTTGTGTAAACCCTTCCTAGTTACATTCCCATTCCAGAGAAAACTCCTTTGCCACTTTTCCATCTCAAAGATCACTCCTTTTAGTGCTTTATAAAGTGACATGTAATACAAGGATAGTGAGCTGAGAGTTGATTTAATCAATTGTATTCTGCCCCCAAATGATTTGGCCTTGGCCTGCCAAATGTTTAATTTTTCTTTGAACTTTCTGATCACAGGCTCCCATGTCTTTTTCCTCCTTGGATTAGCCCCCAACTGAAACCCAAGGTACTCAAAGGGTAGATGTATTAGGCTGCACCCCAAGATCCTTGTTATATCCTCCCCAGTTACAGTAGTAGGATTTAGGACTAGCACCTTTGATTTTTGAAAATTAATCCTCAAACATGTTGCCTGTTGTAAGCAGTTTAGAGTATGCTTCAAATTAATTGCTTGTTGTGTCCCTGCTTTGATGAATATCAATGTGTCATCAGCAAATTGTAAATGGGAAATCTCAGGGCCATTTTCATTGCACTTCACCCTTGTGAACATTCCTTCAGAGCAACCCTTGACCATTAATTGATGTAAGCATTCAGCAATTAGAGCAAACCGTAGTGGGGAAAGAGAACAACCCTGTCTTAGGCCCCTTTGTAATTGAAAATCCCAGAGGGAGAGCCATTAATTAATACAGATGACCAGGCTTTAACACACTCACTGATCCAAGCTCTCCACACCAGACCAAACCCCATGATCTCCAGCAATTTGTTCAAAGCCTCCCAATCAATGTGATCATAGGCCTTTTCAAAGTCAATTTTGAAGACTATAACCTCTTGGCCATAGTGTTTTATAAATTGAATAAGCTCAGAAGCTATTAAAATCCCTCAAGAATTTGCCTTCCAGCAATGAATCATGTCTGAACATCATGAACTAAATAATTCATATGAGGCTTCAACCTTTTAGCAAGCACCTTTGAAATGATTTTATAAGAACTGTGGATCAAGCTAATGGGTATATAATCATCCCATGTTTGAGGAGTGTTGTTCTTAGGAATTAAGGTTATGAAAGAGGAATTTAATCATTTTCCTAGTGAACCTCTTGTATGAAAATGATGTACCAACTGCATAATATCACCCTTAATTATGTTCCAAAAAGTCAAGTAAAACTTGAGGGTAAAACCATCAGGACCTGGAGCCTTTTCTCCATTACAGGCCTTAATAGCATCTAGCACTTCTTCTTCTTGGAAGGGGGGTTCCAAGTTTGCTGTATGTACTTGTGAGAGGGATAGAAAAGGCAAAGAAGATAAGTCTATACTGACCTCTTCTCCTTTCTTGAATCTTTTTGCAAAATGACATGTAGCCAAGTTTTTTATTTCAACTGGCAAGTGATATGTTCTCCCACCATCTTGAATCAAAGTGATCTTTCTTCTGGTAAATTATAATTGGCTAACAGATGAAAGAATTTTGTGTACCTGTCCCCTTCATTGCTCCACTTGAGTCTTGCCTTTTGACACCACAGTCTTGCCTGTAATTTGAGTTTCTGTATTAACATAGCCTGACACAAGGCCCTGAGAGACATTTCTGAAGGTAATAAATCTCTGGTTTCACTTAAGCCATCCCAAGTGTTGATCTGAGTTCTCAGATCCTCAATATCTTTGTCTAGACACCCAAAGGTATTGATATTCCACCCCTTGTAAAAAGCTCTCAAAGCCTTTAATTTAAACCACAGTTTGTAAGAGGGAGAGCCAAGCACAACCACTGATTCCCAAAAGCTTCTAGTGTCAGAAAGAAAGTTTGGATGTTTAACCCATGCATTAATGAACTTGAAAGGTCTGGGTCCCCAATCAACCACACGATTGCATAAAAAGATAGGTTTGTGATATGAGATCCCTCTAGGCAAGCAAGACTGGGATAAATTGTTGAAAGTTGCAATTATCTGAGGACTGATAAAAAATCTGTCTATTCTTGAGCAGCTTGTTCTGTTGTTGAACCATGTATACTTCCCACCTGTCATTTGAAGATCCACCAGGCCCATATTGCTAACTAGACTTCTGAAATCTCTGAGGCTTGTCTGAGAAAAGAGTGATCCAGCCTTTTCAAAAGGCTCTAGAATTGCATTAAAATCCCCAGCCACCACCAAATTAGAAGAAAGACCTAAAGACTTGAGTTCAATTTTTAAAATGGTGTCCCTTCCACACCATTCGTCGAAGCCCGATTCACTATGAATGCGGTCGTCTCTAGAGCAAAACCCCTAAAAGAGATTGGGAGATCAGTCCAACTAATCATGGAACAGACCATTGTCTAACAATGTCCGATTTCTCCGTTTGGCTACACCTTTCAACTACAGTGACCTAGGAGGAGTCCATTCCAAAAGGATCCCATTCTCTTTTAGATGATCTAATAACTCTGTGGTCAAGTATTTTCCACCTCGATCCAATCGAAGTGCCTTAATACCTTTGTCGAGCTGGTTTTCTACTATAGTCTTAAACTCTTTGAATTTATCAAAAGCTTCAGACTTATGTCTCACCGAATAGACATAACCATATTTACTGTAATCATCAGTAAATGTGATAAAGTAGCTAAAACCCCTCCTGGCAAGTGAACTTATTGGTCTACACACATTCGAGTGTATCAGCCCCAATAATTCACCCGCCCTTTCATCGCGATCGATAAAGGGCACTTTAGTCATTTTTCCCATCAAACAAACCTTGCACCTATCGATCGAATGGAATTCGAATGAACCTGAAAGCCCGCACTTCTGAAGTGCTGATAGGCGCTTCTTGTTTATGCGACCCAAATGACAGTACCATAACAGAGTTAGGTTTAAATCATTGGATTTAGACCTCTTGGTATTAACGGAATATATAGAACTTGAGGCATTGTTACCCATATCTAATATGTACAATCCTCCAACCATGTCAGTACTGGTATAAAACATATCATTGCATAGAACATTGAAAACTCCATTTCCAATATTAACATTATATCCTTCCTTGTCAAACACGGATACAGATATAATATTCCTACTAAAAGTAGGTATGCAATATACATTATACAACACTAAGACAAGACCTCTTGGCAAAGCAAGACTCATGGATCCTACAGCAGTTGCCACAACTCTGAGGTCCATTTCGTGCTTTCCAAATCTCTCCTACTTTCAGCCACCATATATTAGTGCATGTGTGAGATTCAGTCATGGTATCTAATACCCATGAATCTTTGGAAGTAGAGAGATGTAGCTCTATAGAGTTAATACCGAATGAAGGCACGATCCCACCGCTCTTCCTTAGATCATCCAGGTTTCCTGATGAAGGCGCAGTCCTACTGCCCTTCTTCAGATCATCCAGGCTATTTGATGAAGGCGCAGTCCAACTGCCCTTCTTCAGATCAGCCGTGAACTTCCTGTAATCCCGGTTCCAATGACCTGGCTGTTGGCAGTAGAAGCAGACATTCTCAGGTGTCTCATCTTTCTTGCCAAGTGCGCATGGGCCCAGCCCTTGCCACTTCCAATTCCCTTGTTGACCATCAGAATATCCTTGGATCCCAGATCCCTGAGATATTCTTCTCAACAGCTGATGACACTTCATGTAACTGTTAGTCTTAGTGCCCGTAGTTCAATCCTAAATGTCCAAATGTATATATCATCGTTAGCAATAAAATTAAAGCGGCTTTATATTACTTATGTGTTGGGGTAATATATCGATGTGTGCTCTGATCTATGCCCACCATGCGAATAGAACCATAGATCGAGATAGATCACACTCGATGGGTCCCTAGTCAACAAAGCTTCACTACAAGCGACTAGTATGAAAGATGGCTCTTTATGGCTTACGTTCTGTTAGTCATTGGAATGGGATTCCGGAGTCTGATCATAGATATCATGTGGGACATGATATTGGACGACCCGCCCTGAATATGTGCCATAGATTAAGTCATGAACATATTCAGTGTTGTAGCTTGTCATGTATCCTTAGACCAAGGAGTCTTTGTGATCGCTATGTAGTCAACAACTGAGTTTGACCTGAGCCTAACGTTGTCCGTAACAAGGCTTCCATAACGGCCAGGATTGGCTTGGGGACGGGCTACATGAGTGACACGAAAGACGGCTAAGGGATTTATCCCTCATACTAAGGTATGGGAAAGATATCGGTTCTCGGCCACTTGATCGAGAGTGACTGGAAGAATAGCATGGCCATGCACATGATACTGGGTATCATATCTTCAGTCATCTCACATATCAAGGAACGGTGATTGAGAATAATAAGGATGACGGCTCTATGCCTTATCTCAATCAGGATATCGGAGATAAAAGGATAATGACAGGGATGACGGAAAGGTTAGAATCGACAGGGTCGATTCGTTATGCAGTGTCAGGCAATACTAAAGTCTCGTTAGTTGCCACTTAAATAGGATCAAGTAAAATGGGATTTTACGTTGATCTATTGACATGCATAAACCTAAGGGTCACACCGGAGGATGAAACTCATTGACACATTTATGGAGAATGGCCAAAAGGGAGTTGTCTCGGGACATGACCAAAACTGGGTTTTGGGTCATGTGCCCGTACGTGAATAGGACTTTACGGATCGAGACAAGGCTTGGAGTCTTGGGATTGATCGCGTCGGATAATGTTGGACATTTCCGGTATGGAAGGCTTGGAGGCGATGAGCGAATCACGGGACCTCGTTAGAAATGGCCACGGGCCATGTTCCAAGAGGCCCATGAAAGGCCCATGCAACCAAGGCCCATAGAACTAATTAATCAAGTCTTGATTAATTAGTACTAAGTAAGCAAGACAAGGATTAAGGTGTTGGTGATTCACCACCTAACCCAATCTTGTCTTGCCATACTTTGTCCTATTTACACCTTACTTGACACCATACTTGTCCCATGCCTTTAGTTGGACAAGTATGGGTTTTGTTATGTTTAAGTCATCTTTTTTCAACATAACAAACACAAGACAAGAATAGGAAACACATTTTCTCTCCCTCTTCCATGGCCATTTCGGGTTTGGCTAGTTTCCACCTCCATGTTTGTGTTCTTGAGTCCTCAAAGAGAAGAACTACGTGGCTTTGATTCCCATGTGGATACGTAGGCGTCTTGGAGACTCAAGCCAATCATTCGTTACCCGGTGTTCTTGTTTTGGTAAGAACTAGTGCTGAATTTTTCTCTTGTGAATCCATTCTTTGTTAGTTGTTTCATGGTTTTAATCGTCTCTTGGTTTTCCTTGATTTTCCGCTGCGAGTTGGTTCATCTCCAACCCTACCTCGAGACCCAACAGTGGTATCAGAGCCGTGCTACCTTCGGGATTCACAAGACGGTGTTCATAGTTTCGGTTTTGCTTGAAAGTTTCGTTTTTGGCATGTTGTTTTGCTAAATTGTTTGATAACATGTTTTAAATTCTTGTTCATGGATTTAATGCATGTAAAATGAATTTTTGAAAATTATTTCAAATCTGGAAATTTTGAAAAAAGTTTGATTTTTCGGGTCTCGGGAGCGGGACTCTCGGGGAGCCGAAACCGAGACCGAACGGGGATCCGTTGGACGGAGCTAGGCCAAGCATGACCATTGGATGGTTGATATGCCAAGGCTAAACCGTTTTGTTAGTTATGACGAGTTTGGAACCGTCATGACGAACTCGAAGATCAAATGTTCAAAAGTTTCATTTTTGAACGGTTTCGATAAACCGAGCATCAAAAAAAAAAAAATTTCGAAACTTGGCTATTAATTAAAACCGGAAAATCACATGATGTTTGATAACATGCTTGTTTGATAACACGATGTGTGATGTGATGTTGGCATGGTGTACATAATAGCCCCGAGCTCGATTTAATTATTTATCGCTTTTCACGGCCTGCGAGCCGTTAGTGTTAGCGTGTAATTATTCTTTCAAGGTGTGGTCGTCGAACCACTTGTTTGTAATATTTATTTATTCCCGACCTGCGAGTCGTGTATTAAATTGTAATATTTTACTCAAGATGAAGAAAGGGCGAAAAGGTCATTTGGTGGCTTTTCGGGTGTTGGCATCGGCTTGGAGTCGATGGAGCTCAAGAAGCTAGTGGGAGTTAGTTTAGGGGGCTATTATGTGCATATTTATCGCCTTATGCTTGGTTTAGTTTATGCATGATTAATTCTATGTGTTTTAGAATTGCATGCTTAACTTTATTTACCGAGCATATCACCTCACATGCAAAGATAAAATTGGAATTTTAATCCTTGTGTGTGAACCCTTAGAACCGTCATTGCATTTGATGTAGTTGACGGGTTCGAAGGAAGAATTACATTGGATGTAATTTGAGGCATCATTGCATTTGGAATGTAGTTGATGTGCTCATCGCATCTAGGATGTGTCAAAGTTTTAAACACAACCGGACAAGTAAAAACGGGTCATGTCTGATACCTCCCAATTATCAACACCTTACTACCTCCCCGTCCTATGGGTGTCGTGCGCATTAGCGGAGCATCCATGGGAAAGCGGGGTAGTAGGTTTGGACGACATATGTGGGTGTCGTGCGCATTAGCGGAGCACCTACATAGTGACGGGCCATAGTTGAAAATTGGTGGACCCGACTACGATTCTCAGCCTGAGGTTGAGCTAGGGTAACAGATAGGGTAAGCCGTGTACATAAGTGCATACCCTAGCCAAGAGTCACATTGGATGTGATTGGATGGAGTCCTACCTACATAGCTCGATTAAGTGGTGAGCATTAGTTCAGCTTAATCGAGTGAATCAAGGATCTTGGTTTCAGATTCTAAAGGTTTAGAATCGATTGTTGGTGTTTAAGCTTGATCTTCATAAAATTTATTCAGTTTACTGATTGAATTTTATCTGTTGTAGATCAAATGGCAAATTCAGCGAACATTAATAGTTTGTCATTAAAAACCATTCTTGACAGGGTCAAGCTAAATGGGACAAACTATTTGGACTGGTACAGAATTTTGAGGATAGTCCTCAAGTCTGAACGCAAAGAATATGTCCTTGACAAGGCTGTCTCTAAGACCATATCAGAGTTACATGAAGTGTCATTAACTGCTGAGAAGAATATCTCAAGGATCTGGGATCCAAGGATATTCTGATGGTCAACAAGGGAATTGGAAGTGGCAAGGGCGGGGCCCATGCGCACTTGGCAGGAAAGATGAGACACATGAGAATGTCTGCTTCTACTGCCAACAGCCTGGTCATTGGAACCGGGATTACAGGAAGTTCACGGCTGATCTGAAGAAGGGCAGTGGGACTGCGCCTTCATCAAATAGCCTGGATGATCTGAAGAAGGGCAGTAGGACTGCGCCTTCATCAGGAAACCTGGATGATCTAAGGAGGGGCGGTGGGATCGTGCCTTCATTCGGTATTAACTCTATAGAGCTACATCTCTCTACTTCCAAAGATTCATGGGTATTAGATACCATGACTGAATCTCACACATGCACTAATATATGGTGGCTGAAAGTAGGAGAGATTTGGAAAGCACGAAATGGACCTCAGAGTTGTGGCAACTGCTGTAGGATCCATGAGTCTTGCTTTGCCAAGAGGCCTTGTCTTAGTATTGTATAATGTATATTGCATACCTACTTTTAGTAGGAATATTATATCTGTATCCGTGTTTGACAAGGAAGGATATAATGTTAATATTGGAAATGGAGTTTTCAATGTTCTATGCAATGATATGTTTTATACCAGTACTGACATGGTTGGAGGATTGTACATATTAGATATGGGTAACAATGCCTCAAGTTCTATATATTCCGTTAATACCAAGAGGTCTAAATCCAACGATTTAAACCTAACTCTGTTATGGTACTGTCATTTGGGTCGCATAAACAAGAAGCGCCTATCAGCACTTCAGAAGTGCGGGCTTTTAGGTTCATTCGAATTCCATTCGATCGATAGGTGCAAGGTTTGTTTGATGGGCAAAATGACTAAAGTGCCCTTTATCGATCGCGATGAAAGGGCGGGTGAATTATTGGGGCTGATACACTCGAATGTGTGTAGACCAATAAGTTCACTTGCCAGGAGGGGTTTTAGCTACTTTATCACATTTACTGATGATTACAGTAAATATGGTTATGTCTATTCGGTGAGACATAAGTCTGAAGCTTTTGATAAATTCAAAGAGTTTAAGACTATAGTAGAAAACCAGCTCGACAAAGGTATTAAGGCACTTCGATTGGATCGAGGTGGAAAATACTTGACCACAGAGTTATTAGATCATCTAAAAGAGAATGGGATCCTTTTGGAATGGACTCCTCCTAGGTCACTATAGTTGAAAGGTGTAGCCAAACGGAGAAATCGGACATTGTTAGACAATGGTCTGTTCCATGATTAGTTGGACTGATCTCCCAATCTCTTTTAGGGGTTTTGCTCTAGAGACGACCGCATTCATAGTGAATCGGGCTTCGACGAATGGTGTGGAAGGGACACCATTTTAAAAAATGGTACGGGATGATGCCCGCTTTGTCCTTCCTAAAGATTTGTGGTTACGAGGCTTATGTGAAACATTTGGTTTCGACTAAGCTCGAACCAAGATCTGAGATATGCACCTTCGTGTGGTGTCCCAAAGAAACAAGGGGATACTATTTCTACAATCCCAGTGAGAACATGGTGTTCGTCGCTTGGGGTGGGGTCTTTATGGAAAAGAAGTTTTGTTTCCAAAGACGTCATTGGAAGGACTGTGCATCTCGAAGAAATTCAGGATGGTACAGATCTGTCTAAACCAATTGACAACCCAGTAGAAAGGAGTCAGAGATTGTCGTAGAGTAAGAACCAATTCCTGTTACAATTCCGGAAGGTCCAAGACGATTTGAAAGGATCAATCTTCCACCTCCAAGATATGTTATCTGGAGGTGACAATGAAGTCATGGTGGATCACGATGATCCAGCCACCTTTCAGGAAGTCGTGGATGGGCCCAACTCCGAGTTATGGCTGGGAGCCATGAGGGAGGAAATGCAATCCATGTCGGACAACCGAGTCTGGGAACCGGTTGATCCCATCAATGGTGTGAGGACCATCGGATGCAAATGGATCTTCAAGGTGAAGATGGACATGGATGGCAACCCTCTGACCTACAAAGCTCAACTGGTGGCGAAAGGTTATAGGCATGGATTGACTATGAGGAAACCTTCTCCTTAGTGGCTATGGTCAAAATCGATCCAAATTCTTCTTGACATAACTGCGTATCATAATTACGAGATATGGCAAGTGGATGTCAAAACCGCTTTCCTAAATGGAAATTTGACTGAGTACGTTTATATGTCTCGGCCCAAAGGTTTTGACGATCCGAAGAATAAAGGAAAGATTTATAAGTTGTTGAAATCCATTTATGGATTGAAACGAACTTCTCGGAGTTGGATCCTTCGTTTTGATGAAGCTGTAATTGGATTTGGCTTAATCAAGAACGAGGATGAATCTTGCGTTTATAAGAAGGCTAGTGGGAGCAATATTACCTTTCTGGTTCTCATTGAAAACGACATCCCAACCTTGCACGAGACTAAAGCTTGGTTGAGGAAGTGTTTTTCAATAAAGGACTTAGGCGATGCTTCTCATATCTTAAGGATTAAGATATGTAGAGATCGCACCAAGAGGGTCTTGGATTTAAGTCAGGGAACCTATGTGAACAAGGCATTGAGTAGGTTCTTAATGCTCGATTCAAAGAAAGAACTCTTACCCACTAGTCATGGCATTCATCTCAGCAAGACTTAGTGTCCTAAGACACCTGATGAGCTGAAAAGGATGATGAAAATCCTATGCGCCTGGGGGCAGGATCGATCATATATGCCATGACATGTATGAGACCAGACGTCTCGTAAGCCTTATGTTGTACCAGTAGACATCATTCTAACCCGGGGGAAAGATGATGCTGAACTAGTCGTCGAAGGATGAGTAGACGCTAGTTTTCCAAGACAAATCCAGATGACTTTAGAAGTCAATCAGGATATGTGTTTACGCTGAATGGCAGAGCTTTAGCTGGGAAAGCGTAAAGCAAGATACCATTGCCGAATCTACGACAGAGGCCAAGTACATGGATGCTGCAGAGGCAGCTAAGGAGGCTATGTGGATTTGGAAATTCATGGCAGGGCTGGGTGTAATTAAAAACCCATCCAGTCCGGTGAATCCATTTTGCGACAACACAAGGGCCATTGCGCAAGCTAAAAGCCTAGATCGCATAACAAATCCAAACATGTACTGCGGCGTATCCACCTCATCAGATAAATACTGAACTGAGGTGAAGTGAAGATAACCGATATTGCAACAGATGATAACATAGCCAACCCTTTGACTAAGGCAGTGTCACTGCCTGAACATGTTAGACATGTAAAGTCGATGGGGACATATTGGAGTTTAGATTGGAACTAGGGCAAGTGGGAGATTGTTAGTCTTAGTGCCCGTAGTTCAATCCTAAATGTCCAAATGTATATATCATCGTTAGCAATAAAATTAAAGCGGCTTTATATTACTTATGTGTTGGGGTAATATATCGATGTGTGCTCTGATCTATGCCCACCATGCGAATAGAACCATAGATCGAGATAGATCACACTCGATGGGTCCCTAGTCAGGGCAAGTGGGAGATTGTTAGTCTTAGTGCCCGTAGTTCAATCCTAAATGTCCAAATGTATATATCATCGTTAGCAATAAAATTAAAGCGGCTTTATATTACTTATGTGTTGGGGTAATATATCGATGTGTGCTCTGATCTATGCCCACCATGCGAATAGAACCATAGATCGAGATAGATCACACTCGATGGGTCCCTAGTCAACAAAGCTTCACTACAAGCGACTAGTATGAAAGATGGCTCTTTATGGCTTACGTTCTGTTAGTCATTGGAATGGGATTCCGGAGTCTGATCATAGATATCATGTGGGACATGATATTGGACGACCCGCCCTGAATATGTGCCATAGATTAAGTCATGAACATATTCAGTGTTGTAGCTTGTCATGTATCCTTAGACCAAGGAGTCTTTGTGATCGCTATGTAGTCAACAACTGAGTTTGACCTGAGCCTAACGTTGTCCGTAACAGGGCTTCCATAACGGCCAGGATTGGCTTGGGGACGGGCTACATGAGTGACACGAAAGACGGCTAAGGGATTTATCCCTCATACTAAGGTATGGGAAAGATATCGGTTCTCGGCCACTTGATCGAGAGTGACTGGAAGAATAGCATGGCCATGCACATGATACTGGGTATCATATCTTCAGTCATCTCACATATCAAGGAACGGTGATTGAGAATAATAAGGATGACGGCTCTATGCCTTATCTCAATCAGGATATCGGAGATAAAAGGATAATGACAGGGATGACGGAAAGGTTAGAATCGACAGGGTCGATTCGTTATGCAGTGTCAGGCAATACTAAAGTCTCGTTAGTTGCCACTTAAATAGGATCAAGTAAAATGGGATTTTACGTTGATCTATTGACATGCATAAACCTAAGGGTCACACCGGAGGATGAAACTCATTGACACATTTATGGAGAATGGCCAAAAGGGAGTTGTCTCGGGACATGACCAAAACTGGGTTTTGGGTCATGTGCCCGTACGTGAATAGGACTTTACGGATCGAGACAAGGCTTGGAGTCTTGGGATTGATCGCGTCGGATAATGTTGGACATTTCCGGTATGGAAGGCTTGGAGGCGATGAGCGAATCACGGGACCTCGTTAGAAATGGCCACGGGCCATGTTCCAAGAGGCCCATGAAAGGCCCATGCAACCAAGGCCCATAGAACTAATTAATCAAGTCTTGATTAATTAGTACTAAGTAAGCAAGACAAGGATTAAGGTGTTGGTGATTCACCACCTAACCCAATCTTGTCTTGCCATACTTTGTCCTATTTACACCTTACTTGACACCATACTTGTCCCATGCCTTTAGTTGGACAAGTATGGGTTTTGTTATGTTTAAGTCATCTTTTTTCAACATAACAAACACAAGACAAGAATAGGAAACACATTTTCTCTCCCTCTTCCATGGCCATTTCGGGTTTGGCTAGTTTCCACCTCCATGTTTGTGTTCTTGAGTCCTCAAAGAGAAGAACTACGTGGCTTTGATTCCCATGTGGATACGTAGGCGTCTTGGAGACTCAAGCCAATCATTCGTTACCCGGTGTTCTTGTTTTGGTAAGAACTAGTGCTGAATTTTTCTCTTGTGAATCCATTCTTTGTTAGTTGTTTCATGGTTTTAATCGTCTCTTGGTTTTCCTTGATTTTCCGCTGCGAGTTGGTTCATCTCCAACCCTACCTCGAGACCCAACAGTGGTATCAGAGCCGTGCTACCTTCGGGATTCACAAGACGGTGTTCATAGTTTCGGTTTTGCTTGAAAGTTTCGTTTTTGGCATGTTGTTTTGCTAAATTGTTTGATAACATGTTTTAAATTCTTGTTCATGGATTTAATGCATGTAAAATGAATTTTTGAAAATTATTTCAAATCTGGAAATTTTGAAAAAAGTTTGATTTTTCGGGTCTCGGGAGCGGGACTCTCGGGGAGCCGAAACCGAGACCGAACGGGGATCCGTTGGACGGAGCTAGGCCAAGCATGACCATTGGATGGTTGATATGCCAAGGCTAAACCGTTTTGTTAGTTATGACGAGTTTGGAACCGTCATGACGAACTCGAAGATCAAATGTTCAAAAGTTTCATTTTTGAACGGTTTCGATAAACCGAGCATCAAAAAAAAAAAAATTTCGAAACTTGGCTATTAATTAAAACCGGAAAATCACATGATGTTTGATAACATGCTTGTTTGATAACACGATGTGTGATGTGATGTTGGCATGGTGTACATAATAGCCCCGAGCTCGATTTAATTATTTATCGCTTTTCACGGCCTGCGAGCCGTTAGTGTTAGCGTGTAATTATTCTTTCAAGGTGTGGTCGTCGAACCACTTGTTTGTAATATTTATTTATTCCCGACCTGCGAGTCGTGTATTAAATTGTAATATTTTACTCAAGATGAAGAAAGGGCGAAAAGGTCATTTGGTGGCTTTTCGGGTGTTGGCATCGGCTTGGAGTCGATGGAGCTCAAGAAGCTAGTGGGAGTTAGTTTAGGGGGCTATTATGTGCATATTTATCGCCTTATGCTTGGTTTAGTTTATGCATGATTAATTCTATGTGTTTTAGAATTGCATGCTTAACTTTATTTACCGAGCATATCACCTCACATGCAAAGATAAAATTGGAATTTTAATCCTTGTGTGTGAACCCTTAGAACCGTCATTGCATTTGATGTAGTTGACGGGTTCGAAGGAAGAATTACATTGGATGTAATTTGAGGCATCATTGCATTTGGAATGTAGTTGATGTGCTCATCGCATCTAGGATGTGTCAAAGTTTTAAACACAACCGGACAAGTAAAAACGGGTCATGTCTGATACCTCCCAATTATCAACACCTTACTACCTCCCCGTCCTATGGGTGTCGTGCGCATTAGCGGAGCATCCATGGGAAAGCGGGGTAGTAGGTTTGGACGACATATGTGGGTGTCGTGCGCATTAGCGGAGCACCTACATAGTGACGGGCCATAGTTGAAAATTGGTGGACCCGACTACGATTCTCAGCCTGAGGTTGAGCTAGGGTAACAGATAGGGTAAGCCGTGTACATAAGTGCATACCCTAGCCAAGAGTCACATTGGATGTGATTGGATGGAGTCCTACCTACATAGCTCGATTAAGTGGTGAGCATTAGTTCAGCTTAATCGAGTGAATCAAGGATCTTGGTTTCAGATTCTAAAGGTTTAGAATCGATTGTTGGTGTTTAAGCTTGATCTTCATAAAATTTATTCAGTTTACTGATTGAATTTTATCTGTTGTAGATCAAATGGCAAATTCAGCGAACATTAATAGTTTGTCATTAAAAACCATTCTTGACAGGGTCAAGCTAAATGGGACAAACTATTTGGACTGGTACAGAATTTTGAGGATAGTCCTCAAGTCTGAACGCAAAGAATATGTCCTTGACAAGGCTGTCTCTAAGACCATATCAGAGTTACATGAAGTGTCATTAACTGCTGAGAAGAATATCTCAAGGATCTGGGATCCAAGGATATTCTGATGGTCAACAAGGGAATTGGAAGTGGCAAGGGCGGGGCCCATGCGCACTTGGCAGGAAAGATGAGACACATGAGAATGTCTGCTTCTACTGCCAACAGCCTGGTCATTGGAACCGGGATTACAGGAAGTTCACGGCTGATCTGAAGAAGGGCAGTGGGACTGCGCCTTCATCAAATAGCCTGGATGATCTGAAGAAGGGCAGTAGGACTGCGCCTTCATCAGGAAACCTGGATGATCTAAGGAGGGGCGGTGGGATCGTGCCTTCATTCGGTATTAACTCTATAGAGCTACATCTCTCTACTTCCAAAGATTCATGGGTATTAGATACCATGACTGAATCTCACACATGCACTAATATATGGTGGCTGAAAGTAGGAGAGATTTGGAAAGCACGAAATGGACCTCAGAGTTGTGGCAACTGCTGTAGGATCCATGAGTCTTGCTTTGCCAAGAGGCCTTGTCTTAGTATTGTATAATGTATATTGCATACCTACTTTTAGTAGGAATATTATATCTGTATCCGTGTTTGACAAGGAAGGATATAATGTTAATATTGGAAATGGAGTTTTCAATGTTCTATGCAATGATATGTTTTATACCAGTACTGACATGGTTGGAGGATTGTACATATTAGATATGGGTAACAATGCCTCAAGTTCTATATATTCCGTTAATACCAAGAGGTCTAAATCCAACGATTTAAACCTAACTCTGTTATGGTACTGTCATTTGGGTCGCATAAACAAGAAGCGCCTATCAGCACTTCAGAAGTGCGGGCTTTTAGGTTCATTCGAATTCCATTCGATCGATAGGTGCAAGGTTTGTTTGATGGGCAAAATGACTAAAGTGCCCTTTATCGATCGCGATGAAAGGGCGGGTGAATTATTGGGGCTGATACACTCGAATGTGTGTAGACCAATAAGTTCACTTGCCAGGAGGGGTTTTAGCTACTTTATCACATTTACTGATGATTACAGTAAATATGGTTATGTCTATTCGGTGAGACATAAGTCTGAAGCTTTTGATAAATTCAAAGAGTTTAAGACTATAGTAGAAAACCAGCTCGACAAAGGTATTAAGGCACTTCGATTGGATCGAGGTGGAAAATACTTGACCACAGAGTTATTAGATCATCTAAAAGAGAATGGGATCCTTTTGGAATGGACTCCTCCTAGGTCACTATAGTTGAAAGGTGTAGCCAAACGGAGAAATCGGACATTGTTAGACAATGGTCTGTTCCATGATTAGTTGGACTGATCTCCCAATCTCTTTTAGGGGTTTTGCTCTAGAGACGACCGCATTCATAGTGAATCGGGCTTCGACGAATGGTGTGGAAGGGACACCATTTTAAAAAATGGTACGGGATGATGCCCGCTTTGTCCTTCCTAAAGATTTGTGGTTACGAGGCTTATGTGAAACATTTGGTTTCGACTAAGCTCGAACCAAGATCTGAGATATGCACCTTCGTGTGGTGTCCCAAAGAAACAAGGGGATACTATTTCTACAATCCCAGTGAGAACATGGTGTTCGTCGCTTGGGGTGGGGTCTTTATGGAAAAGAAGTTTTGTTTCCAAAGACGTCATTGGAAGGACTGTGCATCTCGAAGAAATTCAGGATGGTACAGATCTGTCTAAACCAATTGACAACCCAGTAGAAAGGAGTCAGAGATTGTCGTAGAGTAAGAACCAATTCCTGTTACAATTCCGGAAGGTCCAAGACGATTTGAAAGGATCAATCTTCCACCTCCAAGATATGTTATCTGGAGGTGACAATGAAGTCATGGTGGATCACGATGATCCAGCCACCTTTCAGGAAGTCGTGGATGGGCCCAACTCCGAGTTATGGCTGGGAGCCATGAGGGAGGAAATGCAATCCATGTCGGACAACCGAGTCTGGGAACCGGTTGATCCCATCAATGGTGTGAGGACCATCGGATGCAAATGGATCTTCAAGGTGAAGATGGACATGGATGGCAACCCTCTGACCTACAAAGCTCAACTGGTGGCGAAAGGTTATAGGCATGGATTGACTATGAGGAAACCTTCTCCTTAGTGGCTATGGTCAAAATCGATCCAAATTCTTCTTGACATAACTGCGTATCATAATTACGAGATATGGCAAGTGGATGTCAAAACCGCTTTCCTAAATGGAAATTTGACTGAGTACGTTTATATGTCTCGGCCCAAAGGTTTTGACGATCCGAAGAATAAAGGAAAGATTTATAAGTTGTTGAAATCCATTTATGGATTGAAACGAACTTCTCGGAGTTGGATCCTTCGTTTTGATGAAGCTGTAATTGGATTTGGCTTAATCAAGAACGAGGATGAATCTTGCGTTTATAAGAAGGCTAGTGGGAGCAATATTACCTTTCTGGTTCTCATTGAAAACGACATCCCAACCTTGCACGAGACTAAAGCTTGGTTGAGGAAGTGTTTTTCAATAAAGGACTTAGGCGATGCTTCTCATATCTTAAGGATTAAGATATGTAGAGATCGCACCAAGAGGGTCTTGGATTTAAGTCAGGGAACCTATGTGAACAAGGCATTGAGTAGGTTCTTAATGCTCGATTCAAAGAAAGAACTCTTACCCACTAGTCATGGCATTCATCTCAGCAAGACTTAGTGTCCTAAGACACCTGATGAGCTGAAAAGGATGATGAAAATCCTATGCGCCTGGGGGCAGGATCGATCATATATGCCATGACATGTATGAGACCAGACGTCTCGTAAGCCTTATGTTGTACCAGTAGACATCATTCTAACCCGGGGGAAAGATGATGCTGAACTAGTCGTCGAAGGATGAGTAGACGCTAGTTTTCCAAGACAAATCCAGATGACTTTAGAAGTCAATCAGGATATGTGTTTACGCTGAATGGCAGAGCTTTAGCTGGGAAAGCGTAAAGCAAGATACCATTGCCGAATCTACGACAGAGGCCAAGTACATGGATGCTGCAGAGGCAGCTAAGGAGGCTATGTGGATTTGGAAATTCATGGCAGGGCTGGGTGTAATTAAAAACCCATCCAGTCCGGTGAATCCATTTTGCGACAACACAAGGGCCATTGCGCAAGCTAAAAGCCTAGATCGCATAACAAATCCAAACATGTACTGCGGCGTATCCACCTCATCAGATAAATACTGAACTGAGGTGAAGTGAAGATAACCGATATTGCAACAGATGATAACATAGCCAACCCTTTGACTAAGGCAGTGTCACTGCCTGAACATGTTAGACATGTAAAGTCGATGGGGACATATTGGAGTTTAGATTGGAACTAGGGCAAGTGGGAGATTGTTAGTCTTAGTGCCCGTAGTTCAATCCTAAATGTCCAAATGTATATATCATCGTTAGCAATAAAATTAAAGCGGCTTTATATTACTTATGTGTTGGGGTAATATATCGATGTGTGCTCTGATCTATGCCCACCATGCGAATAGAACCATAGATCGAGATAGATCACACTCGATGGGTCCCTAGTCAGGGCAAGTGGGAGATTGTTAGTCTTAGTGCCCGTAGTTCAATCCTAAATGTCCAAATGTATATATCATCGTTAGCAATAAAATTAAAGCGGCTTTATATTACTTATGTGTTGGGGTAATATATCGATGTGTGCTCTGATCTATGCCCACCATGCGAATAGAACCATAGATCGAGATAGATCACACTCGATGGGTCCCTAGTCAACAAAGCTTCACTACAAGCGACTAGTATGCAAGATGGCTCTTTATGGCTTACGTTCTGTTAGTCATTGGAATGGGATTCCGGAGTCTGATCATAGATATCATGTGGGACATGATATTGGACGACCCGCCCTGAATATGTGCCATAGATTAAGTCATGAACATATTCAGTGTTGTAGCTTGTCATGTATCCTTAGACCAAGGAGTCTTTGTGATCGCTATGTAGTCAACAACTGAGTTTGACCTGAGCCTAACGTTGTCCGTAACAGGGCTTCCATAACGGCCAGGATTGGCTTGGGGACGGGCTACATGAGTGACACGAAAGACGGCTAAGGGATTTATCCCTCATACTAAGGTATGGGAAAGATATCGGTTCTCGGCCACTTGATCGAGAGTGACTGGAAGAATAGCATGGCCATGCACATGATACTGGGTATCATATCTTCAGTCATCTCACATATCAAGGAACGGTGATTGAGAATAATAAGGATGACGGCTCTATGCCTTATCTCAATCAGGATATCGGAGATAAAAGGATAATGACAGGGATGACGGAAAGGTTAGAATCGACAGGGTCGATTCGTTATGCAGTGTCAGGCAATACTAAAGTCTCGTTAGTTGCCACTTAAATAGGATCAAGTAAAATGGGATTTTACGTTGATCTATTGACATGCATAAACCTAAGGGTCACACCGGAGGATGAAACTCATTGACACATTTATGGAGAATGGCCAAAAGGGAGTTGTCTCGGGACATGACCAAAACTGGGTTTTGGGTCATGTGCCCGTACGTGAATAGGACTTTACGGATCGAGACAAGGCTTGGAGTCTTGGGATTGATCGCGTCGGATAATGTTGGACATTTCCGGTATGGAAGGCTTGGAGGCGATGAGCGAATCACGGGACCTCGTTAGAAATGGCCACGGGCCATGTTCCAAGAGGCCCATGAAAGGCCCATGCAACCAAGGCCCATAGAACTAATTAATCAAGTCTTGATTAATTAGTACTAAGTAAGCAAGACAAGGATTAAGGTGTTGGTGATTCACCACCTAACCCAATCTTGTCTTGCCATACTTTGTCCTATTTACACCTTACTTGACACCATACTTGTCCCATGCCTTTAGTTGGACAAGTATGGGTTTTGTTATGTTTAAGTCATCTTTTTTCAACATAACAAACACAAGACAAGAATAGGAAACACATTTTCTCTCCCTCTTCCATGGCCATTTCGGGTTTGGCTAGTTTCCACCTCCATGTTTGTGTTCTTGAGTCCTCAAAGAGAAGAACTACGTGGCTTTGATTCCCATGTGGATACGTAGGCGTCTTGGAGACTCAAGCCAATCATTCGTTACCCGGTGTTCTTGTTTTGGTAAGAACTAGTGCTGAATTTTTCTCTTGTGAATCCATTCTTTGTTAGTTGTTTCATGGTTTTAATCGTCTCTTGGTTTTCCTTGATTTTCCGCTGCGAGTTGGTTCATCTCCAACCCTACCTCGAGACCCAACAGTGGTATCAGAGCCGTGCTACCTTCGGGATTCACAAGACGGTGTTCATAGTTTCGGTTTTGCTTGAAAGTTTCGTTTTTGGCATGTTGTTTTGCTAAATTGTTTGATAACATGTTTTAAATTCTTGTTCATGGATTTAATGCATGTAAAATGAATTTTTGAAAATTATTTCAAATCTGGAAATTTTGAAAAAAGTTTGATTTTTCGGGTCTCGGGAGCGGGACTCTCGGGGAGCCGAAACCGAGACCGAACGGGGATCCGTTGGACGGAGCTAGGCCAAGCATGACCATTGGATGGTTGATATGCCAAGGCTAAACCGTTTTGTTAGTTATGACGAGTTTGGAACCGTCATGACGAACTCGAAGATCAAATGTTCAAAAGTTTCATTTTTGAACGGTTTCGATAAACCGAGCATCAAAAAAAAAAAAATTTCGAAACTTGGCTATTAATTAAAACCGGAAAATCACATGATGTTTGATAACATGCTTGTTTGATAACACGATGTGTGATGTGATGTTGGCATGGTGTACATAATAGCCCCGAGCTCGATTTAATTATTTATCGCTTTTCACGGCCTGCGAGCCGTTAGTGTTAGCGTGTAATTATTCTTTCAAGGTGTGGTCGTCGAACCACTTGTTTGTAATATTTATTTATTCCCGACCTGCGAGTCGTGTATTAAATTGTAATATTTTACTCAAGATGAAGAAAGGGCGAAAAGGTCATTTGGTGGCTTTTCGGGTGTTGGCATCGGCTTGGAGTCGATGGAGCTCAAGAAGCTAGTGGGAGTTAGTTTAGGGGGCTATTATGTGCATATTTATCGCCTTATGCTTGGTTTAGTTTATGCATGATTAATTCTATGTGTTTTAGAATTGCATGCTTAACTTTATTTACCGAGCATATCACCTCACATGCAAAGATAAAATTGGAATTTTAATCCTTGTGTGTGAACCCTTAGAACCGTCATTGCATTTGATGTAGTTGACGGGTTCGAAGGAAGAATTACATTGGATGTAATTTGAGGCATCATTGCATTTGGAATGTAGTTGATGTGCTCATCGCATCTAGGATGTGTCAAAGTTTTAAACACAACCGGACAAGTAAAAACGGGTCATGTCTGATACCTCCCAATTATCAACACCTTACTACCTCCCCGTCCTATGGGTGTCGTGCGCATTAGCGGAGCATCCATGGGAAAGCGGGGTAGTAGGTTTGGACGACATATGTGGGTGTCGTGCGCATTAGCGGAGCACCTACATAGTGACGGGCCATAGTTGAAAATTGGTGGACCCGACTACGATTCTCAGCCTGAGGTTGAGCTAGGGTAACAGATAGGGTAAGCCGTGTACATAAGTGCATACCCTAGCCAAGAGTCACATTGGATGTGATTGGATGGAGTCCTACCTACATAGCTCGATTAAGTGGTGAGCATTAGTTCAGCTTAATCGAGTGAATCAAGGATCTTGGTTTCAGATTCTAAAGGTTTAGAATCGATCGTTGGTGTTTAAGCTTGATCTTCATAAAATTTATTCAGTTTACTGATTGAATTTTATCTGTTGTAGATCAAATGGAAAATTCAGCGAACATTAATAGTTTGTCATTAAAAACCATTCTTGACAGGGTCAAGCTAAATGGGACAAACTATTTGGACTGGTACAGAATTTTGAGGATAGTCCTCAAGTCTGAACGCAAAGAATATGTCCTTGACAAGGCTGTCTCTAAGACCATATCAGAGTTACATGAAGTGTCATTAACTGCTGAGAAGAATATCTCAGGGATCTGGGATCCAAGGATATTCTGATGGTCAACAAGGGAATTGGAAGTGGCAAGGGCGGGGCCCATGCGCACTTGGCAGGAAAGATGAGACACATGAGAATGTCTGCTTCTACTGCCAACAGCCTGGTCATTGGAACCGGGATTACAGGAAGTTCACGGCTGATCTGAAGAAGGGCAGTGGGACTGCGCCTTCATCAAATAGCCTGGATGATCTGAAGAAGGGCAGTAGGACTGCGCCTTCATCAGGAAACCTGGATGATCTAAGGAGGGGCGGTGGGATCGTGCCTTCATTCGGTATTAACTCTATAGAGCTACATCTCTCTACTTCCAAAGATTCATGGGTATTAGATACCATGACTGAATCTCACACATGCACTAATATATGGTGGCTGAAAGTAGGAGAGATTTGGAAAGCACGAAATGGACCTCAGAGTTGTGGCAACTGCTGTAGGATCCATGAGTCTTGCTTTGCCAAGAGGCCTTGTCTTAGTATTGTATAATGTATATTGCATACCTACTTTTAGTAGGAATATTATATCTGTATCCGTGTTTGACAAGGAAGGATATAATGTTAATATTGGAAATGGAGTTTTCAATGTTCTATGCAATGATATGTTTTATACCAGTACTGACATGGTTGGAGGATTGTACATATTAGATATGGGTAACAATGCCTCAAGTTCTATATATTCCGTTAATACCAAGAGGTCTAAATCCAACGATTTAAACCTAACTCTGTTATGGTACTGTCATTTGGGTCGCATAAACAAGAAGCGCCTATCAGCACTTCAGAAGTGCGGGCTTTTAGGTTCATTCGAATTCCATTCGATCGATAGGTGCAAGGTTTGTTTGATGGGCAAAATGACTAAAGTGCCCTTTATCGATCGCGATGAAAGGGCGGGTGAATTATTGGGGCTGATACACTCGAATGTGTGTAGACCAATAAGTTCACTTGCCAGGAGGGGTTTTAGCTACTTTATCACATTTACTGATGATTACAGTAAATATGGTTATGTCTATTCGGTGAGACATAAGTCTGAAGCTTTTGATAAATTCAAAGAGTTTAAGACTATAGTAGAAAACCAGCTCGACAAAGGTATTAAGGCACTTCGATTGGATCGAGGTGGAAAATACTTGACCACAGAGTTATTAGATCATCTAAAAGAGAATGGGATCCTTTTGGAATGGACTCCTCCTAGGTCACTATAGTTGAAAGGTGTAGCCAAACGGAGAAATCGGACATTGTTAGACAATGGTCTGTTCCATGATTAGTTGGACTGATCTCCCAATCTCTTTTAGGGGTTTTGCTCTAGAGACGACCGCATTCATAGTGAATCGGGCTTCGACGAATGGTGTGGAAGGGACACCATTTTAAAAAATGGTACGGGATGATGCCCGCTTTGTCCTTCCTAAAGATTTGTGGTTACGAGGCTTATGTGAAACATTTGGTTTCGACTAAGCTCGAACCAAGATCTGAGATATGCACCTTCGTGTGGTGTCCCAAAGAAACAAGGGGATACTATTTCTACAATCCCAGTGAGAACATGGTGTTCGTCGCTTGGGGTGGGGTCTTTATGGAAAAGAAGTTTTGTTTCCAAAGACGTCATTGGAAGGACTGTGCATCTCGAAGAAATTCAGGATGGTACAGATCTGTCTAAACCAATTGACAACCCAGTAGAAAGGAGTCAGAGATTGTCGTAGAGTAAGAACCAATTCCTGTTACAATTCCGGAAGGTCCAAGACGATTTGAAAGGATCAATCTTCCACCTCCAAGATATGTTATCTGGAGGTGACAATGAAGTCATGGTGGATCACGATGATCCAGCCACCTTTCAGGAAGTCGTGGATGGGCCCAACTCCGAGTTATGGCTGTGAGCCATGAGGGAGGAAATGCAATCCATGTCGGACAACCGAGTCTGGGAACCGGTTGATCCCATCAATGGTGTGAGGACCATCGGATGCAAATGGATCTTCAAGGTGAAGATGGACATTGATGGCAACCCTCTGACCTACAAAGCTCAACTGGTGGCGAAAGGTTATAGGCATGGATTGACTATGAGGAAACCTTCTCCTTAGTGGCTATGGTCAAAATCGATCCAAATTCTTCTTGACATAACTGCGTATCATAATTACGAGATATGGCAAGTGGATGTCAAAACCGCTTTCCTAAATGGAAATTTGACTGAGTACGTTTATATGTCTCGGCCCAAAGGTTTTGACGATCCGAAGAATAAAGGAAAGATTTATAAGTTGTTGAAATCCATTTATGGATTGAAACGAACTTCTCGGAGTTGGATCCTTCGTTTTGATGAAGCTGTAATTGGATTTGGCTTAATCAAGAACGAGGATGAATCTTGCGTTTATAAGAAGGCTAGTGGGAGCAATATTACCTTTCTGGTTCTCATTGAAAACGACATCCCAACCTTGCACGAGACTAAAGCTTGGTTGAGGAAGTGTTTTTCAATAAAGGACTTAGGCGATGCTTCTCATATCTTAAGGATTAAGATATGTAGAGATCGCACCAAGAGGGTCTTGGATTTAAGTCAGGGAACCTATGTGAACAAGGCATTGAGTAGGTTCTTAATGCTCGATTCAAAGAAAGAACTCTTACCCACTAGTCATGGCATTCATCTCAGCAAGACTTAGTGTCCTAAGACACCTGATGAGCTGAAAAGGATGATGAAAATCCTATGCGCCTGGGGGCAGGATCGATCATATATGCCATGACATGTATGAGACCAGACGTCTCGTAAGCCTTATGTTGTACCAGTAGACATCATTCTAACCCGGGGGAAAGATGATGCTGAACTAGTCGTCGAAGGATGAGTAGACGCTAGTTTTCCAAGACAAATCCAGATGACTTTAGAAGTCAATCAGGATATGTGTTTACGCTGAATGGCAGAGCTTTAGCTGGGAAAGCGTAAAGCAAGATACCATTGCCGAATCTACGACAGAGGCCAAGTACATGGATGCTGCAGAGGCAGCTAAGGAGGCTATGTGGATTTGGAAATTCATGGCAGGGCTGGGTGTAATTAAAAACCCATCCAGTCCGGTGAATCCATTTTGCGACAACACAAGGGCCATTGCGCAAGCTAAAAGCCTAGATCGCATAACAAATCCAAACATGTACTGCGGCGTATCCACCTCATCAGATAAATACTGAACTGAGGTGAAGTGAAGATAACCGATATTGCAACAGATGATAACATAGCCAACCCTTTGACTAAGGCAGTGTCACTGCCTGAACATGTTAGACATGTAAAGTCGATGGGGACATATTGGAGTTTAGATTGGAACTAGGGCAAGTGGGAGATTGTTAGTCTTAGTGCCCGTAGTTCAATCCTAAATGTCCAAATGTATATATCATCGTTAGCAATAAAATTAAAGCGGCTTTATATTACTTATGTGTTGGGGTAATATATCGATGTGTGCTCTGATCTATGCCCACCATGCGAATAGAACCATAGATCGAGATAGATCACACTCGATGGGTCCCTAGTCAGGGCAAGTGGGAGATTGTTAGTCTTAGTGCCCGTAGTTCAATCCTAAATGTCCAAATGTATATAT
Source organism: Erodium maritimum (assembly GCA_963921825.1). NCBI lineage: Eukaryota > Viridiplantae > Streptophyta > Magnoliopsida > Geraniales > Geraniaceae > Erodium > Erodium maritimum. Next base: position 72,586,154 of record OY997588.1, on the reverse strand, counting down.
CATCGTTAGCAATAAAATTAAAGCGGCTTTATATTACTTATGTGTTGGGGTAATATATCGATGTGTGCTCTGATCTATGCCCACCATGCGAATAGAACCATAGATCGAGATAGATCACACTCGATGGGTCCCTAGTCAACAAAGCTTCACTACAAGCGACTAGTATGAAAGATGGCTCTTTATGGCTTACGTTCTGTTAGTCATTGGAATGGGATTCCGGAGTCTGATCATAGATATCATGTGGGACATGATATTGGACGACCCGCCCTGAATATGTGCCATAGATTAAGTCATGAACATATTCAGTGTTGTAGCTTGTCATGTATCCTTAGACCAAGGAGTCTTTGTGATCGCTATGTAGTCAACAACTGAGTTTGACCTGAGCCTAACGTTGTCCGTAACAGGGCTTCCATAACGGCCAGGATTGGCTTGGGGACGGGCTACATGAGTGACACGAAAGACGGCTAAGGGATTTATCCCTCATACTAAGGTATGGGAAAGATATCGGTTCTCGGCCACTTGATCGAGAGTGACTGGAAGAATAGCATGGCCATGCACATGATACTGGGTATCATATCTTCAGTCATCTCACATATCAAGGAACGGTGATTGAGAATAATAAGGATGACGGCTCTATGCCTTATCTCAATCAGGATATCGGAGATAAAAGGATAATGACAGGGATGACGGAAAGGTTAGAATCGACAGGGTCGATTCGTTATGCAGTGTCAGGCAATACTAAAGTCTCGTTAGTTGCCACTTAAATAGGATCAAGTAAAATGGGATTTTACGTTGATCTATTGACATGCATAAACCTAAGGGTCACACCGGAGGATGAAACTCATTGACACATTTATGGAGAATGGCCAAAAGGGAGTTGTCTCGGGACATGACCAAAACTGGGTTTTGGGTCATGTGCCCGTACGTGAATAGGACTTTACGGATCGAGACAAGGCTTGGAGTCTTGGGATTGATCGCGTCGGATAATGTTGGACATTTCCGGTATGGAAGGCTTGGAGGCGATGAGCGAATCACGGGACCTCGTTAGAAATGGCCACGGGCCATGTTCCAAGAGGCCCATGAAAGGCCCATGCAACCAAGGCCCATAGAACTAATTAATCAAGTCTTGATTAATTAGTACTAAGTAAGCAAGACAAGGATTAAGGTGTTGGTGATTCACCACCTAACCCAATCTTGTCTTGCCATACTTTGTCCTATTTACACCTTACTTGACACCATACTTGTCCCATGCCTTTAGTTGGACAAGTATGGGTTTTGTTATGTTTAAGTCATCTTTTTTCAACATAACAAACACAAGACAAGAATAGGAAACACATTTTCTCTCCCTCTTCCATGGCCATTTCGGGTTTGGCTAGTTTCCACCTCCATGTTTGTGTTCTTGAGTCCTCAAAGAGAAGAACTACGTGGCTTTGATTCCCATGTGGATACGTAGGCGTCTTGGAGACTCAAGCCAATCATTCGTTACCCGGTGTTCTTGTTTTGGTAAGAACTAGTGCTGAATTTTTCTCTTGTGAATCCATTCTTTGTTAGTTGTTTCATGGTTTTAATCGTCTCTTGGTTTTCCTTGATTTTCCGCTGCGAGTTGGTTCATCTCCAACCCTACCTCGAGACCCAACAGTAACTCTGATATGGTCTTAGAGACAGCCTTGTCAAGGACATATTCTTTGCGTTCAGAATTGAGGACTATCCTCAAAATTCTGTACCAGTCCAAATAGTTTGTCCCATTTAGCTTGACCCTGTCAAGAATGGTTTTTAATGACAAACTATTAATGTTCGCTGAATTTGCCATTTGATCTACAACAGATAAAATTCAATCAGTAAACTGAATAGATTTTATGAAGATCAAGCTTAAACACCAACAATCGATTCTAAACCTTTAGAATCTGAAACCAAGATCCTTGATTCAGTCGATTAAGCTGAACTAATGCTCACTACTTAATAGAGCTATGTAGGTAGGACTCCATCCAATCACATCCAATGTGACTCTTGGATAGGGTATGTACTTATGTACACGGCTTACCCTATCTGTTACCCTAGCTCAACCTCAGGCTGAGAATCGTAGTCGGGTCCACCAATTTTCAACTATGGCCCGTCACTATGTAGGTGCTCCGCTAATGCGCACGACACCCAAATATGTCGTCCAAACCTACTACCCCGCTTCCCCATGGATGCTCCGCTAATGCGCACGACACCCATAGGACGGGGAGGTAGTAAGGTGTTGATGATTGGGAGGTATCGGACATGACCCGCTTTTACTTGTCCAGTTGTGTTCAAAACTTTGGCACATCCTAGATGCGATGAGCACATCAACTACATTCCAAATGCAATGATGCCTCAAATTACATCCAATGTAATTCTTCCTTTGAACCCGTCAACTACATCCAATGCAATGACGGTTCTAAGGGTTCACACACAAGGATTAAAATTCCAATTTTATCTTTGCATGTGAGGTGATATGCTCGGTAAATAAAGTTAAGCATGCAATTCTAAAACACATAGAATTAATCATGCATAAACTAAACCAAGCATAAAGCGATAAATATGCACATAATAGCCCCCTAAACTAACTCCCACTAGCTTCTTGAGCTCCATCGACTCCAAGCCGATGCCAACACCCGAAAAGCCACCAAATGACCTTTTCGCCCTTTCTTCATCTTGAGTAAAATGTTACAATTTAATACACGACTCGCAGGTCGGGAATAAATAAATATTACAAACAAGTGGTTCGACGACCACACCTTGAAAGAATAATTACACGCTAACACTAACGGCTCGCAGGCCGTGAAAAGCGATAAATAATTAAATTGAGCTCGGGGCTATTATGTACACCATGCCAACATCACATCACACATCGTGTTATCAAACAAGCATGTTATCAAACATCATGTGATTTTCCGGTTTTAATTAATAGCCAAGTTTCGAAATTTTTTGATGCTCGGTTTAACGAAACCGTTCAAAAATGAAACTTTTGAACATTTGATCTTCGAGTTCGTCATGACGGTTCCAAACTCGTCATAACTAACAAAACGGTTTAGCCTTGGTATATCAACCATCCAATGGTCATCCTTGGCCTAGCTCCGTCCAACGGAGCCCCGTTCGGTCCCGGTTTCGGCTCCCCGAGAGTCCCGCTCCCGAGACCCGAAAAATCAAATTTTTTTCAAAATTTCCAGATTTGAAATAATTTTCAAAAATTCATTTTACATGCATTAAATCCATGAACAAGAATTTAAAACATGTTATCAAACAATTTAGCAAAACAACATGCCAAAAACGAAACTTTCAAGCAAAACCGAAACTTTGAACACCGTCTTGTGAATCCTGAAGGTAGCACGGCTCTGATACCACTGTTGGGTCTCGAGGTAGGGTTGGAGATGAACCAACTCGCAGCGGAAAATCAATAAAAACCAAGAGACGGTTAAAACCATGAAACAACTAACAAAGAATGGATTCACAAGAGAAAAATTCAGCACTATCTCTTACCAAAGCAAGAACACCGGTTAACGAATGATTGGCTTGAGTCTCCAAGACGCCTACGTATCCACATGGGAATCAAAGCCACGTATTTCTTCTCTTTGAGGACTCAAGAACACAAAAATGGAGGTGGGAGCTTGCCAAACCCGAAATTGCAAGGGAAGGGGGAGAGAAGTTGTGTTTCCTATTCTTGTCTTGTGTTTGTTATGTTGAAAAAAGATGACTTAAACATAACAAAACCCATACTTGTCCAACTAAAGGCATGGGACAAGTATGGTGTCAAGTAAGGTGTAAATAGGACAAAGTATGGCAAGACAAGATTGGGTTAGGTGGTGAATCACCAACACCTTAATCCTTGTCTTGCTTACTTAGTACTAATTAATCAAGACTTGATTAATTAGTGCCATGGGCCTTGGTTGCATGGGCCTTTCATGGGCCTCTTGGAACATGGCCCGTGGCCATTTCCAACGAGGTCCCGTGATTCGCTCATCGCCTCCATGCCTTCCATACCGGAAATGTCCAACATTATCCGACGCGATCAATCCCAAGACTCCAAGCCTTGTCTCGATCCGTAAAGTCCTATTCACTTACGGGCACATGACCCAAAACCCAGTTTTGGTCATGTCCCGAGACAACTCCCTTTTGGCCATTCTCCATAAATGTGTCAATGAGTTTCATCCTCCGGTGTGACCCTTAGGTTTATGCATGTCAATAGATCAACGTAAAATCCCATTTTAGTTGATCCTATTTAAGTGGCAACTAACGAGACTTTAGTATTGCCTGACACTACATAACGAATCGACCCTGTCGATTCTAACCTTTCCGTCGTCCCTGTCATTATCCTTTTATCTCCGATATCCTGATTGAGATAAGGCATAGAGCCGTCATCCTTATTATTCTCAATCACCGTTCCTTGATATGTGAGATGACTGAAGATATGATACCCAGTATCATGTGCATGGCCATGCTATTCTTTCAGTCACTCTCGATCAAGCGGCCGAGAACCGATATCTTTCCCATACCTTAGTATGAGGGATAAATCCCTTAGCCGTCTTTCGTGTCACTCATGTAGCCCGTCCCCAAGCCAATCCTGGCCGTTATGGAAGCCCTGTTACGGACAACGTTAGGCTCAGGTCAAACTCAGTTGTTGACTACATAGCAATCACAAAGACTCCTTGGTCTAAGGATACATGACAAGCTACAATACTGAATATGTTCATGACTTAATCTATGGCACATATTCAGGGCAGGTCGTCCAATATCATGTCCCACATGATATCTATGATCAGACTCCAGAATCCCATTCCAATGACTAACAGAACGTAAGCCATAAAGAGCCATCTTTCATACTAGTCGCTTCTAGTGAAGCTTTGTTGACTAGGGACCCATCGAGTGTGATCTATCTTGATCTATGGTTCTATTCGCATGGTGGGCATAGATCAGAGCACACATCGATATATTATTCCAACACATAAGTAATATAAAGCCGCTTTAATTTTATTGCTAACGATGATATATACATTTGGACATTTAGGATTGAACTACGGGCACTAAGACTAACACAAGGTACAATCAAGGGGAGTGAATCTGCCAATCCAATAAATGGCATGTTTCTCAGCCAAGGAAGATTGTTTTTCAAAAACCAAGGTGTTCCAAATAGTTATGATCCCACCAGAATTCCCAATAGATGGTGTAAACTCAGCCTCCCAACCATTTCTGAAACCACAACTATCAAGAAAATAAAAAGGAAGGTCCTCAAGTTTGGACTCTTGAATTGGAACCATTGTTACCTGTTGCTTGTGACACAAGCAATTGAGAGCTCTTCTCTTTTGTTTGGAAGAGGCTCCCCTCATATTCCATGAGATAATTCTCATGGAGTAAAGAGTCTCTGAGTAGTAGGAGTCTGAATCAAAGAGTTGACCCCTTCTTCATCATTCTCCTCTAAATCACAAAAATCATCCTCTAAATCTCCTTCCAAATCCACTGCTTGATTGTTTTCAAACTCCAAATTATCAAATCTAGCAGCCACTAAATCCTCCTCTATATATGCTTTGAGACCAAGTGCTTGACAATAATTCCAGGTGCCCTCTCCTCCAGGTTTAAAATTCTGCAGCTCCCTTTTTTCTTTGATTTTTGCAGCAGATTGAAAAGGCTTTGGTGTTGGAAACTTTGTTCTTGATCTTGTGTTATAAGCTGCAATATTGGTTGAATATTTCTTCTTACCTGTGGGGCCCTTAGTATCAGCTGAGCAATTAGAGTTAGCAAGTGAAAGTGAGTTTGAAACCCTAATTCCCTCCAAAACTGGGTTAAAATGCTTAACAGGCTGTTCTATGGGACCTAAGGGGGAAAGGGTATGTTGAATCACATTAATGTGTTCAACTCCCAAAACTTCCTTTTGTCCTTGTTGTAGCTCAGTAGTCCCATCTGTAGTTGCCAAAACCTTCATCACTGTTTCAACTGTTGTAGTCATCGGAACAGTAGATTCCAAGACTGAATTCTCCTCCCCAAAAGTATCAGGTACAATAAGGGCATTTTTAAAGGATCCAGAAGAGAATGGCTGCTGTGATTGCAAAGAGTCTAAGCCATTAACTATGGGAGATAATGCAGGGAACTCCAAATGTTGATTCCCCAATGATTGTCTACCAACATACCCTTCCCTCAAATTCAGATCCTCCAGAATAATGGCCTCACCAACCTCAGTATCTTCCAATAAATTCTTTTGACTAGGCAAAATGTCTCCTTGTAGTACCTCTGTTTGAGCAAGTTGGTTAATGGTTGCTTCAGTCTCTATTGTGTCCCCAGGATTGCTTGATAGTCCAACTTCATTTGTTTTTGGAGTCTCATCTTCAGAGTCAGAGTCAGAAGAAGTGATTGTGTGTATTGGTTGTAGATGAACAAAAGGCAGAGAAGAACTCTCCACTGAACTAACCATGACATTGTATGCTTTGTCTTCTAGTATTAAGCCAGTTTCCATGTAAACTTTCAGATACTCCAAGGAATGAATCAAGACAAAAGCCACATCCAATACATGTCCATCAAGAGAGGTTGGATGAACTGTAACAAAAGAGCCCAGATTTTTGGTTATGGCCTCAAATGTCTCAGTGCACCAACCCAGAATTGGTACTCCATGTATAGCCACCCAAGTGAATTTCCCTCCATCTTTGCAAAGTTTTCTTTTGTCATTAATAATAGTCATCCAAAACCGTAGCCAAGCACCATCATCCAGCAAAGCCTTCCTTTCTACCTGTTCATCAGGGAAGTAAATTAGAACTACCATGTTTCCCAAGGATTTGATGACAATCTCCTCCTCCCTTTCTGCCTTAAAGTCTTCCACATTGGCTTCGACTGAGAAATTCTTGTGCAACAATGCTAAGTGTCCTCTTTCAAGTAGCTTTCTGTTATCTTCAACCACAAAGCCAGTTGGAAGGATTGGTGTACTCTCATACACATTCTGAAAGTGAAATTGATCTTTTCTTTTCCAAAGTGGTTGTAAATTCCTTCTTCCTCCTTCAGCTCTTTTATCCCAAGCTTTGACCACAAATAACCTAAAGCCTTTTAAGTCATAGCCATTAAAAATTTCTAAGCTTTTATGCATTGCTTCAGCTGTGTAAAAGGTAATAAAACCAAACCATTTCCCCCTCAAGTTTGGATTGGAAGGGGTTTCCACCTTGCTGATCTCTCCACATTCCATAAATAAATTTTGTAACCAGATTGTGGAAGTCCTAGGAGGAAGATTATGCACAAAGATTCTGTTCTCCCCCTACTTGTCGCCTTTCCAAATCATGTGTCTCTCTGATCACTTGTTGTGGGGGAATAATCACCAATTTGAGTCGACCAGCTTCTGTGTCTCTTTGAAATGTGAAAGATTTTTCAAACCCAGGAGGAGGTCCCGTTGCTGAAGAAGAAACCATTGCGAAAGATCCAGAAAGAAAAAGAGTTGGTGGTTCGATGTATCCAAGAGAGTGTTAGTCTTAGTGCCCGTAGTTCAATCCTAAATGTCCAAATGTATATATCATCGTTAGCAATAAAATTAAAGCGGCTTTATATTACTTATGTGTTGGAGTAATATATCGATGTGTGCTCTGATCTATGCCCACCATGCGAATAGAACCATAGATCGAGATAGATCACACTCGATGGGTCCCTAGTCAACAAAGCTTCACTAGAAGCGACTAGTATGAAAGATGGCTCTTTATGGCTTACGTTCTGTTAGTCATTGGAATGGGATTCCGGAGTCTGATCATAGATATCATGTGGGACATGATATTGGACGACCCTGTTGGGTCTCGAGGTAAGGTTGGAGATGAACCAACTCGCAGCGGAAAATCAAAGAAAACCAAGAGACGATTAAAACCATGAAACAACTAACAAAGAATGGATTCACAAGAGAAAAATTCAGCACTAGTTCTTACCAAAACAAGAACACCGGTTAACGAATGATTGGCTTGAGTCTCCAAGACGCCTACGTATCCACATGGGAATCAAAGCCACGTAGTTCTTCTCTTTGAGGACTCAAGAACACAAACATGGAGGTGGAAACTAGCCAAACCCGAAATGGCCATGGAAGAGGGAGAGAAAATGTGTTTCCTATTCTTGTCTTGTGTTTGTTATGTTGAAAAAAGATGACTTAAACATAACAAAACCCATACTTGTCCAACTAAAGGCATGGGACAAGTATGGTGTCAAGTAAGGTGTAAATAGGACAAGTATGGCAAGACAAGATTGGGTTAGGTGGTGAATCACCAACACCTTAATCCTTGTCTTGCTTACTTAGTACTAATTAATCAAGACTTGATTAATTAGTTCCATGGGCCTTGGTTGCATGGGCCTTTCATGGGCCTCTTGGAACATGGCCCGTGGCCATTTCTAACGAGGTCCCGTGATTCGCTCATCGCCTCCAAGCCTTCCATACCGGAAATGTCCAACATTATCCGACGCGATCAATCCCAAGACTCCAAGCCTTGTCTCGATCTGTGAAGTCCTATTCACTTACGGGCACATGACCCAAAACCCAGTTTTGGTCATGTCCCGAGACAACTCCCTTTTGGCCATTCTCCATAAATGTGTCAATGAGTTTCATCCTCCGGTGTGACCCTTAGGTTTATGCATGTCAATAGATCAACGTAAAATCCCATTTTACTTGATCCTATTTAAGTGGCAACTAACGAGACTTTAGTATTTCCTGACACTACATAACGAATCGACCCTGTCGATTCTAACCTTTCCGTCGTCCCTGTTATTATCCTTTTATCTCCGATATCCTGATTGAGATAAGGCATAGAGCCGTCATCCTTATTATTCTCAATCACCGTTCCTTGATATGTGAGATGACTGAAGATATGATACCCAGTATCATGTGCATCGCCATGCTATTCTTCCAGTCACTCTCGATCAAGTGGCCGAGAACCGATATCTTTCCCATACCTTAGTATGAGGGATAAATCCCTTAGCCGTCTTTCGTGTCACTCATGTAGCCCGTCCCCAAGCCAATCCTGGCCGTTATGGAAGCCCTGTTACGGACAACGTTAGGCTCAGGTCAAACTCAGTTGTTGACTACATAGCAATCACAAAGACTCCTTGGTCTAAGGATACATGACAAACTACAACACTGAATATGTTCATGACTTAATCTATGGCACATATTCAGGGAGGGTCGTCCAATATCATGTCCCACATGATATCTATGATCAGACTCCGGAATCCCATTCCAATGACTAACAGAACGTAAGCCATAAAGAGCCATCTTTCATACTAGTCGCTTCTAGTGAAGCTTTGTTGACTAGGGACCCATCGAGTGTGATCTATCTCGATCTATGGTTCTATTCGCATGGTGGGCATAGATCAGAGCACACATCGATATATTACCCCAACACATAAGTAATATAAAGCCGCTTTAATTTTATTGCTAACGATGATATATACATTTGGACATTTAGGATTGAACTACGGGCACTAAGACTAACAATCTCCCACTTGCCCTAGTTCCAATCTAAACTCCAATATGTCCCCATCGACTTTACATGTCTAACATGTTTAGGCAGCGACACTGCCTTAGTTAAAGGGTTGCCTATGTTATCATCTGTTGCAATATAGGTTATCTTCACTTCACCTCAGTTCAGTAGTTCTCTGATGAGGTGGATACGCCGTAGTACATGTTTGGATTTGTTATGCGGTCTGAGCTTTTATCTTGCGCAATGGCCCTTGTGTTGTCGCAAAATGGATTCACCGGACTGGATGGGTTTTTAATTACACCCAGCCCTGCCATGAATTTCCAAATCCACATAGCCTCCTTAGCTGCCTCTGCAGCATCCATGTACTTGGCCTCTGTCGTAGATTCGGCAATGGTATCTTGCTTTACGCTTTCCCAGCTAAAGCTCTGCCATTCAGCGTAAACACATATCCTGATTGACTTCTAAAGTCATCTGGATTTGTCTTGGAAAACTAGCGTCTACTCATCCTTCGACGACTAGTTCAGCATCATCTTTCCCCCGGGTTAGAATGATGTCTACTGGTACAACATAAGGCTTACGAGACGTCTGGTCTCATACATGTCATGACATATATGATCGATCCTGCCCCCAGGCGCATAGGATTCTCATCATCCTTTTCAGCTCATCAGGTGTCTTAGGACACTGAGTCTTGCTGAGATGAATGCCATGACTAGTGGGTAAGAGTCCTTTCTTTGAATCGAGCATTAAGAACCTACTCAATGCCTTGTTCACATAGGTTCCCTGACTTAAATCCAAGACCCTCTTGGTGCGATCTCTACATATCTTAATCCTTAAGATATAAGAAGCATCGCCTAAGTCCTTTATTGAAAAACACTTCCTCAACCAAGCTTTAGTCTCGTGCAAGGTTGGGATGTCGTTTTCAATGAGAACCAGAAAGGTAATCTTGCTCCCACTAGCCTTCTTATAAACGCAAGATTCATCCTCGCTCTTGATTAAGCCAAATCCAATTACAGCTTCATCAAAACGAAGGATCCAACTCCGAGAAGTTCGTTTCAATCCATAAATGGATTTCAACAACTTATAAATCTTTCCTTTATTCTTCGGATCGTCAAAACCTTTGGGCCGAGACATACAAACGTACTCAGTCAAATTTCCATTTAGGAAAGCGGTTTTGACATCCACTTGCCTTATCTCGTAATTATGATACGCAGTTATATCAAGAAGAATTTGGATCGATTTTGACCATAGCCACTAAGGAGAAGGTTTCCTCATAGTCAATCCATTGGATCTGCCTATAACCTTTCGCCACCAGTTGAGCTTTGTAGGTCAGAGGTTTGCCGTCCATGTCCATCTTCACCTTGAAGATCCATTTGCATCCGATGGTCCTCACACCATTGATGGGATCAACCGGTTCCCAGACTCGGTTGTCCGACATGGATTGCATTTCCTCCCTCATGGCTCCCAGCCATAACTCGGAGTTGGGCCCATCCACGACTTCCTGAAAGGTGGCTGGATCATCGTGATCCACCATGAGTTCATTGTCACCTCCGGATACCATATCTTGGAGGTGGAAGATTGACCCTTTCAAATCGCCTTGGACCTTCCGGAATTGTAACAGGAATTGGTTCTTACTCTACGACAATCTCTGGCTCCTTTCTACTGGGTTGCCAATTGGTTTAGACAGATCTGTACCATCCTGAATTTCTTCGAGATGCACAGTCCTCCCAATGACGTCTTTGGAAACAAAACTTCTTTTCCATAAAGACCCCACCCCAAGCGACGAACACCATGTTCTCACTGGGATTGTAGAAATAGTATCCCCTTGTTGCTTTGGGATACCACACGAAGGTGCATATCTCAGATCTTGGTTCGAGCTTAGTCGAAACCAAATGTTTCACATAAGCCTCGCAACCACAAATCTTTAGGAAGGACAAAGCGGGCATCATCCCGTACCATTTTTAAAATGGTGTCCCTTCCACACCATTCGTCGAAGCCCGATTCACTATGAATGCGGTCGTCTCTAGAGCAAAACCCCTAAAAGAGATTGGGAGATCAGTCCAACTAATCATGGAACAGACCATTGTCTAACAATGTCCGATTTCTCCGTTTGGCTACACCTTTCAACTACAGTGACCTGGGAGGAGTCCATTCCAAAAGGATCTCATTCTCTTTTAGATGATCTAATAACTCTATGGTCAAGTATTTTCCACCTCGATCCAATCGAAGTGCCTTAATACCTTTGTCGAGCTGGTTTTCTACTATAGTCTTAAACTCTTTGAATTTATCAAAAGTTTCAGACTTATGTCTCACCGAATAGACATAACCATATTTACTGTAATCATCAGTAAATGTGATAAAGTAGCTAAAACCCCTCCTGGCAAGTGAACTTATTGGTCTACACACATTCGAGTGTATCAGCCCCAATAATTCACCCGCCCTTTCATCGCGATCGATAAAGGGCACTTTAGTCATTTTGCCCATCAAACAAACCTTGCACCTATCGATCGAATGGAATTCGAATGAACTTGAAAGCCCGCACTTCTGAAGTGTTGATAGGCGCTTCTTGTTTATGCGACCCAAAGGACAGTACCATAACAGAGTTAGGTTTAAATCGTTGGATTTAGACCTCTTGGTATTAACGGAATATATAGAACTTGAGGCATTGTTACCCATATCTAATATGTACAATCCTCCAACCATGTCAGTACTGGTATAAAACATATCATTGCATAGAACATTGAAAACTCCATTTCCAATATTAACATTATATCCTTCCTTGTCAAACACGGATACAGATATAATATTCCTACTAAAAGTAGGTATGCAATATACATTATACAATACTAAGACAAGGCCTCTTGGCAAAGCAAGACTCATGGATCCTACAGCAGTTGCCACAACTCTGAGGTCCATTTCGTGCTTTCCAAATCTCTCCTACTTTCAGCCACCATATATTAGTGCATGTGTGAGATTCAGTCATGGTATCTAATACCCATGAATCTTTGGAAGTAGAGAGATGTAGCTCTATAGAGTTAATACCGAATGAAGGCACGATCCCACCGCCCTTCCTTAGATCATCCAGGTTTCCTGATGAAGGCGCAGTCCTACTGCCCTTCTTCAGATCATCCAGGCTATTTGATGAAGGCGCAGTCCCACTGCCCTTTTTCAGATCAGCCGTGAACTTCCTGTAATCCCGGTTCCAATGACCAGGTTGTTGGCAGTAGAAGCAGACATTCTCAGGTGCCTCATCTTTCTTGCCAAGTGCGCATGGGCCCAACCCTTGCCACTTCCAATTCCCTTGTTGACCATCAGAATATCCTTGGATCCCAGATCCCTGAGATATTCTTCTCAGCAACTGATGACACTTCATGTAACTCTGATATGGTCTTAGAGACAGCCTTGTCAAGTACATATTCTTTGCGTTCAGACTTGAGGACTATCCTCAAAATTCTGTACCAGTCCAAATAGTTTGTCCCATTTAGCTTGACCCTGTCAAGAATGGTTTTTAATGACAAACTATTAATGTTCGCTGAATTTGCCATTTGATCTACAACAGATAAAATTCAATCAGTAAACTGAATAAATTTTATGAAGATCAAGCTTAAACACCAACAATCAATTCTAAACCTTTAGAATCTGAAACCAAGATCCTTGATTCACTCGATTAAGCTGAACTAATGCTCACTACTTAATAGAGCTATGTAGGTAGGACTCCATCCAATCACATCCAATGTGACTCTTGGCTAGGGTATGTATATATGTACACGACTTACCCTATCTGTTACCCTAGCTCAACCTCAGGCTGAGAATCGTAGTCGGGTCCACCAATTTTCAACTATGGCCCGTCACTATGTAGGTGCTCCGCTAATGCGCACGACACCCACATATGTCGTCCAAACCTACTACCCCGCTTCCCCATGGATGCTCCGCTAATGCGCACGACACCCATAGGACGGGGAGGTAGTAAGGTGTTGATGATTGGGAGGTATCGGACATGACCCGCTTTTACTTGTCCAGTTGTGTTCAAAACTTTGGCACATCCTAGATGCGATGAGCACATCAACTACATTCCAAATGCAATGATGCCTCAAATTACATCCAATGTAATTCTTCCTTTGAACCCGTCAACTACATCCAATGCAATGACGGTTCTAAGGGTTCACACACAAGGATTAAAATTCCAATTTTATCTTTGCATGTGAGGTGATATGCTCGGTAAATAAAGTTAAGCATGCAATTCTAAAACACATAGAATTAATCATGCATAAACTAAACCAAGCATAAAGCGATAAATGTGCACATAATAGCCCCCTAAACTAACTCCCACTAGCTTCTTGAGCTCCACCGACTCCAAGCTGATGCCAACACCCGAAAAGCCACCAAATGACCTTTTCACCCTTTCTTCGTCTTGAGTAAAATATTACAATTTAATACACGACTCGCAGGTCGGGAATAAATAAATATTACAAACAAGTGGTTCGACGACCACCCCTTGAAATAATAATTACACGCTAACTCTAACGGCTCGCAGGCCGTGAAAAACGATACATAATTAAATCGAGCTCGGGGCTATTATGTACACCATGCCAACATCACATCACACATCGTGTTATCAAACAAGCATGTTATCAAACATCATGTGATTTTCCGGTTTTAATTAATAGCCAAGTTTCGAAATTTTTTGATGCTCGGTTTATCGAAACCGTTCAAAAATGAAACTTTTGAACATTTGATCTTCGAGTTCGTCATGACGGTTCCAAACTCGTCATAACTAACAAAACGGTTTAGCCTTGGCATATCAACCATCCAATGGTCATGCTTGGCCTAGCTCCGTCCAACGGAGCCCCGTTCGGTCCCGGTTTCGGCTCCCCGAGAGTCCCGCTCCCGAGACCCGAAAAATCAATTTTTTTTCTTTCAAAATTTCCAGATTTGAAATATTTTTCAAAAATTCATTTTACATGCATTAAATCCATAAACAAGAATTTAAAACATGTTATCAAACAATTTAGCAAAATAACATGCCAAAAACGAAACTTTCAAGCAAAACCGAAACTTTGAACACCGTCTTGTGAATCCCGAAGGTAGCACGGCTCTGATACCACTGTTGGGTCTCGAGGTAAGGTTGGAGATGAACCAACTCGCAGCGGAAAATCAATGAAAACCAAGAGACGATTAAAACCATGAAACAACTAACAAAGAATGGATTCACAAGAGAAAAATTCAGCACTAGTTCTTACCAAAACAAGAACACCGGTTAACGAATGATTGGCTTGAGTCTCCAAGACGCCTACGTATCCACATGGGAATCAAAGCCACGTAGTTCTTCTCTTTGAGGACTCAAGAACACAAACATGGAGGTGGAAACTAGCCAAACCCGAAATGGCCATGGAAGAGGGAGAGAAAATGTGTTTCCTATTCTTGTCTTGTGTTTGTTATGTTGAAAAAAGATGACTTAAACATAACAAAACCCATACTTGTCCAACTAAAGGCATGGGACAAGTATGGTGTCAAGTAAGGTGTAAATAGGACAAGTATGGCAAGACAAGATTGGGTTAGGTGGTGAATCACCAACACCTTAATCCTTGTCTTGCTTACTTAGTACTAATTAATCAAGACTTGATTAATTAGTTCCATGGGCCTTGGTTGCATGGGCCTTTCATGGGCCTCTTGGAACATGGCCCGTGGCCATTTCTAACGAGGTCCCGTGATTCGCTCATCGCCTCCAAGCCTTCCATACTGGAAATGTCCAACATTATCCGACGCGATCAATCCCAAGACTCCAAGCCTTGTCTCGATCTGTGAAGTCCTATTCACTTACGGGCACATGACCCAAAACCCAGTTTTGGTCATGTCCCGAGACAACTCCCTTTTGGCTATTCTCCATAAATGTGTCAATGAGTTTCATCCTCCGGTGTGACCCTTAGGTTTATGCATGTCAATAGATCAACGTAAAATCCCATTTTACTTGATCCTATTTAAGTGGCAACTAAAGAGACTTTAGTATTGCCTGACACTACATAACGAATCGACCCTGTCGATTCTAACCTTTCCGTCGTCTCTGTCATTATCCTTTTATCTCCGATATCCTGATTGAGATAAGGCATAGAGCCGTCATCCTTATTATTCTCAATCACCGTTCCTTGATATGTGAGATGACTGAAGATATGATACCCAGTATCATGTGCATGGCCATGCTATTCTTCCAGTCACTCTCGATCAAGTGGCCGAGAACCGATATCTTTCCCATACCTTAGTATGAGGGATAAATCCCTTAGCCGTCTTTCGTGTCACTCATGTAGCCCGTCCCCAAGCCAATCCTGGCCGTTATGGAAGCCCTGTTACGGACAACGTTAGGCTCAGGTCAAACTCAGTTGTTGACTACATAGCGATCACAAAGACTCCTTGGTCTAAGGATACATGACAAGCTACAATACTGAATATGTTCATGACTTAATCTATGGCACATATTCAGGGCGGGTCGTCCAATATCATGTCCCACATGATATCTATGATCAGACTCCGGAATCCCATTCCAATGACTAACAGAACGTAAGCCATAAAGAGCCATCTTTTATACTAGTTGCTTCTAGTGAAGCTTTGTTGACTAGGGACCCATCGAGTGTGATCTATCTCGATCTATGGTTCTATTCGCATGGTGGGCATAGATCAGAGCACACATCGATATATTACCCCAACACATAAGTAATATAAAGCCGCTTTAATTTTATTGCTAACGATGATATATACATTTGGACATTTAGGATTGAACTACGGGCACTAAGACTAACAGACCCGCCCTGAATATGTGCCATAGATTAAGTCATGAACATATTCAGTGTTGTAGCTTGTTATGTATCCTTAGACCAAGGAGTCTTTGTGATCGCTATGTAGTCAACAACTGAGTTTGACCTGAGCCTAACGTTGTCCGTAACAGGGCTTCCATAACGGCCAGGATTGGCTTGGGGACGGGCTACATGAGTGAAGATAACCTATATTGCAACAGATGATAACATAGGCAACCCTTTAACTAAGGCAGTGTCGCTGCCTAAACATGTTAGACATGTAAAGTCGATGGGGACATATTGGAGTTTAGATTGGAACTAGGGCAAGTGGGAGATTGTTAGTCTTAGTGCCCGTAGTTCAATCCTAAATGTCCAAATGTATATATCATCGTTAGCAATAAAATTAAAGCGGCTTTATATTACTTATGTGTTGGGGTAATATATCGATGTGTGCTCTGATCTATGCCCACCATGCGAATAGAACCATAGATCGAGATAGATCACACTCGATGGGTCCCTAGTCAACAAAGCTTCACTAGAAGCGACTAGTATGAAAGATGGCTCTTTATGGCTTACGTTCTGTTAGTCATTGGAATGGGATTCCGGAGTCTGATCATAGATATCATGTGGGACATGATATTGGACGACCCTCCCTGAATATGTGCCATAGATTAAGTCATGAACATATTCAGTGTTGTAGTTTGTCATGTATCCTTAGACCAAGGAGTCTTTGTGATTGCTATGTAGTCAACAACTGAGTTTGACCTGAGCCTAACGTTGTCCGTAACAGGGCTTCCATAACGGCCAGGATTGGCTTGGGGACGGGCTACATGAGTGACACGAAAGACGGCTAAGGGATTTATCCCTCATACTAAGGTATGGGAAAGATATCGGTTCTCGGCCACTTGATCGAGAGTGACTGGAAGAATAGCATGGCGATGCACATGATACTGGGTATCATATCTTCAGTCATCTCACATATCAAGGAACGGTGATTGAGAATAATAAGGATGACGGCTCTATGCCTTATCTCAATCAGGATATCGGAGATAAAAGGATAATGACAGGGACGACGGAAAGGTTAGAATCGACAGGGTCGATTCGTTATGTAGTGTCAGGCAATACTAAAGTCTCGTTAGTTGCCACTTAAATAGGATCAAGTAAAATGGGATTTTACGTTGATCTATTGACATGCATAAACCTAAGGGTCACACCGGAGGATGAAACTCATTCACACATTTATGAAGAATGGCCAAAAGGGAGTTGTCTCGGGACATGACCAAAACTGGGTTTTGGGTCATGTGCCCGTAAGTGAATAGGACTTTACGGATCGAGACAAGGCTTGGAGTCTTGGGATTGATCGCGTCGGATAATGTTGGACATTTCCGGTATGGAAGGCATGAAGGCGACGAGCGAATCACGGGACCTCGTTGGAAATGGCCACGGGCCATGTTCCAAGAGGCCCATGAAAGGCCCATGCAACCAAGGCCCATGGAACTAATTAATCAAGTCTTGATTAATTAGTACTAAGTAAGCAAGACAAGGATTAAGGTGTTGGTGATTCACCACCTAACCCAATATTGTCTTGCCATACTTTGTCCTATTTACACCTTACTTGACACCATACTTGTCCCATGCCTTTAGTTGGACAAGTATGGGTTTTGTTATGTTTAAGTCATCTTTTTTCAACATAACAAAGGCAAGACAAGAATAGGAAACACATTTTCTCTCCCTCTTCCATGGCCATTTCGGGTTTGGCTAGTTTCCTCCTCCATTTTTGTGTTCTTGAGTCCTCAAAGAGAAGAACTACATGGCTTTGATTCCCATGTGGATACGTAGGCGTCTTGGAGACTCAAGCCAATCATTCGTTAACCGGTGTTCTTGTTTTGGTAAGAGATAGTGCTGAATTTTTCTCTTGTGAATCCATTCTTTGTTAGTTGTTTCATGGTTTTAATCGTCTCTTGGTTTTTATTGATTTTCCGCTGCGAGTTGGTTCATCTCCAACCCTACCTCGAGACGCAACAGAGAGTTCCACCCAGAGCACTACACCAATATCAACTAACCATGCCTCATAACTCTTGATGATCTTCAATGGAAGTGATGAACAAGATGAACACTAGAAGAAGACACTGTAGCTCTAGAGAGATTTTCTCAGAACAGGAAGAAAAGCATTGTAGCACATACAGAGCACTCAAATTGTAGAGAACCAGGGTGGCCCGATGATCCTTAAGGATCACCCTGGACACAACACCCAAACAGGAGTAACGGGAGGTCCTCAAACCACTGATCTTGAAGAGAGAACCGAAGAAAATTGATGAACAAAGAAGAACATGATTCAGTCAGAGCTCCTGACAGAAGAATGTGATTCAAGGCCTCATTACAAAAATACTAGAGGTTGGGGCAATCCACAGGAGCCACAACCCATACTATTTCTAGTACTTCTTGTAAACAAACAAAGATAGAATATGAAGGATGTGTTTTAACTACGAACAATTGAATGAACAAACTATGAAGGATACATTTTCCATCCCCACAGTTGATGAACTGCTTGATGAGTTGCAAGGTAGCTGCTAATTTTCTAAGATTGATCTTAGGTATGGGTACCATCGGATCTGGTTGAAAGAGGGAAATGAGTTCAAGATTGCTTTCAAAACTCACATGGGGCACTATCAGTTCAGGGTGACACCCTTTGGGCTCACCAATGCCCCACAAAGTTTCCAGGCACTTATGCCTCAAGTTCTGTAGGATTGTTTTAAAGGAATATTTTCCTTGTGTTCTTTTATGATATCCTTATTTATAGCAGTAGCTGGGAGCAACACTTAGAGCATGTTCAGTTGGTGCTGCAAAGGCTGAGAGATAATCAATTATATGCCAAGATGAGCAAATATGCTTTCGGCCAAACTCAAATTGAGTATTTGGGACATCATTTCTGGAAAGATGAGTGGAAACTAATCCTACTAGGATTGAAGCTATGGTTCAATGGCATATATCCAAGAACATCAAGGCATCGAGATGGTTCTTAGGGTTTATTGGATAATATAGGAAACCTGTGCAACACTATGGTGTGCTGGCTAGACCCTTGTCTAATTTTTCTTTTTGAAAAAAGGCTCTTTTGAGTGGTTTGAGGAAGCACAACCTAGTTTTGAGTTGCTCAAAGCTGCTATGGCATCCACATTAGTACTCAAGCTGCAAGATTCCTCTATGCCATTTGTGATAGAGACTGATGCAAGTGATCATGATATGGAGGGTGTGCTAATGCAGAAGGGTCAACCCATTTCATACATGAGAAAGGATATGTGGGAAAGAGGAAGGGTCTTTTATACTTACGAAAAGGAATTGCTAGCTTTCATCACAACCAACCAGAAAGGGAGGCATTACATTTGAGCAACTCCCTTTGTGATTCGAATAGATCAAGAGGCTCTCAAGTTCTTGTTGGATCACAAGCTTACAACCTCCTTCTAGCACAAGTGGCTGGCTAAGCTCATGGGCCTCAACTATACTATTGAATACAAAAAAAAGGGAAGGAAAACTTGGCTTCCATATGATGAGTGTAATGAGATATCAAATCTAGTTCCTACATGGATCACTGAGGTGGTTCAGAGCATGATTGATAACACAAACGCTCTCAACTGATACAGTAAAAGTGCTACAGTATCGTTGTTGTTCTTCATTGTTCTTCACGGTGTTCTTCGCTTCTTCTTTCTCTTCTGATTCTTCTTGTTTCTGTGGCGATGTAGTGTCCATGGGGGCATCTCAGCCTGCCTCCGGACCACCGTCAGCGCGTCTCCTCCTTTGACCTTCTTCTTTCTCTTTCTACATTCTTCACTTTGGTAAGAACTTCGTGGTTTCAGAGCTCTTGTTCGACGTCTTTTCACATTGTAACTTCATGGCCTCTTCATCGGCTACAGGACCTCCTCCGGGTTTTGAACGCCAATTGGAAGCTGGGAGACTCAAGTCTGTGGTTGTACCTTCACAACGACCAACCTCTGGGGAGGACAGCAACAAAGGTGTGCAAGAGTTTCGACTCTTTGTACACAATCTCCCGCCAAGAACATCGGCGACTTGGCTTCAGAATCTCTTCCAGGAATGTGGTAATATTATCAAAGTGGATACGATACCTAATCCTAATCTGAGAGGAAAATGGTTCGGTTTTGTTACCTTTGCTACACTGGAAGCCTTTGAGAGAGGAATCGAAAATTTCAATGGGTTTGTATTAAAAGGCTATAGATTGTTTGTGGCTAAAGCTTGGAACAGACAACACTACAACAGGGGTAGGGATCTTCGTGTCAATTGGAAACAAAAAGAAAAAGTTCATACTCAAAGCTATGAGGAGGTGAGGCCTGGTTTTGCAATTGGAAGAGTGGTGGAAGCCCATACACCGTTACTGGAGAAAGGTCACCTTGCTATTCTTCACAAAAACTTCTCTGTTGAGGCAATAATGGAAGATTTTAAGGCGGAAAGGGACAATGAGATCATCATCAAATCTCTGGGGAACAGGGTGGTTTTGATCCTTTTTCCGGAGGAACAAACTGAAAGAGAGGCTCTTAAAGAAGATGCAGGTTGGTTGAGACATTGGATGACTGTTTTGGACAATAAAACCCACTTATGCAAGGAAGGAGGCAAGTTTACTTGGGTGGTGATACATGGAGTCCCAATTTTGGGTTGGTGTTCAGAAACTTTTGAAGCTATCACCCAAGATTTGGGAACTGTTGTAGCCATCCATCCGGTTTCAAAGGCAGGGATTGTGTTGGACGTAGCTTTTGTTTTGATCCACTCACAGGAATACATTAAGGTGTACAAGGAGACTGGTTTGGAATTGGAAAGTAAGATGAGCAACGTTATGATTTGTTCCATTGAGAGCTCAACTTTACCAATTTTCTATACACCTATCATTTGGGACAAATCCTCCTCAGATTCACAAAACTCTGACGATGATCTTTCCAGTAGTCATGGGGTTATTGGGACAAAGGACACTCAGCTACCAATTGGGCCACTTGATGTATCTCAGATGATTGTCGAAGACACAGAAGAAGTTAATGTGGTGGTTGGTGTTGATGATCTTTTGTTGGAACATTCTCTGTAGGTTGGTGAAGGTGTTGAACAAGGGTTGGAACTTTCTCCTGCCAACCCTCAGGGTATTAATGTCACATAACTGAGAGACACTTCTAGGACCTTGGAGGAAGTCATTGTACCCTCACTGATTGCAACTGAAGACAATTTCCCATCATTATTCACTCCTAGTCATGGCCTCAATAGTCCGCCTTCTCAACACTCAGCATCTTTCAAAGAAATTCTTATTGCCATGGATTCAGTTCAAGGAGAAGACTCAAACTTTGTAAACACTGTTTCGGCCAGGGTCATGAGTACTGAAGGTCAAGAAATTCAAACTTTGCATTTGGCACCCACAAATGGGACTCCACAGCTTGCACAAGGTCACATTGAAGCATTGGAAGTTATTAACATTAATGAGACTACAATTTCTCTTACACAAATGGGCCCCAAGGAACAGCATAATTTGGTTTTGGGGGGGATTAAAGTTTCAAAACCAAAATTAGGTCCTTCTAATCAAATTTTGGTTGACAAGAAGGGTCCCACTACTACAAGGGTTAAAGGAAGTAGCATTACTGCATATAACACAAGATCAAAGTCTAAATTACCTACACCAATTGCCATACAAAAATCAGCTGCATTAAAAGGGAAGAGATCAGTACAAAGTTTTAAACAAGATGGTGAAGGAACTTGGGACTTTTGCAAAGCATTGGGACTTAAGGAATATATTGATGATGATTTAGTTGCTTCTCAATTTGATAACTTGGAGGAAGAGGGCAATCAAGCAGTGGAACTGGAAGGATCTTCTGAGGAGGACTACTGTGATTTGGAAGAAGCTGAAGAAGAAAGAGGTACATCTCTGATTCACACTCAGAGATTATCTTCACCATGAGAATTATCTCATGGAACATGAGGGTAGCTTCTTCAAGACAAAAGAGAAGAGCTCTGAGAAGGTTATGTCTAAAGCAACATGTTTCAATGGTTTTAATACAAGAATCAAAATTATCAGAATTGCCTAGTTTCTTCTTGGAGGGTTGTGGTTTTAAACCTCTGTGGGAAGCTGCTTTCATTCCAACAATAGGGAACTCTGGAGGACTAATAACAATATGGAATAAGGAGTTATTTGAAGTACACAATACAATTGTGGATGATCATGCATTATATAGGTCAGGCATTTACATACCTCTTCACTACAAAATCTCAGTGATTAATGTGTATGCCCCATGTTCAGTGCCAGCAAGAGCAACATTATGGTATGATATTATACTGAGAAGAGATGATCTTTATTCAAACTTTATGGTAGCAGGTGATTTCAATGCTATTTTGGATCCTGGGGAAAAATCTGGTTTACAATACTCTTTGGCTAATCTCAGGGATTTCAATGATTTTGTAACAAACTTGGGAGTGGTGGATCTTCAATTATCTGGGGGAAAATTCACCTGGTTCAACACCAGAACAAGTGCTTCTAGAATTGACAGGTTCTTGATCAAGCCAGAGCTAATAGCAACTTTCACAAGCCTCTCTCAAGTGTGTCTCCCCAGAGGCATTTCTGATCACAAACCAATATTATTAAGCAATCCTGTATTGGATTGGGGCCCCAGACCATTTAAATTTATAAATGCTTGGACTAAGCATCCAAATTTCTACAAGGACACCAAAGGCTGCTGGGATAATATACAAGTCAGTGGCTCTCCTTCTTATAGACTGTGGTTTAAATTGAAGTCCGTCAGAAGTTTCTATAGAGGCTGGAATTTCATTACAAAGCTATAGATGATCTACATAGGGAGATTGATGTGTTGGATGGGTTAGCTGAGAACACTAGACTAATCCCAACTGAATTGGCCACTAGAGCTTTATTACAGGCTCAACTCATTCAGAAGCTTAAACTGCAAGCTAAATTGTGGTGTCAGAAGGCCAGACTAAAGTGGTCAAATGAGGCAAATAGAAGCTCAAAATTTTTCCACTTAATTGCCAATTTTAGATTTACCAGTAAGAAGATCAGTGTAATACTAGAGGGTGGAAGATTAGTGGTCAACCCAGTGGAGATCAAAGAGTTAGCCAAGTCACATTTTGCCAATAGATTCTAGAAAAAAGAAAGAGGTGTGTATTAATCTTGCAACATTACCATTCCTCACTTTATCTAGAGCTCAAGCAGATAGTTTGGAGGCACCCTTTGAAGAAGTAGAAATTTTGAAGGCAATCAAATCTTGCAATGGGGAGAAATCTCCAGGCCCTGATGGTTTCTCATTCAAGTTCTACCAGGTTTGTTGGGAGATCATTAAGGTGGACATCATTCAGTTTATACAACATTTTCATGAGGGGGGTCATTTGGGGAAAGGATTGAACTAATCATTCATTACACTGATCCCAAAAAATAATGCTCCTGAAACTTGGGATGACTTTAGGCCTATTAGTTTGATCCACAGTGCTTACAAGGTCATATCCAAACTTCTTGCAGCAAGGTTGAAGCCTCTGATGAGTGGTCTAGTTCATGATGTGCAGACAGGTTTTATAGTTGGGAGACAAATTCTGGATGGAATACTTATAGCCTCTGAACTCATTCACTACATTAAACAAACTGGCCAGCAGATCATTGTGTTCAAAATAGACTTTGAAAAGGCTTATGACCATATACATTGGGATGCTCTACTACATTTGTTGGAAATAATGGGTTTTGGATCACTTTGGATATCTTGGATCTCTGAATGTGTGCATGCTTGGTCCTCAGTATTGATAAATGGATCTCCCACTGGTGATTTTTCCTTGGAAAGAGGCTTGAGACAAGGGTGCTCTCTATCCCCTTTGCTATTTTCCTTGATAGCTGAAAGTCTGCACCAACTTATGTCTAAAGGAATTCTGGAAGGAATGTTCAAAGGTGTTAAATGTTGTGAAAGTGGACCAGAGATATCACACCTCCAATTTGCTGATGGCACCTTGATTTTCATTCAAGCTGGGAGGCAAGAAGTTATAAATTTAAAGCATATACTCAAATGCTTACAAGAAGCCACTGGTCTGAAGATAAATTTCAAAAATCCAAGGTGCTGCTGCTCAATCCTGCATCAATCACAGAAGAAGAGGTCACTGATATTCTTGGTTTCAGATCAATTCAATTACCCTTTGATTATTTGGGATTTCAACTTGGTGCCAATCCTAGAAGAAAGAAAACATGGGAGCCTGTTATTAGAAAGTTTAAAGCTAAATTGAGCTTATGGAAAAACAAAGCAAAGTCCTTTGGAGGAAGGATCACACTCATTAAATCATCTCTCAGTTCTCTACCCTTGTACTACATGTCCTTATTTAAGGCTCCAAAGGGTGTTATTGTGGAAATGGAAATGTGGCAAAGAAGATTTCTTTGGAATGGAATTAGCAACAGAAAAGGTCTACATAAAGTGGTTGGGATAGAGTGTGCAGACCAAAAGCAGAAGGAGGTCTGGGAATTAAAAGTTTGAAGATTATGAACATGGCTTTGTTGGCAAGATGGTGGTGGAGATTTGCACTGGAGAACGACTCTCTGTGGAAGAGATTATTGTGCTCCAAGTATGGATGGGATCCAAACTCTTGGGATCTCTCAAAATTCATTCTCAGTAATGGTCAGTGCTTCCTTAGACATGTTGAGTCATTACTAACTTGTCCCAAATTTGCAAATGCTTTTGGAGCACATGGTATACAATGGACAATGGTATCAGGTAACTCTGTATATTTTTGGGAGGATGTTTGGTTGGCTGACATCCCACTGAAGTGCATGTTTCAGAGACTCTTTCATCTCAGTATCCAGAAGAAGGAGATTATTGCTCATTTCAGTACTCAAGGACAATGGTTATTAATGTTCAGAAGGGACTTGAGAGGTTGGGAAGTTGATCAATTAGTAATCCTATCTCAGTTACTAAATAAATTCCCTCACTTAGTAGATGGTGAGGATTTGGTGTCTTGGAAGCTGGATCACAGGGGTTTTTCAGTTCAGAGAATGTATCAAGCATTGGATGATGAGCAAACCCTCAATCTTAATTGGCCTGAATTACTTTGGGCTCCAATCCTTCCACCCAAGGTTGTAGCTTTTGTTTGGCTGATTTGTATGCAAGCTATCCAACTAAATGTTTCTTATTGGCTAGAGGAATTTACAACAACAATATCTGGTGTCCTTTTTGTCAAGAGGAACCTGAGGACATGGATCATTTACTCATTGGCTGTCATGTTCCTTGGACTATCTGGTCTCTTTGCTTGGAATGGTGGGGTTTATCTACAGCCTGTAATGAAAACATCAAAGACTGGTTTATGTCTTGGAAGGACTTGGGGGCACACTTCAAAAGCTCACATTGGAGTTTGATTGCCTTTATATCATTGTGGAAGATTTGGCTCTATAGGAACAAGTTAATCTTTAGAAATTCCTTTGATCATCCTCATGAAGTCTTGCAGCAAATTCAGAATATGTCTTACCAGCTATTACGGGCCAAATTCAAGAAAAATCAATCCTTCTCATTTTTGGATTGGGTGACTAATCCTCAGAGTTGTGGTTTGAGTGCTTCTAACAGGTTGTTGGTGTAACATTTGTGTTTTGGGGGGCTTTAGGGAAGGGTTGGGTGGGTTAAATTGGGGAGTGATGTGAGTTTTCTGGTAAGGCATTAGTCTTTCTTTTGGGGTAGCAGTGCAGTTTATGTTTTGTGGGAGTGGGAGTGGGGGTATCTTTGTTGCTTGGTATGTCTTGGTGTGAGGGTAGAATCATCTTTTCTTAGGTTGAGTGTTTTGGTCCTTTTTGGACTGTATTTTCTGTTTGGTGCAGTGGACAGGTTCCATTTCTCCATGGGACTTTACTTCTCATCACTGGTTCTACTGCAGTCTTTGCTGGTGCTAATGCTGAAGGTGGCCTGTGTTTGGAAGAATTTACCCACTCAAGACTTGTTTGAACTCATGTTGCTGCTGTTGATCAAGATGGTTAATACTTCACTTGTCCTGCTTTGTGTTGGTGTCCTGTTTGCTGCTGAAGGTGAAAAAGATTCAAGGTGGTATTGTTAAAGTGTTTTGCAGGAACTTGGGACTGTTTTGGAGTGAACTGATCATAAAGAATTGTTGTAATCTTTGTTAGATGTTTCTTGCTACTTGTTGGGTTACAAAATTAGCTAGGCTGAGTGTTGGGTTTTGGAGAACCAAGTTAAGGTGAGAAGAAAAAGGTGCAAAGGTTGTAATGGTAGTTGGGTAGCCAAAATGTGTAAGGAACCGATATGGTTCAGTGATGGTTTTGTAACTTTGAGGGTTTATCCCTTGCCCAAGCCTTTCATTTCGAAAGCTAGGGTTTTATAAAAAACAAAAATTGCTGATAAAAAAAAACTGAGGTGGTTCAGAGTTATATGCAGGATAAGGAAATGGAAGGCATTGTGAGGAAATTGACTTAACTTCCTAAAACATTACCTAATTATGAGTGCATATAAGGAGTAGTGTATGTTCTATTAGTCTTAGTGCCCGTAGTTCAATCCTAATTGTACAAATGTATATATCATCGTTAACAATAAAATTAAAGCGGCTTTATATTACTTATGTGTTGGTGTAATATATCGATGTGTGCTCTGATCTATGCCCACCATGCGAATAGAACCATATATCGAGATAGATCACACTCGATGGGTCCCTAGTCAACAATGCTTCACTAGAAGCGACTAGTATGAAAGATGGCTCTTTATGGCTTACGTTATGTTAGTCATTGGAATGAGATTCCGGAGTCTGATCATAGATATCATGTGGGACATGATATTGGACGACCCAACATGAATATGTTCCATATATTAAGTCATGAACATATTCATTGTCGTAGCTTGTCATGTATCCTTAGACCAAGGAGTCTTTGTGATCGCTATGCAGTAAACAACTGAGTTTGACCTGAGCCTAACGTTGTCCGTAACATGGGTTCCATAATGGCCAGGATTGGCTTGGGGACGGACTGCATGAGTGACACGAAAGACGGCTAAGGGATTTATCCCTCTTACTACGGTATGAGAAATATATCGGTTCTCGGCCGCTTGATCGAGAGTGACTGAAAGAATAGCATGGCCATGCACATGATACTAGGTATCATATATTAAGTCATATCACATATCAAGGAACAATGATTGAGAATAATAAGGATGGCGGCTCTATGCCTTATCTCAATCAGGATATCGGAGATAAAAGGATAACGACAAGGACGACGGAAAGGTTAGAATCGACAGGGTCGATTTGTTATGTAGTGTCAGACAATACTAAAGTCTCGTTAGTTGCCACTTAAATAGGATAAAGTAAAATGAGATTTTACGTTGATATATTGACATGCATAAACCTAAGGGTCACATCGGAGGGTGAAACTCATTGACACATTTATGGAGAATGGCCAAAAGGGAGTTGTCTCGGGACATGACCAAAACTGGGTTTTGGGTCATGTGCCCATAAGTGAATAGGACTTTACGGATCAAGACAAGACTTGGAGTCTTGGGATTGACCGTGTCGGATAATGTTGGACATTTCCGGTATGGAAGGCTTGGAGGCGATGAGCGAATCACGAGACCTCGGTTGAAATGGCCACAGGCCATGTTCCAAGAGGCCCATGAAAGGCCCATGCAACCAAGGCCTATGGAACTAATTAATCAAGTCTTGATTAATTAGTACTAAGTAAGCAAGACAAGGATTAAGGTGTTGGTGATTCACCACCTAACCCCATCTTGTCTAGCCATACTTTGTCCTATTTACACCTTACTTGACATCATACTTGTCTCATGCTATTAGTTTGACAAGTATGAGGTTTGTTATGTTTAAGTTATATTTTTTCAGTATAACAAACACAAGAAAATAATAAGAAACACAATTTTCTCTCCCTCCCCTCCCCAATTTCGGCCAAGGCGAGCTTTCATCTCCATTTTGTGTTCTTGAGTCTTCAAAGAGAAGAACTACGTGGCTTTGGTTCCCATGTGGATACGTAGGCGACTTAGAGACTCAAGCCAAATCATTCGTTACCCGGTGTTCTTGTTTTGGTAAGAAATAGTGCTGAATTTTTCTCTTGTGAATCCATTCTTTGTTAGTTTTTTCTTGGTTTTAATCGTCTCTTGGTTTTCATTGATTTTCCGCTGCGAGTTGGTTCATCTCCAACCCTACCTCAAGACCCAACAGTGGTATCAGAGCCGTGCTACCTTCGGGATTCACAAGACGGTGTTGAAAGTTTCGGTTTTGACATGTTAATTTGCCAAACTGTTTGATAACATGTTTTAAATTCTTTTTTATGGGTTTAATGCATGTAAAATGAATTTTTGAAAATTATTTCAAATCTTGAATTTTTTGAAAAAGATTGATTTTTCGGGTCTCGGGAGCGGGACTCTCGGGGAGCCGAAACCGGGACCGAACGGAGCTCCGTTGGACGGAGCTAGGCTAAGCATGACCATTGGATGGTTGATATGTCGAGCCAAACCGTTTTGTTATTCATGAAGAGTTTGGAACCGTCTTGACAAACTCAAAAAATCAAATGTTCAAAAGTTTCAATTTTGAACGGTTTCGATAAACCGAGCATCAAAAAATTTCGAAACTTGGCTATTAAATAAATCCAGAAAATCACATGATGTATGATAACATGCTTGTTTGATAACACGATATGTGATGTGATGTTGGCATGGTCTACATAATAGCCCCGAGCTCGTTTTAATTATTTATCACTTTTCACGGCATGCGAGCCGTTAGAGTTAGCGTGTAATTATTCTTTCAAGGCGTGATCGTCGAACCACTTATTTGTAATATAAATTTATTCCCGACCTGCGAGTCGTGTATTAAATTGTAATTTTTTACTCAAGACGAAGAAAAAGCGAAAAGGTAATTTGGTGGCTTTTCGGGTGTTGACATGGACTTGGAGTTGGTGGAACTCAAGAAGCTAGTGGGAGTTAGTTTAGGGGGCTATTATGTGCACATTTATTGCTTTATGCTTGGTTTAGGTTTATGCATGATTAATTTTATGTGTTTTACAATTGCATGCTTAACTTTATTTACCAAGCATATCACCTCACATGCAAAGATAAAATTGGAATTTTAATCCTTGTATGTGAGCCCTTAGAACCGTCATTGCATTGGATGTAGTTGATGGGTTCAAAGGAAGAATTACATTTGTCACGCTCCAATTTCAGTAAATCGAACTCAGGACGTGAACTTTTAAAACAATAAAACATTTTGAAACCTTTTACATTAAATCACTTTAAAATTACCATTTGTTCAACAAAATAATATTTGTAACTTAAAACACGTCCCAACAAGTGGACAAAAGTATGGTATCCGTCACTAGACTCAAAATAAACCCAGAATCCCGCTTCCAGCTCTTCAAGCTTCGGAAGCTCACCTAGTCCAACCTGCGACCGGTACCTATAGGAAAAGCAGCTAGGGGTGAGCGTTCGCTCACCACCACAGATAACAGACTGACTACGGCATACTTAGCAGACATTGCCGGTAACACCAAAACTAGACCCAACACCGGGAATACCATCCCCAAACTCAAGTAACTTAACTGGCACACAACCCGTTACTTTCTCAAAAGACTCAACACTCGGACTCGTAATGTAAACCCAACACAACGATCACGACCTCTTCCAAGGACTCAAAAGACCACCACGCAAACCCAAGATCACAAAGGATCGCACACCAAACAAGATCACAAAGGATCGCATACCAACTGCTCAGTAACCTCCCTCACGCCCTTTACCAATCTCAATCAGGTCAGGCGGTCGACCTATCGCAATTACTCGACACAAAGTCGGATCAGGCTGTCGACCTATCGCAATTCATCGACACAAAGTCGGATCAGGTTGTCGACCTATCGCAATTCATCGACACAAAGTCGGATCAGGCTATCGACCTATCACCCTCACAACCCCAAACCACACACGCGCGGCCAGGACCCCTTTGTTGTCGGGCGGGCCCCCTACCCCGTCTGAACATGCAGACGCGTGTGCTCGTGGACCCCCGTTTCATGAAGCGGCCCCCAACATCAGGTAACCACAATCACAATCACAAACAAAGTTCAACAAACAGCAATCAACACAAGTTCAGCACTCCACAGGCACTCATGGCCACCCAAGACACCAACCGTAAAACACGTACTCAACAACCCCACAGGCACTCACGGCCTCCCAAGACACACCAACAGTAACTCACGGGCTCAAAAACCCTACGACACTCACGGCCTCTCAAACCACCAACAGTAACTCACGGGCTCAACAACCCCACGGGCACTCACGGCCTCTCAAAACCACCAACAGTAACTCACGGGCTCAACAACCCCACGGGCACTCACAGCCACTCAAAACCACCAACAGTAACTCACGGGCTCAACAACCCCACAGGAACTCACGGCCTCCCACGACACACCAACAGTAAAGACACGGGTTCAACAACCCCACGGGCACTCACGGCCTCCCAAGACACACAAACGGTAAAGACACGGGTTCAACAACCCCACAGGCACTCACGGCCTCCCACGACACACCAACAGTAAAGACACGGGTTCAACAACCCCACGGGCACTCACGGCCTCCACGACACACCAACAGTAAAGACACGGGTTCAACAACCCCGCGGGCACTCATGGCCACCCAAGACACCAACAGTAAAGACACGGGCTCAACAACCCCACGGGCACTCACGGCCTTTCAAACCACCAAAGGTAAAACACGGGTTCAACAACCCCCACGGGCACTCATGGCCACCCAAGACATACCGACATTCAAGACTCGGGTTCAACAACCTCACGGGCTCTCATGGCCACCCAAGACACCAACAATAAACACGGGCTCTCATGGCCACCCAAGACACCAACAATAATAATACGGGCTCTCATGGCCACCCAAGACACCAACAATAAACACGGACTCTCATGGCCACCCAAGACACCAACAATAAACACGGGCTCTCATGGCCACCCAAGACACCAACAATAATAATACGGGCTCTCATGGCCACCCAAGACATAAATTAAACAATCAACCTCCGGGCATGGTCATATGCCTCTAGTACTCCTAATCTCGATAAGTTCGCAATCAACCTCCGGGCATGGTCATATGCCTCCAGTAATTCTAACATCGATAAGTTCTCTGTGTTAGTCTTAGTGGCCGTAATTCAATCCTAAATGTCCAAATGTATATATCATCGTTAGCAATAAAATTAAAGCGGCTTTATATTACTTATGTGTTGGAGTAATATATCGATGTGTGCTCTGATCTATGCCCACCATGCGAATAGAACCATAGATAGAGATAGATCACACTCGATGGGTCCCTAGTCAACAAAGCTTCACTAGAAGCGACTAGTATGAAAGATGGCTCTTTATGGCTTACGTTCTGTTAGTCATTGGAATGGGATTCCAGAGTCTGATCATAGATATCATGTGGGACATGATATTGGACGACCCGCCTTGAATATGTGCCATAGATTAAGTCATGAACATATTCAGTGTCGTAGCTTGTCAAGTATCCTTAGACCAAGGAGTCTTTGTGATCGCTATGTAGTCAACAACTGAGTTTGACCTGAGCCTAACGTTGTCCGTAACAGGGCTTCCATAACGGCCAGGATTGGCTTGGGGACGGGCTACATGAGTGACACGAAAGACGGCTAAGGGATTTATCCCTCATACTGAGGTATGGGAAAGATATCGGTTCTCGGCCGCTTGATCGAGAGTGACTGAAAGAATAGAATGGCCATGCACATGATACTGGGTATCATATCTTCAGTCATCTCACATATCAAGGAACAGTGATTGAGAATAATAAGGATGACGGCTCTATGCCTTATCTCAATCAGGATATCGGAGATAAAAGGATAATGACAGGGACGACAGAAAGGTTAGAAACGACATGGTCGATTCGCTATGCAGTGTCAGGCAATACTAAAGTCTCGTTAGTTGCCACTTGAATAGGATCAAGTAAAATGGGATTTTACGTTGATCTATTGACATGTATAAACCTAAGGGTCACACCGGAGGATGAAACTCATTGACACATTTATGGAGAATGGCCAAAAGGGAGTTGTCTCGGGACATGACCAAAACTGGGTTTTGGGTCATGTGCCCCGTAAGTGAATAGGACTTTACGGATCGAGACAAGGCTTGGAGTCTTGGGATTGATCACGTCGGATAATGTTGGACATTTCCGGTATGGAAGGCTTGGAGGCGATGAGCGAATCACGGGACCTCATTGGAAATGGCCACGGGCCATGTTCCAAGAGGCCCATGAAAGGCCCATGGAAATAATTAATCAAGTCTTGATTAATTAGTACTAAGTAAGCAAGACAAGGATTAAGGTGTTGGTGATTCACCACCTAACCCAATCTTGTCTTGCCATAATTTGTCCTATTTACACCTTACTTGTCACCATGCTTGTCCCATGCCTTTAGTTGGACAAGTATGGGGTTTGTTATGTTTAAGTCATCTTTTTTCAACATAACATACACAAGACAAGAATAGGGAACACATTTTCTCTCCCTCTCCCATGGCCATTTCGGGTTTGGCTAGTTTCCACCTCCATTTTTGTGTTCTTGAGTCCTCAAAGAGAAGAACTACGTGGCTTTGATTCCCATGTGGATACGTAGGCATCTTGGAGACTCAAGCCAATCATTCGTTAACCGGTGTTCTTGTTTTGGTAAGAAATAGTGCTGAATTTTTCTCTTGTGAATCCATTCTTTGTTAGTTGTTTCATGGTTTAATCGTCTCTTGGTTTTCATTGATTTTCCGCTGCGAGTTGGTTCATCTCCAACCCTACCTCGAGACCCAACAGTGATATCAGAGCCGTGCTACCTCCGGGATTCACAAGACGGTGTTCAAAGTTTCGGTTTTGCTTGAAAGTTTCGTTTTTGGCATGTTGTTTTGCTAAATTGTTTGATAACATGTTTTAAATTCTTGTTTATGGATTTTATGCATGTAAAATGAATTTTTGAAAATTATTTCAAATCTGGAAATTTTGAAAAAAATTGATTTTTCGGGTCTCGGGAGCGGGACTCTCGGGGAGCCGAAACCGGGACCAAACGGGGCTCTGTTGGACGGAGCTAGGCCAAGCATGACCATTGGATGGTTGATGTGCCAAGACTAAACCGTTTTGTTAGTTATGACGAGTTTGGAACCGTCATGACGAACTCGAAGATCAAATGTTCAAAAGTTTCATTTTTGAACGGTTTCGATAAACCGAGCATCAAAAAATTTCGAAACTTGGCTATTAAATAAAACTGGAAAATCACATGATGTTTGATAACATGCTTGTTTGATAACACGATGTGTGATGTGTTGTTGGCATGGTGTACGTAATAGCCCCGAGCTCGATTTAATTATTTATCGCTTTTCACGGCCTGCGAGCCGTTAGAGTTAGCGTGTAATTATTCTTTCAAGGTGTGGTCGTCGAACCACTTGTTTGTAATATTTATTTATTCCCGACCTGCGAGTCGTGTATTAAATTGTAATACTTTACTCAAGACGAAGAAAGGGCGAAAAGGTCATTTGGTGTCTTTTCGGGTGTTGGCATCGGCTTGAAGTCGGTGGAGCTCAAGAAGCTAGTGGGAGTTAGTTTAGGGGGCTGTTATGTGAACATTTATCGCTTTATGCTTGGTTTAGTTTATGCATGATTAATTCTACGTGTTTTAGAATTGCATGCTTAACTTTATTTACCGAGCATATCACCTCAAATGCAAAGATAAATTTGGAATTTTAATCCTTGTGTGAGAGCCCTTAGAAGCGTCATTACATTGGATGTAGTTGACGGGTTCGAAGGAAGAATTGCATTGGATGTAATTTGAGGCATCATTGCATTTGGAATGTAGTTGATGTGCTCATTGCATCTAGGATGTGTCAAAGTTTTAAACACAACCGGACAAGTAAAAACGGGTCATGTCCGATACCTCCCAATTATCAACACCTTACTACCTCCCCGTCCTATGGGTGTCGTGCGCATTAGCGGAGCATCCATGGGAAAGCGGGGTAGTAGGTTTGGACGACATATGTGGGTGTCGTGCGCATTAGCGGAGCACCTACATAGTGACGGGCCATAGTTGAAAATTGGTGGACCCGACTACGATTCTCAGTCTGAGGTTGAGCTAGGGTAACAGATAGGGTAAGCCGTGTACATAAGTACATACCCTAGCCAAGAGTCACATTGGATGTGATTGGATGGAGTCTTACCTACATAGCTCTATTAAGTGGTGAGCATTAGTTCAGCTTAATCGAGTGAATCAAGGATCTTGGTTTCAGATTCTAAAGGTTTAGAATTGATTGTTGGTATTTAAGCTTGATCTTCATAAAATTTATTCAGATTACTGATTGAATTTTATCTGTTGTAGATCAAATGGAAAATTCAGCGAACATTAATACTTTGTCATTAAAAACCATTCTTGACAGGGTCAAGTAAATGGGACAAACTATTTGGACTGGTACAGAATTTTGAGGATAGTCCTCAAGTCTGAACGCAAAGAATATTTCCTTCACAAGGCTGTCTCTAAGACCATATCAGAGTTACATGGAGTGTCATTAACTGCTGAGAAGAATATATCAGGGATCTGGGATCTAAGGATATTCTGATGGTCAACAAGGGAATTGGAAGTGGCAACGGCGAGGCCCATGCACACTTGGCGGGAAAGATGAGACACCTGAGAATGTCTGCTTCTACTGCCAACAGCCTGGTCATTGGAACCGGGATTACAGGAAGTTCACGGCTGATCTGAAGAAGGGCAGTGGGACTGCGCCTTCATCAAATAGCCTGGATGATATGAAGAAGGGTAGTAGGACTGTGCCTTCATCAGGATACCTGGATGATCTAAGGAAGGGCGGTGGGATCGTGCCTTCATCCGGTATTAACTCTATAGAGCTACATCTCTCTACTTCCAAAGATTCATGGGTATTAGATACCAGGATTGAATCTCACACATGCACTAATATATGGTGGCTGAAAGTAGGAGAGGTTTGGAAAGCACGAAGTGGACCTCAGAGTTGTGGCAACTGCTGTAGGATCCATGAGTCTTGCTTTGCCAAGTGTCCTTGTCTTAGTATTGTATAATGTATATTGCATACCTACTTTTAGTAGGAATATTATATCTGTATCCGTGTTTGACAAGGAAGGATATAATGTTAATATTGGAAATGGAGTTTTCAATGTTCTATGCAATGATATGTTTTATACCAGTACTGACTTGGTTGGAGGATTGTACATATTAGATATGGGTAACAATGCCTCAAGTTCTATATATAATGTTAATACCAAGAGGTCTAAATCCAACGATTTAAACCTAACTCTGTTGTGGTACTGTCATTTGGGCCGCATAAACAAGAAGCGCCTATCAGCACTTCAGAAGTGCGGGCTTTCAGGTTCATTCGAATTCCATTCGATCGATAGGTGCAAGGTTTGTTTGATGGGCAAAATGACTAAAGTGCCCTTTATCGATCGCGATGAAAGGGTGGGTGAATTATTGGGGCTGATACACTCGAATGTGTGTAGACCAATAAGTTCACTTGCCATGAGGGATTTTAGATACTTTATCACATTTACTGATGATTACAGTAAATATGGTTATGTCTATTCGGTGAGTCATAAGTCTGAAGCTTTTGATAAATTCAAAGAGTTTAAGACTAAAGTAGAAAACCAGCTCGACAAAGGTATTAAGGCACTTCGATTGGATCGAGGTGTAAAATACTTGACCACAAAGTTATTAGATCATCTTAAACAGAATGAGATCCTTTTGGAATGGACTCCTCCTGGGACACTGTAGTTGAAACGTGTAGCCAAACGGAGAAATCGGACATTGTTAGACAGTGGTCAGTTCCATGATTAGTTGGACTGATCTCCCAATCTCTTTCTGAGATTATGCTCTAGAGACGACCGCATTCATAGTGAATCGGGCTTCGACGAAGGGTGTGGAAGGTATACTATTTTAAAATGGTACGGGATAATGCCCGCTTTGTCCTTCCTAAAGATTTGTAGTTGCGAGGCTAATGAGAACCATTTGGTTTCGACTAAGTTTGAACCAAGATCTGAGATATGCACCTTCGTGTGGTATCCCAAAGAAACAAGGGGATACTACTTCTACAATCCCAGTGAGAACATGGTGTTCGTTGCTTGGGGTGGGGTCTTTATGGAAAAGGAGTTTTGTTTCCAAAGACGTCATTGGGAGGACTGTGCATCTCGAAGAAATTCAGGATGGTACAGATCTGTCTAAACCAATTGACAACCCAGTAGAAAGGAGCCAGAGATTGTCGTAGAGTAAGAATCAATTCCTGTTACAATTCCGGAAGGTCCAAGGAGATTTGAAAGGATCAATCTTCCACCTCCAAGATATGGTATCAGGAGGTGACAATGAAGTCATGGTGGATCACGATGATCCAGCCACCTTTCAGGAAGTCGTGGATGGGTCCAACTCCGAGTTATGGCTGGGAGCCATGAGGGAGGAAATGCAATCCATGTCGGACAACCGAGTCTGGGAACTGGTTGATCCCCTCAATGGTGTGAGGACCATCGGATGCAAATGGATCTTCAAGGTGAAGATGGACATGGACGACAACCCTCTGACCTACAAAGCTCGACTGGTGGCGAAAGGTTATAGGCAGATCCAATGGATTGACTATGAGGAAACCTTCTCCCTAGTGGCTATGGTCAAAATCGATCCAAATTCTTCTTGACGTAACTGCGTATCATAATCATGAGATATGGCAAGTGGATGTCAAAACCGCTTTCTTAAATGGAAATTTGATTGAGTACGTTTTTATGTCTCGGCCAAAAGGTTTTGACGATCCGAAGAATAAGGGAAAGATTTATAAGTTGTTGAAATCCATTTATTGATTGAAACGAACTTCTCGGAGTTGGATCCTTCGTTTTGATGAAGCTGTAATTGGATTTGGCTTAATCAAGAACGAGGATGAATCTTGCAATTATAAGAAGGCTAGTGGGAGCAAGATTACCTTTCTGGTTCTCATTGAAAACGACATCCCAACCTTGCACGAGACTAAAGCTTGGTTGAGGAAGTGTTTTTCAATAAAGGACTTAGGCGATGCTTCTTATATCTTTAGGATTAAGATATGTAGAGATCGCACCAAGAGGGTCTTGGATTTAAGTCAGGGAACCTATGTGAACAAGGCATTGAGTTGGTTCTTAATGCTCGATTCAAAGAAATGACTCTTACCCACTAGTCATGGCATTCATCTCAGCAAGACTCAATGTCCTAAGACACCTGATGAGCTTAAAAGGATGATGAGAATCCTATGCGCCTGGGGACAGGATCGATCATATATGCCATGACATGTATGAGACCAGACGTCTCGTAAGCCTTATGTTGTACCAGTACACATCATTCTAACCCGGGGGAAAGATGATGCTGAACTAGTCGTCGAAGGATGAGTAGACGCTAGTTTTCCAAGACAAATCCAGATTACTTTAGAAGTCAATCAGGATATGTGTTTACGCTGAATGGCAGAGCTTTAGCTGGGAGAGTGTAAAGCAAGATACCGTTGCCGAATCTACGACAAAGGCCAAGTACATGGATGCTGCAGAGGCAGCTAAAGAGGCTATGTGGATTTGGAAATTCATGGCAGGGCTGGATGTAATTAAAAACTCATCCAACCCGGTGAATCCATCTTGCGACAACACAATAGCCATTGCGCAAGCTAAAAGCCCAGATCGTATAACAAATCCAAACATGTACTGCGGCGTATCCACCTCATCAGAGAAATACTGAACTGAGGTGAAGTGAAGATAACCTATATTACAACAGATGATAACATAGCCAACCCTTTGACTAAGGCAGTGTCGCTGCCTGTACATGTTAGACATGTAAAGTCGATGGGGACATATTGGAGTTTAGAATGGAACTAGGGCAAGTGGGAGATTGTTAGTCTTAGTGCCCGTAGTTCAATCCTAAATGTCCAAATGTATATATCATCGTTAGCAATAAAATTAAAGTGGCTTTATATTACTTATGTGTTGGAGTAATATAACGATGTTTGATCTGATCTATTGCCACCATGCAAATAGAACCATAGATCGAGATAGATCACACTCGATGGGTCCCTAGTCAACAAAGCTTCACTAGAAGCGACTAGTATGAAAGATGGCTCTTTATGGCTTACGTTCTGTTAGTCATTGGAATGGGATTCCGGAATCTTATCATAGATATCATGTGGGACATGATATTGGACGACCGCCCTGAATATGTGCCATAGATTAAGTCATAAACGTATTCAGTGTCGTAGCTTGTCATGTATCCTTAGACCAAGGAGTCTTTGTGATCGCTATGTAGTCAACAACTGAGTTTGACCTGAGCCTAACGTTGTCCGTAACAGGGCTTCCATAACGGTCAGGATTGGCTTGGGGACGGGCTACATGAGTGACACGAAAGACGGCTAAGGGATTTATCCCTCATACTGAGGTATGGGAAAGATATCGGTTCTCCACCGCTTGATCGAGAGTGACTGAAAGAATAGCATGGCCATGCACATGATACTGGGTATCATATCTTCAGTCATCTCACATATCAAGGAACAGTGATTGAGAATAATAAGGATGACGGCTCTATGCCTTATCTCAATCAGGATATCGGAGATAAAAGGATAATGACAGGGACGACGGAAAGGTTAGAAACGACATGGTCGATTCGCTATGCAGTGTCAGGCAATACTAAAGTCTCGTTAATTGCCACTTAAATAGGATCAAGTAAAATGGGATTTTATGTTGATTTATTGACATGCATAAACCTAAGGGTCACACCGGAGGATGAAACTCATTGACACATTTATGGAGAATGGCCAAAAGGGAGTTTTCTTGGGACATGACCAAAATTGGGTTTTGGGTCATGTGCCCCGTAAGTGAATAGGACTTTACGGATCGAGACAAGGCTTGGAGTCTTGGGATTGATCGCGTCGGATAATGTTGGACATTTCCGGTATGGAAGGCTTGGAGGCGATGAGCGAATCACGGGACCTCGTTGGAAATGGCCACGGGCCATGTTCCAAGAGGCCCATGAAAGGCCCATGGAAATAATTAATCAAGTCTTGATTAATTATTACTAAGTAAGCAAGACAAGGATTAAGGTGTTGGTGATTCACCACCTAACCCAATCTTGTCTTGCCATACTTTGTCCTATTTACACCTTACTTGTCACCATGCTTGTCCCATGCCTTTAGTTGGACAAGTATGGGGTTTGTTATGTTTAAGTCATCTTTTTTCAACATAACAAACACAAGACAAGAATAGGAAACACATTTTCTCTCCCTCTTCCATGGCCATTTCGGGTTTGGCTACTTTCCACCTCCATTTTTGTGTTCTTGAGTCCTCAAAGAGAAGAACTACGTGGCTTTGATTCCCATGTGGATACGTAGGCGTCTTGGAGTCTCAAGCCAATCATTCGTTAACCGGTGTTCTTGTTTTGGTAAGAAATAGTGCTGAATTTTTCTCTTGTGAATCCATTCTTTGTTAGTTGTTTCATGGTTTAATCGTCTCTTGGTTTTCATTGATTTTCCGCTGCGAGTTGGTTCATCTCCAACCCCTACCTCGAGACCCAACACTCTGCTCCTACTTACCCCACGACACCCCAAGTGTCATATGCATTTCTAATCTTCGATAACCTACTTAACTCACGACACCCCAAGTGTCACATGCATTTCTACTGTTAACTTTCCCTAGTCAGGGCCGAGATCTGGCTTCTTTTCCCTACCTCGTGCGTGTTCTCCAAAAGCCAACCAACAAGCTCCGGTGTGATCTCAGTCACTCACCCAGCTTTCCTTTCCCTCGTTCTGCAGCACGATCTAATAAGAACACGATTTTAAATACTTATAAGCTCGCAGACATAAACAGGAATTCAGTAAACTCGACGCCCAAAAGTAACCCTGACAATGTCGATCACTCCCAAACTTCCCAATTACTCGACATTGTCGATAAAGGACTCGGAAAAGACCGATTCGCCCGACATGGCGAATCTGCCCGGGCTTTGTAGATACCCTTCCGGGGCTCCGAAAATTCCCGTTTTTGTTTCTACGGTCTTAGAATAATTCAAGGGTTCCTAGGCACTCGACGGAATCGAATTCCGACTTCCGAGTCAATTAATTCGCGTTTAAAGTTTCTAAACCCGAAATTCCAACTTTCACAATTTAATTCCAAATTTCGATTCGGTTATGGATAAATGGTCCGGGGAACGTTTTAAACCACCCGAACACTAAACCCGAGCCCCCGAGCACGTGGGCCCCACCCGGCCCAACTTGGCCGTGGGCCCTAGGGTTCCAATTGGGGTCCGGCCACCATGGTGGTGGCTGGTCCCAGCTCCGGCCAGCCACCCCATGGCCGGCCGGCCACCACCCACGGTGGTCGGAGCTCCTCCCGAGCTTCCGGTCACCGGAAAACGTCAAATTTCACCTCCAACCACCTCCAAAACGTCTCCAACACTTCCCCAACCTCAAAACAACCCTAAACTAATAGTTTCAAACCAAAACCTAAATTTATAAAATGACAAATCGAAGATCGGTTTGGTGTATACCGTAGAGGAAGACGAGGTGAGCTTGAATCTCTTCACTTTGAGACGATCCAAGGGTGGAGATGACGTGAATAGTGACCAAGACCTCCCAAGCCTTCTCTTCCCTCTCTCCTTCTTCTATCTCCCTTTCTCTCTCTAAAAGCCAATTTTTCTCTTCTTTTTTTGAAATGGACGTGTAAACCAACTTCTTTCCCTTTTGTTTTATTTTTTAAAAAACAAACTAATACTTAAATGCAAACTAACACCTAAAGTAGTCTTCCTTGTCTTGTCCCACACATAACACCACCACTTTCTTGACAAGTGGCAAGGTGGGTCCCACACCTTTTTAGAAAAATATCTACTAGATATTTTCCAATCAGATTCGCGAAATTCGGACGTTTCGGGCCCCGAACGGGCACTTTTTCCAAGAAATTACGAAACTTGGCGGGCTACAAGGAAACGGCTCAACTAAGACCGCTGCGACGACGGCTAAGCTTTTTGGATCCAAAACGGTCCTCGAATGGACCAAAACGTCACTCAGTTCACTTTTCCAACGAAAAGTTAACTTTTCCCAGATTGATCAGAAAGTTGCCCTGAGTCCCCCGGAACTCACTTTGGTCGATATCGGGGTCAACTTAAGTCCGGTATGACCCTCGGGGTCAATTTACGTTAAACTAAGTGTCTGTCTTAAAATTTTTAAATTTACCTGTTTTTCGCATGTTTGACTGGCGTTGACCGGAAGTGGTTATTACAACATTGGATGTAATTTGAGGCATCGTTGCATTTGGAATGTAGTTTTGTGCTACATAATGTATATTGCATACCTACTTTTAGTAGGAAAATTATATTCGTATCCATGTTAGACAAGGAAGGATATAATTTTTATTTTCAATATTTTATGCAATGATATGTTTTATGTTAGTGCTTGCATGGTTGGAAAATTGTACATATTAGATATGAGTAACAATGCCTCAAGCTCTATTTATAACATTAATGCCAAGAGGTCTAAATCCGACGATTTAAACCGAAACTCTTATAAGGAACTGTCATTAGGGTCGTATAAACAAAAACGCATACCAGCACTTCGGAAGTGCGGACTTTTAAGTCCGTTCGAATTTCATTTGATTGATAGGTGCGAGGCTTGTTTGATGGACAAAATGACTAAAGCGCCGTTCATCGGTTGTGGTGAAAGGACGGGTGAGTTATTGGGGTAAATACACTTGGGTGTGTGTAGACCAATAAGTTCGCTTGCCAGTAGGGGTTTTAGCTACTTTATCATATTTACTGTTGATTACAGTAGATATGGTTATGTCTATTCATGAGACATAAGTCTGAAACTTTTGATAAATTCAAAGAGTTCAAGACTGAAGTAAAAACCCGGCTCGGGAAAAGTATTAAGAACACTTCGATTGGATCGAGGTGGAAAATACTTAAACACAGAGTTTTTAGATCATCCGGTGGAGAGCGGGATCTTTCCAGAATGGACTCCTCCCGGAACACCGCAGTTGAATGTTGTGTCCGAGCGGAGAAATCAGACTTTATTGGATATGGTCCGATCCATGATCAGTTGGACTGATCTCCCAATCTCTTTCTGGGGTTATTCTCTAGAGACGACCGCATTCATAGTGAATCGGGCTCCGAAGAAGGCTGTGGAAGGGACACCAGTTTAGAAATGGCATGGGAAGATGCCCGCTTTGTCCTTCCTAAAGATTTGTGGTTCCGAGGCTTATGTGAAACATTTGGTTTCGACTAAGCTCGAACCAAGATCTAAGATAAGCACCTTCGTGTGGTATCCCAAAGCAACAAGGGGATACTACTTCTACAAACCCAGTGAGAACATGATGTTCGTCGCTTGGGGTGAGGTCTTTATGGAAAAGGAGTTTTGTTTCCAAAGACGTCACTGGGAGGACTGTGCATCTCGAAGAAATTCAGGATGGTACAGATCTGTCTAAACCAATTAACAACCCAGTAGAAAGGAGCTAGAGATTGTCGTAGAGTAAGAACCAATTCCTGTTACAATTCCGGAAGGTCCAAGGAGATTTGAAAGGATCAATCTTCCACCTCCAAGATATGGTATCAGGAGGTGACAATGAAGTCATGGTGGATCACGATGATCCAGCCACCTTTCAGGAAGTCGTGGATGGGTCCAACTCCGAGTTATGGCTGGGAGCCATGAGGGAGGAAATGCAATCCATGTCGGACAACCGAGTCTGGGAACTGGTTGATCCCCTCAATGGTGTGAGGACCATCGGATGCAAATGGATCTTCAAGGTGAAGATGGACATGGACGACAACCCTCTGACCTACAAAGCTCGACTGGTGGCGAAAGGTTATAGGCAGATCCAATGGATTGACTATGAGGAAACCTTCTCCCTAGTGGCTATGGTCAAAATCGATCCAAATTCTTCGTGACGTAACTGCGTATCATAATCATGAGATATGGCAAGTGGATGTCAAAACCGCTTTCTTAAATGGAAATTTGATTGAGTACGTTTTTATGTCTCGGCCAAAAGGTTTTGACGATCCGAAGAATAAGGGAAAGATTTATAAGTTGTTGAAATCCATTTATGGATTGAAACGAACTTCTCGGAGTTGGAACCGTCGTTTTGATGAAGCTGTAATTGGATTTGGCGTAATCAAGAACGAGGATGAATCTTGCGTTTATAGAAGGCTAGTGGGAGCAAGATTACCTTTCTGGTTCTCATTGAAAACGACATCCCAACCTTGCACGAGACTAAAGCTTGGCTGAGGAAGTGTTTCTCAATAAAGGACTTAGGCGATGCTGCTTATATTTTAGGGATTAAGATATGTAGAGATCGCACCAAGAGGGTCTTGGTTTTAAGTCAGGGAACCTATGTGAACAAGGCATTGAGTAGGTTCTAAATGCTAGATTCAAAGAAAGGACTCTTACCCACTAGTCATGGCATTCATCTCAGCAAGACACACTGTCTTAAGACACCTGATGAGCTGAAAAGGATGATGTGAATCCCATGCGCCTGAGGGCAGGATCGATCATATATTCCATGACATGTACGAGACCGAATGTCTCGTAAGCCTTATGTTGTACCAGTAGACATCAGTCTAACCCGGGGGAAAGATGATGCTGAACTAGTCGTCGAAGGATGAGTAGACGCTAGTTTTCCAAGACAAATCCAAATGACTTTAGAAGTAAGTCAGGATATGTGTTTACGCTAAATGGAGGAGCTTTAGCTGGGAGAGCGTAAAGAAAGATACCATTGCCGAATCTATGACAGAGGCCAAGTACATGGATGCTGTAGAGGCAGCTAAGGAGGCTATATGGATTTGGAAATTCACGACAGGGTTGGCTGTAATTAAAAACACATCCAGCCCGGTGAATCCATTTTGTGACAACACAAGGACCATTGCGCAAGATAAAAGCTCAGACCGCATAACAAATCCAAACATGTACTACGGCGTATCCACCTCATCAGAGAACTACTGAACTGAGGTGAAGTGAAGATAACCTATATTGCAACAGATGATAACATAGCCAACCCTTTAACTAAGGCAGTGTCGCTGCCTAAACATGTTAGACATGTAAAGTCGATGGGGACATATTGGAGTTTAGATTGGAACTAGGGCAAGTGGGAGATTGTTAGTCTTAGTGCCCGTAGTTCAATCCTAAATGTCCAAATGTATATATCATCGTTACCAATAAAGCGGCTTTATATTACTTATGTGTTGGAGTAATATATCGATGTGTGCTCTGATCTACCCTCATCATGCGAATAGAACCATAGATCGAGATAGATCACACTCGATGGGTCCCTAGTCAACAATGCTTCACTAGAAGCGACTAGTATGAAAGATGGCTCTTTGTGGCTTACGTTATGTTAGTCATTGGAATGAGATTCCGGAGTCTGATCATAGATGTCATCTGGGACATGATACTGGACGACCCGACATGAATATGTGCCATAGATTAAGTCATGAACATATTTATTGTCGTAGCTTGTCATGTATCCTTAGACCAAGGAGTCTTTGG
This sequence comes from Erodium maritimum, assembly GCA_963921825.1. Classification (NCBI taxonomy): domain Eukaryota; kingdom Viridiplantae; phylum Streptophyta; class Magnoliopsida; order Geraniales; family Geraniaceae; genus Erodium; species Erodium maritimum. The sequence continues at coordinate 72,541,419 of OY997588.1, read as the reverse complement.
GATCGTTATGCAGTAAACAACTAAGTTTGACATGAGCCTAACGTTGTCCGTAATAGGGCTTCCATAATGGCCAGGATTGGCTTGGGGACGGACTGCATGAGTGACACGAAAGATGGCTAAGGGATTTTATCCATCATACTACGGTATGGGAAAGATATCGGTTCTCGGCCGCTTGATCGAGAGTGACTGAAAGAATAGCATGGCCATGCACATGATACTAGGTATCATATATTCAGTCTTCTCACATATCAAGGAACAATGATTGAGAATAATAAGGATGACGGCTCTATGCCTTATCTCAATCAAGATATCGGAGATAAAAGGATAATGACAAGGACGACGGAAAGGTTAGAATCGACAAGGTCAATTCGTTATGTAGAGTCAGGCAATACTAAAGTCTCATTAGTTTCCACTTAAATAGGATAAATTAAAATGAGATTTTGCGTTGATCTATTGACATGCATAAACCTAAGGGTCACACCGGAGGGTGAAACTCATTGACACATTTATGGAGAATGGCCAAAAGGGAGTTGTCTCGGGACATGACCAAAACTAGGTTTTGGGTCATGTGCCCGTAAGTGAATAGGACTTTACGGATCAAGACAAGGCTTGGAGTTTTGGTATTGATGGCGTCGGATAATGTTGGACATTTCCGGTATGGAAGGCTTGGAGGCGATGAGCGAATCACGAGACCTCGTTGGAAATGGCCACGGGCCATGTTCCAAGAGGCCCATGAAAGGCCCATGCAACCAAGGCCCATGGAACTAATTAATCAAGTCTTGATTAATTAGTACTAAGTAAGCAAGACAAGGATTAAGGTGTTGGTGATTCACCACCTAACCCCATCTTGTCTACCCATACTTTGTCCTATTTACACCTTACTTGACACCATACTTGTCCCATGCTTTTAGTTTGACAAGTATGAGGTTTGTTATGTTTAAGTCATCTTTTTTCAACATAACAAACACAAGACAAGAATAAGAAACACAATTTTCTCTCCCTCGCCTCCCCAATTTCGGCCAAGGCAAGCTTTCATCTCCATTTTGTGTTCTTGAGTCCTCAAAGAGAAGAACTACGTGACTTTGATTCCCATGTGGATACGTAGGCGTCTTAGAAACTCAAGTCAAATCATTTGTTACCCGGTGTTCTTGTTTTGGTAAGAAATAGTGCTGAATTTTTTCTTGTGAATCCATTCTTTGTTAGTTGTTTCATGGTTTTAATCGTCTCTTGGTTTTCATTGATTTTCCGTTGCGAGTTGGTTCATCTCCAACCCTACCTCGAGACCCAACATGTTCAAGGAAAGATTATGTTGCGAAGTGACACATATTTCTGAGCTAAGGTGATTCAATTACTACACTGATTTGTAGTGGGAAGGCATTCAGGAATTAATGCCACTATGTAGAGAATCAAGTCCCAGTTCTTCTAGCCTTGTATGAATAAGGAGACCATGAAGTTTGTCAAGAGTCGTGACACTTATCAGAGGTGCAAGTCAGTGCATGTTCCTTATCCAGAATTGATGCTACCGTTATCTCTTTCTTCTCAGCCTTGAAAGCATATTTCCATGGATTACATTGAAGGCTTGCCTCTATCTGATGGGAAGGACAACATATGGTTAATAGTTGACAGATTTTCTGTTGAAAGTTGATCCAAATTGAAGCTATTTTGTGGCTTGGTTGCCAAGCAACTAATTTAGGGAATTGTCTTGGCTTGATTAGCAAGTAATCAATTTAGGGAATTTATGCCCTGTTTCCCAAACTAGGTCTTAATTGTGTAGAGATTTGTATTTCCCTATTTTGTATGAAGTATCTCTACACCTCTCCTATAAATACCACCTGTAAGCTGTCATGAGGGATAAGTTGAATCAGTGTAAATCCCCGGCGTTGTGTAAACATTCTCCCTATAGTGAAGTTTTGCTGGTTGGCGCCCGTGGTTTTTTTCCTCTCCGTTGTTTGGAGGGGTTTTCCACGTTATATCGTTGTGTTCTCCGTTTTTGGTTTTGATCGCTATTTCGTTTTATTGCCTATCGTTTTATAACAAGTGGTATCAGAGCCAGGTTGTTCAATCTAGGTTTTCTGACGATATGGCATCATTGAAATTCGATCTACCGTTGTTGGACTACACCACACGATTTTCTCTGTGGCAAGTAAAGATGCGGGCCGTTCTAGCTCATCCTGACCTTGATGATGCGCTAGATGGATTCAACAAGAAGGATCTGAAGACGTGGACCGATGAGGAGAAGCGTAAGGATCGTAAAGCTCTATCTCTGATTCATCTTCATCTATCAAATAATATTTTGCAGGAAGTACTGCTGGAGAAAACTGCAGCAGCGCTTTGGCTCAAACTGGAATCGATCTGCATGTCCAAGGATCTGACCAGTAAGTTTCATGTGAAGATGAAGTTGTTCACACACAAGCTGCAAGATGGTGGTTCTCTACTCGATCACCAAGCGGTCTTTAAGGAGATCGTTTCTGATTTGCAGTCCATGGAGGTAAAGTATGATGATGAAGATCTAGGTCTACTACTCTTATGTTCATTGCCTAGTTCTATTGCAAATTTCCGAGATACCATATTATTGAGCTGCGATGAACTAACTGTTGCGGAAGTATATGAGGCCCTTCAACAGAGGGAAAAGATGAAACTTATGGTACAAGGAGAAGGATCATCATCCTCCAAGGGAGAAGCTCTGCAGGTACGTGGGAGGACCGAGCAGAGGAACAACAACTATAAGAGCAAGAACGGGAGAGGCCGTTCTAAGTCCAAAGGAGGCGACAAGTTCTGCAAGTATTGTAAGAAAACAAATCACACCATTGAAGATTGTTATAAGCTTCAGAATAAGGAGAAAAGGAACGGTACGTGCAAACCGAAAAACAATTCTGATGGTGATGGTAAGGCCTCCGTTGTTTCCAATGATAATTCTGATAGTGATTGCTTGGTTGTGTTTGCTGGCTGTGTTTCTGCTTATGATGAATGGATTCTTGATACTGCCTGCTCATTTCATATTTGTTGTAACAAAGACCGGTTCAGTTCTTATAAGTCTTTGCAGAGTGGAGATGTGGTGCGTATGGGAGATGACAACCCACGTGAGATTGTGGGCATAGGCTCCGTTAAGTTCAAGATGCATGATGGCATGGTACGCATATTGACAGATGTGAGACACGTACCAACTATGGCGAGAAACCTCATCTCTCTCAGCACTCTTGACGATGAAGGGTACAAGTACTCCGGTTCACAGAAAATTCTAAAGGTATCAAAAGGCTCTCTCGTTCACATGATAGGTGATATGAACTCTGCAAGATTATATGTTCTTAGAGGTAGCACTTTAAATGGTTCTGCTACTGCTGCTGTTATTTCTGATGAACCTAGTAAAACTAATTTGTGGCACAAGCGCCTTGGACATATGAGTGAACAAGGCATGGCAGAGTTGATCAAGAGAGATTTACTTGATGGCTGCAATATGAGTAAGTTGGAGTTTTGTGAGCACTGCATTTTTGGTAAGCACAAGAGAGTTAAATTCAATTCTTCCGTTCATACCACTAAAGGGATATTAGATTATGTTCATGCTGATGTTTGGGGTCCTTCCCGAAAAACTTCTCTTGGTGGTGCAAATTACATGCTTACTATTATTGATGATTACTCTAGAAAAGTGTGGCCTTATTTTCTAAAACATAAATCTGATGTGTTTGATACTTTTAAGAAGTGGAGAGTTATGGTGGAGAAGCAAACCGAGAAGAAGGTAAAAGTGCTTCGTACTGACAATGGCATGTAGTTTTGTTTAAATGATTTTGACAACTATTGTAGCAATGAAGGCATTGTAAGGCACCACACCATCCCGTCCACGCCTCAACAGAATGGTGTGGCTGAGCGCATGAACCGAACCATCATCTCTAAGGCTCGGTGCATGCTTTCTAATGCTCGTATGAGCATACGTTTTTGGGCTGAAGCAGCCTCCACCGCCTGCTACTTAATAAACAGATCTCCAAGCATTCCACTTGATAAGAAAACTCCCATTGAGGTATGGTCTGGTTCACCTGCTGATTATTCACTATTGAGAGTTTTTGGTTGCACTGCTTATGCACACGTTGATAATGGAAAGTTAGAGCCTAGAGCTGTCAAGTGTGTGTTTCTTGGTTATGGCTCAGGAGTAAAGGCATATAAGTTATGGAATCCTGAAACTAAAAGAATTTTGCTGAGCAGAAATGTTGTTTTTAATGAGGCTGTCATGTTCAATGATAGTTCCTCTATAGATGCCTCTGATGTTCTTGATGTTATTAATTTTTCTGGTGATGAGCAACAGAGGATAAGTGTGCAGGTGGAGCACCTGGACGACAAAGTAAATGAGGTTGATGAAAATAATGAAAATGATGACGTTGATGTTCAGCTTACACCACCTGTTTTGCAGCAAACAAATAATTCCATTGCTGCTGATAGACCGAGGAGAAACAAAGGTCCTCGCCCTCGTTTAATTGAACACTGTAACGTTGTTCATTATGCTTTGAGTTGTGTTGAACATGTGGAGCATGATTATGATAGTCCTGGTGATATGATGAAGCCAGTTCCTGTTGCTAAGTTTGAGATTTGCTCAAGCTTAGTTGGTATAACTGTTTAGCCCTAGTGATTGTTTGGCGCGGAAAGTATTTTCTTTGTTTGTTCATGGAGATGTCTACCGTTTTATGCTACACGGAGGAATTTGTCTCAAGGTGGAGTTTGTTGAAAGTTGATCCAAATTGAAGCTATTTTGTGGCTTGGTTGCCAAGCAACTAATTTAGGGAATTGTCTTGGCTTGATTAGCAAGTAATCAATTTAGGGAATTTATGCCCTGTTTCCCAAACTAGGTCTTAATTGTGTAGAGATTTGTATTTCCCTATTTTGTATGAAGTATCTCTACACCTCTCCTATAAATACCACCTGTAAGCTGTCATGAGGGATAAGTTGAATCAGTGTAAATCCCCAGCGTTGTGTAAACATTCTCCCTATAGTGAAGTTTTGCTGGTTGGCGCCCGTGGTTTTTTTCCTCTCCGTTGTTTGGAGGGGTTTTCCACGTTATATCGTTGTGTTCTCCGTTTTTGGTTTTGATCGCTATTTCGTTTTATTGCCTATCGTTTTATAACATTTTCAACAGGTTTCTCATTTCCTAGCCCTGAAGCACCCTTACACAACTGCTTGTTGGGTCTCGAGGTAGGGTTGGAGATGAACCAACTCGCAGCGGAAAATCAATAAAAACCAAGAGACGATTAAAACCATGAAACAACTAACAAAGAATGGATTCACAAGAGAAAAATTCAGCACTATCTCTTACCAAAACAAGAACACCGGTTAACGAATGATTGGCTTGAGTCTCCAAGACGCCTACGTATCCACATGGGAATCAAAGCCACGTAGTTCTTCTCTTTGAGGACTCAAGAACACAAAAATGGAGGTGGAAACTAGCCAAACCCGAAATGGCCATGGAAGAGGGAGAGAAAATGTGTTTCATATTCTTGTCTTGTGTTTGTTATGTTGAAAAAAGATGACTTAAACATAACAAAACCCATACTTGTCCAACTAAAGGCATGGGACAAGTATGGTGTCAAGTAAGGTGTAAATAGGACAAAGTATGGCAAGACAAGATTGGGTTAGGTGGTGAATCACCAACACCTTAATCCTTGTCTTGCTTACTTAGTACTAATTAATCAAGACTTGATTAATTAGTTCCATGGGCCTTGGTTGCATGGGCCTTTCATGGGCCTCTAGGAACATGGCCCGTGGCCATTTCTAACGAGGTCCCGTGATTCGCTCATCGCCTCCAAGCCTTCCATACCGGAAATGTCCAACATTATCCGACGCGATCAATCCCAAGACTCCAAGCCTTGTCTCGATCCGTAAAGTCCTATTCACGTACGGGCACATGACCCAAAACCCAGTTTTGGTCATGTCCCGAGACAACTCCCTTTTGGCCATTCTCCATAAATGTGTCAATGAGTTTCATCCTCCGGTGTGACCCTTAGGTTTATGCATGTCAATAGATCAACGTAAAATCCCATTTTACTTGATCCTATTTAAGTGGCAACTAACGAGACTTTAGTATCATGGTTAGCAATAAAATTAAAGCGGCTTTATATTACTTATGTGTTGGAGTAATATATCGACGTGTGCTCTGATCTATGCCCACCATGCGAATAGAACCATAGATCGAGATAGATCACACTCGATGGGTCCCTAGTCAACAAAGCTTCACTAGAAGCGACTAGTATGAAAGATGGCTCTTTATAGCTTACGTTCTGTTAGTCATTGGAATGGGATTCCGGAGTCTGATCATAGATATCATGTGGGACATGATATTGGACGACCCGCCCTGAATATGTGCCATAGATTAAGTCATGAACATATTCAGTGTTGTAGCTTGTCATGTATCCTTAGACCAAGGAGTCTTTGTGATCGCTATGTAGTCAACAACTGAGTTTGACCTGAGCCTAACGTTGTCCGTAACAGGGCTTCCATAACGGCCAGGATTGGCTTGGGGACGGGCTACATGAGTGACACGAAAGACGGCTAAGGGATTTATCCCTCATACTAAGGTATGGGAAAGATATCGGTTCTCGGCCGCTTGATCGAGAGTGACTGGAAGAATAGCATGGCCATGCACATGATACTTGGTATCATATCTTCAGTCATCTCACATATCAAGGAACGGTGATTGAGAATAATAAGGATGACGGCTCTATGCCTTATCTCAATCAAGATATCGGAGATAAAAGGATAATGACAGGGACGACGGAAAGGTTAGAATCGACAGGGTCGATTCGTTATGTAGTGTCAGGCAATACTAAAGTCTCGTTAGTTGGCACTTAAATAGGATCAAGTAAAATGGGATTTTACGTTGATCTATTGACATGCATAAACCTAAGGGTCACACCGGAGGATGAAACTCATTGACACATTTATGGAGAATGGCCAAAAGGGAGTTGTCTCGGGACATGACCAAAACTGGGTTTTGGGTCATGTGCCCGTAAGTGAATAGGACTTTACGGATCGAGACAAGGCTTGGAGTCTTGGGATTGATCGCGTCGGATAATGTTGGACATTTCCGGTATGGAAGGCATGGAGGCGATGAGCGAATCACGGGACCTCGTTGGAAATGGCCACGGGCCATGTTCCAAGAAGCCCATGAAAGGCCCATGCAACCAAGGCCCATGGAACTAATTAATCAAGTCTTGATTAATTAGTACTAAGTAAGCAAGACAAGGATTAAGGTGTTGGTGATTCACCACCTAACCCAATCTTGTCTTGCCATACTTTGTCCTATTTACACCTTACTTGACACCATACTTGTCCCATGCCTTTAGTTGGACAAGTATGGGTTTTGTTATGTTTAAGTCATCTTTTTTCAACATAACAAACACAAGACAAGAATAGGAAACACATTTTCTCTCCCTCTTCCATGGCCATTTCGGGTTTGGCTAGTTTCCACCTCTATTTTTGTGTTCTTGAGTCCTCAAAGAGAAGAAATACATGGCTTTGATTCCCATGTGGATACGTAGGCGTCTTGGAGACTCAAGCCAATCATTCGTTAACCGGTGTTCTTGTTTTGGTAAGAGATAGTGCTGAATTTTTCTCTTGTGAATCCATTCTTTGTTAATCGTCTCTTGGTTTTTATTGATTTTCCGCTGCGAGTTGGTTCATCTCCAACCCTACCTCGAGACACAACAGTGGTATCAGAGCCGTGCTACCTTCGGGATTCACAAGACGGTGTTCAAAGTTTCGGTTTTGCTTGAAACTTTCGTTTTTGGCATGTTGTTTTGCTAAATTGTTTGATAACATGTTTTAAATTCTTGTTCATGGATTTAATGCATGTAAAATGAATTTTTGAAAATTATTTCAAATCTGGAAATTTTGAAAAAAATTTGATTTTTCGGGTCTCGGGAGCGGGACTCTCGGGGAGCCGAAACCGGGACCGAACGGGGCTCCGTTGGACGGAGCTAGGCCAAGCATGACCATTGGATGGTTGATATGCCAAGGCTAAACCGTTTTGTTAGTTATGACGAGTTTGGAACCGTCATGACGAACTCGAAGATCAAATGTTCAAAAGTTTCATTTTTGAACGGTTTCGATAAACCGAGCATCAAAAATTTTCGAAACTTGGCTATTAATTAAAACCGGAAAATCACATGATGTTTGATAACATGCTTGTTTGATAACACGATGTGTGATGTGATGTTGGCATGGTGTACATAATAGCCCCGAGCTCGATTTAATTATGTATCGCTTTTCACGGCCTACGAGCGGTTAGAGTTAGCGTGTAATTATTACTTCAAGGTGTGGTCGTCGAACCACTTGTTTGTAATATTTATTTATTACCGACCTGCGAGTCGTGTATTAAATTGTAATTTTTTACTCAAGACGAAGAAAAGGCGAAAAGGTCTTTTGGTGGCTTTTCGGATGTTGGCATCGGCTTGGAGTCGCTGGAGCTCAAGAAGCTAGTGGGAGTTAGTTTCGGGGGCTATTATGTGCACATTTATCGCTTTATGCTTGATTTAGTTTATGCATGACTAATTCTATGTGTTTTAGAATTGCATGCTTAACTTTATTTACCGAGCATATCACCTCACATGCAAAGATAAAATTGGAATTTTAATCCTTGTGTGTGAACCCTTAGAACCGTCATTGCATTGGATGTAGTTGACGGGTTCAAAGGAAGAATTACATTGGATGTAATTTGAGGCATCATTGCATTTGGAATGTAGTTGATGTGCTCATCGCATCTAGGATGTGCCAAAGTTTTAAACACAACCGGAGAAGTAAAAACGGGTCATGTCCGATACCTCCCAATTCTCAACACCTTACTACCTCCCCGTCCTATGGGTGTCGTGCGCCTTAGCGGAGCACCTACATAGTGGCGGGTCATAGTTGGAAATTGGTGGACCCGACTACGATTCTCAGCTAGGGTTGAGCTAGGGTATCAGATAGGGTAAGCCGTGTACTTAAGTACATACCCTAGCAAAGAGTCACATTGGATGTGATTGGACGGGGTCCTACCTACATAGCTCGATTGAGTGGTGAGCCTTCGTTCAGCTTGATCGAGTGAATCAAGGATCTTGGTTTTAGATTATAAAGGTATAGAATCGATTGTTGGTGTTTAAGCTTGATCTTCATAAAATTTATTCAGTTTACTGATTGAATTTTATCTGTTGTAGATCAAATGGCAAATTCAGCGAACATTAATAGTTTGTCATTAAAAACCATTCTTGACAGGGTCAAACTAAATGGGACAAACTATTTGGACTGGTACAGAATTTTGAGGATAGTCCTCAAGTCTGAACGCAAAGAATATGTCCTTGACAAGGCTGTCTCTAAGACCATATCAGAGTTACATGGAGTGTCATTAACTGCTGAGAAGAATATATCAGGGATCTGGGATCCAAGGATATTCTGATGGTCAACAAGGGAATTGGAAGTGGCAAGCTCGTCCTCGCGTTCCCACGTCGACTCAGCTCCGTGATGTTTCCACTGCACTCGGACCAAGCGGATAATCTTGCCTCCCCGCAGAATCTGCTGCCGTGTGTCCATGATCCGAATCGGCTGCTCCTCATAGGAGACATCATCAGCCACCTCGATATCAGTCCACTCGATGACGTGGGATGGGTCTGCGTTGTACTGCCGCAACTGGGATACGTGGAAGACGTTATGTACTCTCCCAAGCTGCGGTGGCAACGCCAGACGATAAGCCACGGCTCCCACTCTGTCTAAGATCTGGAACGGGCCTATGTACCTCGGAGCCAACTTTCCCCCGCTGCGCCTGAACCGCACCAGCCCCTTCCTCGGGCTCACCTTCAGGAACACGTGATCCCCGACTGCAAACTCAAGAGGTCGACGTCGCCTGTCTGCATAACTCTTCTGCCGGCTCTGCGCGGTCCTCAACCGATCGCGGATCAATGCGACCTTCTCCGTCGTCTCTCTGACAAGATCTGGCCCCAGCAGACTCTTGTCCCCCACCTCTGCCCAGCATACTGGTGACCGACACGGCCTACCATACAACGCTTCGAACGGTGCCAACCCGATACTGGCCTGGAAGCTGTTGTTGTAGGCGAACTCGGCCAATGGCAGGTGGGTCTCCCAAGATCCCCTGAAATCCAGCACACATGCTCGCAGCATGTCCTCCAAGATCTGAATGGTACGCTCAGACTGACCGTCTGTCTGAGGATGATGTGCTGTGCTGAGTAGGACCTCTGTCCCCAGTGCCTTCTGCAGACTCGGCCAGAACCTGGACGTGAAGCGGGGATCCCTGTCAGACACTATCGACACCGGGACCCCGTGGAGGCGCACTATCTCCTGGATATACAGACTGCTCAACTTGTCGACCGGGTCTGTCATCCTCATAGCCAGAAAGTGGGCCGACTTGGTCAACCGGTCGACTACCACCCACACGGCGTCGTTTCCCTTGGGCGATCTCGGTAGTCCACACACGAAATCCATCGTAATGTGCTCCCACTTCCACTGAGCAATCGGTAGTGGCTGTAACAATCCCGCGGGACGCTGATGCTCTGCCTTCACCTGCTGACAGACAAGGCATCTCGACACAAACTCTGCGACTGCTCTCCTCATGCCGCGCCACCAGTAGTGCCTCCTGAGGTCACGGTACATCTTGGTGCCCCCCGGATGCACTGCGAGACGCGAATGGTGTGCCTCTCGTAACACGGCATCTCTACAGTTAACTGGTACGAACAGCCCCCCGCGGTACCGTAGTCCCCAATCAGTACTGTCCTGCCAGCCCACCACCTCGTCACCCCTGACGACTCTCTCGCGGATCTCTGATGCTTCGACGTCCCCCATCTGCGCCTCCAACACTTGGGCAAGCAGTGAGGGCTGAGCCACTAGTGAGCACATGGCAACACCGCCAGTAACCTCCTCTAGCTCAAGCCCGAATGCGCTCAGCTCCCCCATCATGCCCCACTCTCGGACAGATATGCTGGCGAGGCTCGGGGCCGACTTCCTACTCAAGGCGTCGGCGACAACGTTCGCCTTGCCTGGGTGGTAGTGTAGCTCGAAGTCGTACTCCTCGAGTAGTTCCATCCACCGTCGCTGACGCATGTTCAGGTCTCGCTGGGAAAATATGTACTTGAGGCTCTTGTGATCCGAGAACACCTGAAACCCCTCGCCGTACAGATAATATCGCCAGCTCTTTAGCGCAAACACGACTGCTGCTAGCTCCAAGTCGTGGGTAGGATAGTTGCGCTCGTGTATCTTCAACTGCCTGGAGCCATAGGCCACAACTCTGCCCGACTGCATCAGCACGCAACCCAATCCCTCTCCGGACGCATCACAGTAAACATCATAGCCAATCCCTCGCTTGGGCACCACTAACACTGGAGCTGTAGTCAGTCGAGTCTTCAATTCCGCGAACACACGCTCACAGTCATCTGTCCACACGAACCCAACACCCTTGCGCGTCAACAGAGTCATCGGTGCGGCTAGTCGTGCAAAATCCTGGACAAATCGCCTATAATAGCCTGCCAATCCCAGAAAGCTGCGGATCTCGAAAACACTCGTGGGCCGTGCCCACTTCGAGACCGCGTCGATCTTCGACGGATCGACCAGGATACCGTCACGGGATACGATGTGGCCGAGGAACCTCACCTCAGAGAGCCAGAACTCGCACTTCTCCCGGTTGGCATATAGCTGATGCTTGCGCAGTAGTGTCAGAACAGCCCTCAGATGTGCCGTATGCGCTGCCTCGTTCTGCGAATATATCAGAATGTCGTCCACGAACACCACCACAAACTGATCTAGGTACGGCCGGAAGATGCTGTTCATCAGGTCCATGAATGCTGCAGGCGCGTTCGTCAGTCCGAATGGCATCACCAGGAACTCGTAATGCCCATAGCGTGTCCGGAATGCAGTCTTTGCGACGTCCCCCTCACGGACTCGCAACTGATAATAACCGGATCGCAGATCGATCTTCGAGAAGTGAGTCGCCCCTCTCAACTGGTCGAATAAGTCATCGATCCTCGGCATCGGGTACTGGTTCTTCACCGTAACCCGGTTCAGCTTCCGGTAATCTATACACATCCGCAGCTCTCCACTCTTCTTCTTCACGAAGAGTGCTGGTGCTCCCCACGGTGATGCACTCGGACGGATAAACCCCTTCTGCTGAAGCTCCTCCAGCTGACGCTTCAGCTCAGTCAACTCTGCTGGCGCAAACCGATAAGGCGCCATCGATATCGCCGCCGTTCCCGGCACTAGGTCAATCCCAAACTCCACCTCACGAATCGGTGGCAGCCCGCTCAACTCCTCAGGAAAGACCTCGGGGAACTCGCATACCACTCTCGGTAACTCTCGGCTCTGCACAGCCGGTACTTCCTCCTCTGCGGACAACGCCGACAGGAGGACCCCACTCTTACTCCCCAGCACACACGTCACCTTCGTGCCACCCACTGTCACTGTCACTCGTTGTCTGTAGCAATCGATGTTGGCTCGGTACCTCGACAGCCAATCCATACCCAAGATCACATCAAAGGTAGTCATCCCCAGCACGAGAAGATCACCAGGGCAAGGACAGTCTGCGACTCTAATCTCGCAGGCACGACATACTCTAGTCAACGATGCACCACCCCCAACTGGGGTGTCTAGGCATAGGGGTGGACTCAACGGCTCTAAGCTCAACCCCAACCTCTCAGCACAACCCGACGAAATAAAAGAGTGCGATGCCCCGATATCAAACAAGAATAAAGCCCATAGATGATACAATAAACACGTACCCTGGATGGTCTCCCGGTACGTGCTAGGCCCTGGGGCTCTGGAGTCGGTGACTGCATAAACTCTCCCCTGCGAGGCCTGCTGCCTCTGACTCGGCGCACCAGCCGCTGAATACCCGTGACTCTGCTGCTGTCTCGGAATCGGTGCGCTCGTAGACGGCCGTGATGATCTCGGTTGTTGACCCTGTCGAGGGCGACCTCTGGGCGACTGTATTGTCCGTGACTGCTGCGGTCGCTGCACTGATGTCTCCCCCAACTGCTCTCGGCACCATGCCATAGTGTGACCGGCCCGGCCGCATCGGTAACAGCTGAACTCGTCAGCCCTCGACCCCGAGCCCTGGCCTGTCCGGCTAGTAGCTGGTACTGCCGCGGTTCCTCCCCTCGTCGGACAGTCTCGCTGTAAGTGGTCTGGCTGCCCGCAGTGATAGCATGACGGCCTCCTCTCTGAGGCGATTGGCCCCACTGATGCCACTGACCCCTGCTGTCTCGATCCACTCTGATGAGGCGGTGGTCGGAAGGATCCTGCGGTCCTCTGCCTCCGCGAGTCTCGTGAGTCTGACGGCCCTGCCCAACTGATCGGCCGAGGTCGGACCTCACGGCTCCTGACTGCATCCCTGGCGCCCTGCTCTACTGTAGCTGCGGTGTCCACGAGGTCGGTATACTTCCGTATCCTCAAGGCAAGAACCTGGTTCCGGATGCCCAGCCTCAGTCCGTCCTGGAACCGCAGGCAACGGTTCGTCTCGCTTGTCACCATCTCAGGCGCGAATCTGGCCAAGGCTGTGAACCTGGCCTCGTACTCCCCTACCGTCATCCCCCCTTGCTCCAGGTCTAAGAACTGCCGATGTCGCTCCAGCCGAGCCGACTCGGGGAAGTACTGTGCCATGAATACCTCCTGGAATACGCTGTAGTCGTATCCGACCGTGTCCTTCACCCGCCCCCACCAGTGGTAGGCGCTCTCTCTCAGCTGATGGGCCGCGAAGGACACTCTCCGACGGCCATCCTCGACACCCGATGTGTCCAAGTCTCGTGTGACCTGCTCTATCCATCGCTCAGCCAGGTCGGGATTCGGCTCCCCGACAAAAACAGGTATCCCGAGCTTCAGGAAATCTAGTAGCGCTCGGGAGGTAAGATCCTCTGTCTGAGCGGCCCTCACCGGGACTGCGGCTGCCTCTGGTGCTGGCGAAGCCGACTCTCGGCTGGCGATGATCGCCACCAAACTCTGAACGGTCCTGGTAAGCTCATCCAGGGCAGTCATCACTGGAGGGTCCACGACTGGCGGAACACTGGGGGTGCCTGCAGACGGCCCCGCATCACTCCTCCTGTCTTCTCCGACAGGAGTACCCTGTGCCTCCGCATAGTCGGCGGGCTCGACGGTCGGCACCCTCCCTGGTGCCCCTGCTGACCGTCCCCGCCGGCCTCGCGTGGGTGCCTGGCCCTGTGTTCCTGATGGTCGTCCCCGCTTACCGCGAGCCATAAACAGTATCCTCTGCACGGATACACGCAAACGTTCAGTTTGCGAACTTAAATAAAAACGACAGTACAAAAGCACTAACGTCCACCCGCTTAAGCTTACACTAACGTGCTTATCACTAAAGCGCTACACCGCTCAAGCTAAACGTACTTTATATACTAGCATTAGTAAACGAGACCTCAACGAGACCGCACCGACGTGCACCAAACAAGCGGCGGCAAACCAACCCGCACAACACGACGACCCCCGTTCACCGGGCCAATCAAAATCGAACCTTGCCCACGGGGCCAACCAAAATCAAACATACGCCCATAGGGCCAATCAAGTTCAAGACATGCCAACAGGGCCAACAATTTTAAAACCTTCACCCTTTCATTTTAAAACTTCGTTCCTTGACATCACGTAGTTACAACCCGGTTCAGGCGTCCCCGAACCACGTTGTACCGACTTGACATCAACACCGTCACGTTCGACTACAGGAGCGCTCCTGAGTCGACCCGCGACAGTTAAAAACAGTTCACGCAATCACACACAATCAGTATGCCAGCAACAAAATACTGTAACATACGCACAACACAAACAAGACTCAGGACATGACGGGTCTACACTGACTCGACTCTCCCCCCCTAAGTGACGGACAGTCCGAGGTTTGAAACCTCGAGCTCTGATACCAAGCTGTCACGCCCCAATTTCAGCGAACCGAACTCGGGACGCGAACATTTAAAACATGAACACTTAAAACCTGTTTTGAATAAAACTCTGATATTTCCATTTAATTACCAAAAATAATAATAGTATTTACAATACAAAAACGTCCCAACAAGTGGACAAGGTACACATCCGTCACTAGACTCAACAAAAGTAAAGACCAGACTCCGCTCCAAGCTCCATGGACTTCAAGAGCTAAACTAGTCCGTCCGGTGATCAGTACCTGTAGGAAAAGCAGCTAGGGGTGAGCGTTCGCTCACCTCCACGGATAACAGACTGACTATGGCATAATTAGTAGATAAAGCCAGTAACACTAAAACCAAACCCAACACCGGGACTACAGTCCCCAATTCAAGTACCCAACTGACCCACAACCCGTCACCTTCCTCAACAGACTCGACACTCGATGATACAGTGTAAACCCGACACAACTATCGACGACCTCCTCAAGGACTCGAACGAAACGACACAACACCAAACAAGATCACAAAGGATCGCACACCAGCTGCTCAGTAACCAATCTCAATCAGGTCAGGGTTCGACCTATCGCAATTCCTCGACACGAAGTCGGATCAGGCTGTCGACCTTTCAAACTCACAATTCCTCGACACTAAGTCGGATCAGGCTGTCGACCTTTAAAACTCGCAATTCATCACCACTAAGTCGGATCAGGCTGTCGACCTTTAGAACTCGCAATTCATCGACACTAAGTTGGATCAGGCTGTCGACCTTTAAAACTCGCAATTCATCGACACTAAGTCGGATCAGGCTGTCGACCTTTAGAACTCGCAATTCATCGACACTAAGTCGGATCAGGCTGTCGACCTTTAGAACTCGCAATTCATCGACACTAAGTCGGATCAGGCTGTCGACCTTTAGAACTCACCACCCCAGGTAACCACAATCACAATCACAGGCAAGTTCAATCACACAGGCACTCAAGGCCACTCAAGACACCTCAACAGTCAAGACTCGGGTTCAACAACCCCACTGGCACTCGCTGCCACTCAAGACACCAAATTAAATACACGGCTCTCATGGCCACCCCGACTCAACAATTAAATACGGGCTCTCAAGGCCACCCAAACTCAACAATTAAATACGGGCTCTCAAGGCCACCCGAACTCAACAATTAAATACGGGCTCTCAAGGCCACCCCGACTCAACAATTAAATACGGGCTCTCAAGGCCACCCAAACTCAACAATTAAATAAAACGCACGACAACCTCCGGCATACTCGATGCCTCCAACGGTCCTAAAATCACTAGTTTCACAAACAACCTCCGGGCATGGTCATATGCCTCCAGTAATTCAATTATCGCTAAGTTCTCTGTTCCTACGACACTACTAAGTGTCACATGCTTTTCTCTTGAACGCTACAATCCCGTATCATGCTTTTCTAATAATTAAATAAATCTACTCAACCCACGACACCCCGGTGTCACATGCAATTCTACTATTAACTTTCCCTAATCAGGGCCGAGATCCGGCAACTTTTCCCTACCTCGTATACAATCCCAAAAGCGCTCCAACAACACCCGAAGCACACTCAGTCACTCGCCGAGCTTCCCCTTGCCTCGGTCCGTAGCACGATCTAAAAGAACACAAATTTAAAGTACTTTTAAACTAGTACGAATAAACCAAAAATTTACATACTTAACGCCCAAACGTAACCCCGACAATGTCGGTCACTCCCAAACTTCCCAATTATTCGATATTGCCGAAAAAGGACCCGTAAGGGCCAGATTCGCCCGACATGGCGAATCTGCCCGGTTTTGGTTAATTGCCTTCCGGGGCTCCAAAAGCCCCCGTTTTCGTTTCTACGGTCTTAGAATAAATCAAGGAACTCAACGCACTTGACGGAATCGAATTCCGACTTCTAAATCAATTAATTAACGTTTAAAGTTTCCCAAAACCCGTTAATTACAACTTCTCCAATTTAATTCCAAAATTCGATTTGGTTTGGGATAGATGGTCCGGGGAACGTTTTAAACTACCCGAGTAATTAAAACACGAACAACCGAGCACGTGGGCCCCACCCAAAGGGCTTGGCTGTTCCCTAGGGTTTGAGGGAGGGGCTCGGCCACCAAGTGGTGGCTGCTGCCACCTCCGGCCAGCCACCACATGGCCGGCCGGCCACCACCCACGGTGGCCGGAGCTCCTCCCGAGCCTCCGGTCACCGGAAAACGTGAAATTTCTCTCCCAAATACCTCTAAAACGTCTCCAACACCTCTCTAATCTCTACACAACCCTAAACCAAATTTTATAACCAAACCCTAGCTCTTGAAAATAATCGAAACGAGAATCGGTTCGGGTATTACCGTAGAGGAGAATGAGGGGAACGGGATTGCTCTTTGCCTTGACTCGATCCAAGGGCTCGATCACAAACCCTAGCTCAACCTCCCTTCTTCTCTCTTCTTCTCCTTCTCCTTCTCTCTCTAAAACCTCTCTTCTAATTTCTAATTTAATTAAACTAACAACAAAATTAATTTTCCTCCTTTAAAACCTCATACTCGGCCAACTATTCTCCTCCACACCTTTTCCCTCCAAAAATTACACCACCATATACTTGACAAGTGTCAAGGTGGGTCCCATACCTTTTGGAAAATATCTAGTTGATATTTTCCAATCAGATTCGCGAAAAACGGACGTTTCGGGCCCCGAACGGGCACTTTTCCCAAGAAATTTTTAAACTGGACGGGCTTCAAGGAAACGGCCCAACTAAGACTGCTACGATGACGTCTAAGCTTTTCGGGTCCAAAACGGTCCTCGAATGGACCAAAACGTCGCTCGGGTGACTTTTCCAGCGAAAAATCAATCTTTCCCAAAATGACCAGAAAGTTGCCCTGAGTCCCCCGTAACTCATTTTAGTCGATAACGGGGTCAACTTAAGTCCGGCATGACCCTCGGGGTCAATTTAAGTTAAGTTAAGTGTCTGTCTTAAAAAATTTTAATTTTCCTGTTTTTCGTAGGTTTGACTGACGTTGACCAGAAGTGGTTATTACACCGTTAATACCAAGAGGTCTAAATCCAACGATTTAAACCTAACTCTGTTAAGGCACTGTCATTTTGGTCGCATAAACAAGAAGCACCTATCAGCACTTCAGAAGTGCGGACTTTCAGGTTCATTCGAATTCCATTCGATCGATAGGTGCAAGGTTTGTTTGATGGGAAAAATGACTAAAGTGCCATTTAATCGATCGCGATGAAAGGGCGGGTGAATTATTGGGGCTGATACACTCGAATGTGTGTAGACCAATAAGTTCAGGATGGTACAGATCTGTCTAAACCAATTGGCAACCAAGTAGAAAGGAGCCAGAGATTGTCGTAGAGTAAGAACCAATTCCTGTTACAATTCCGGAAGGTCCAAGGCGATTTGAAAGGATCAATCTTCCTCCTCCAAGATATGGTATCCGGAGGTGACAATGAAGTCATGGTGGATCACGATGATCCAGCCACCTTTCAGGAAGTCGTGGATGGGCCCAACTCCGAGTTATGGCTGGGAGCCATGAGGGAGGAAATGCAATCCATGTCGGACAACCGAGTCTGGGAACCGGTTGATCCCATCAATGGTGTGAGGACCATCGGATGCAAATGGATCTTCAAGGTGAAGATGGACATGGACGGCAAACCTCTGACCTACAAAGCTCAACTGGTGGCGAAAGGTTATAGGCATGGATTGACTATGAGGAAACCTTCTCCTTAGTGGCTATGGTCAAAATCGATCCAAATTCTTCTTGGCATAACTGCGTATCATAATTACGAGATATGGCAAGTGGATGTCAAAACCGCTTTCCTAAATGGAAATTTGACTGAGTACATTTGTATGTCTCGGCCCAAAGGTTTTGACGATCCGGAGAATAAGGGAAAGATTTATAAGTTGTTGAAATCCATTTATGGATTGAAACGAACTTCTAGGAATTGGATCCTTCGTTTTGATGAAGCTGTAATTGGATTTGGCTTAATCAAGAACGAGGATGAATCTTGCGTTTATAAGAAGGCTAGTGGGAGCAAGATTACCTTTCTGGTTCTCATTGAAAACGACATCCCAACCTTGCACGAGACTAAAGCTTGGTTGAGGAAGTGTTTTTCAACAAAGGACTTAGGCGAAGCTTCTTATATCTTAAGGATAAAGATATGTAGAGATCGCACCAAGAGGGTCTTAGATTTAAGTCAGGGAACCTATGTGAACAAGGCATTGAGTAGGTTCTTAATGCTCGATTCAAAGAAAGGACTCTTACCCACTAGTCATGGCATTCATCTTAGCAAGATTTAGTGTCCTAAGACACCTGATGAGCTGAAAAGGATGATGAGAATCCTATGCGCCTGGGGGTAGGATCGATCATATATGCCATGACATGTATGAGACCAGACGTCTCGTAAGCCTTATGTTGTACTAGTAGACATCATTCTAACCCGGGGGAAAGATGATGTTGAACTAGTCGTCGAAGGATGAGTAGACGCTAGTTTTCCAAGACAAATCCAGATGACTTTAGAAGTCAATCAGGATATGTGTTTACGCTGAATGGTAGAGCTTTAGTTGGGAGAGCGTAAAGCAAGATATCATTGCCGAATCTACGACAGAGGCCAAGTACATGGATGCTGCAGAGGCAGCTAAGGAGGCTATGTGGATTTGGAAATTCATGGCAGGGCTGGGTGTAATTAAAAACCCATCCAGCCCGGTGAATCCATCTTGCGACAACACAAGGGCCATTGCGCAAGCTAAAAGCCTAGATCGTATAACAAATCCAAACATGTACTGCGGCGTATCCACCTCATCAGATAAACACTGAACTGAGGTGAAGTGAAGATAATGTGCATGGCCATGCTATTCTTTCAGTCACTCTCGATCAAGCGGCCGAGAACCGATATCTTTCCCATACCTCAGTATGAGGGATAAATCCCTTAGCCGCCTTTCGTGTCACTCATGTAGCCCGTCCCCAAGCCAATCCTGGCCGTTATGGAAGCCCTGTTACGGACAACGTTAGGCTCAGGTCAAACTCAGTTGTTGACTACATAGCGATCACAAATACTCCTTGGTCTAAGGATACATGACAAGCTACGACAATGAATATGTTCATGACTTAATCTATGGCACATATTCAGGGCGGGTCGTCCAATATCATGTCCCACATGATATCTATGATCAGACTCCGGAATCTCATTCCAATGACTAACAGAACGTAAGCCATAAAGAGCCATCTTTCATACTAGTCGCTTCTAGTGAAGCTTTGTTGACTAGGGACCCATCGAGTGTGATCTATCTCGATCTATGGTTCTATTCGCATGGTGGGCACATCGATATATTACTCCAACACATAAGTAATATAAAGCCGCTTTAATTTTATTGCTAACGATGATATATACATTTGGACATTTAGGATTGAACTATGGGCACTAAGACTAACACTGCTTAGTTGGCCAAAATATTCTTTCAGTTTATATTCAAGTTCCATGGCTTGGCTAACTCAATTGTGTCTGATAGAGACCCAATCTTCCTATGTAACTTTTAGGGAGAGTTGTTCGAAAGGGTAGGAGTGGAACTCAATCTGTCCACTTCTTATCATCCTCAGTCTGATGGACATACTGAGAAAGTGAATCAGTGCTTGGAGACTTATTTGAGGACAATGTGCGATCTAAATCCTAAAACTGGGTGTTCTTGGATCACTATGGTAGAGTTTTGGTACAAATCTTGTTACCATTCTACTATTAAGATATCCCTATTCGACGTTCTCTATGGATATACTCCTTCCCTAGGAGGTTCTGATGCATCCTTGAATGTGTGGAGGAAGTTGTGGTGGGTATGAGGGAGCAAGCCAACCTTCTGGAAGAGAATCTAAGGTTTTCCAGGGACAGAATGAAGGCTTAAGTTGATAATAAAAAATTTAGCGATCATTTCAAGTGGGAAAGTGGGTTTATTTAAGACTCTCTAACTCTTTTGATAGACCTCGATCCAGCTCAGGAAAAAATGAAGGTGGCAACCAAGTTGTATAGTCCATTTCAGATTGTAAAGAAGAAGGGGTTTGTGGCTTATAAATTGAGGTTGTCTAAAGGCTCACTCATTCATCTAATGTTCCATATGTCACTTCTAAAAAAGCAGTTGGGACATAAGAACCGTTTGATGCCCCTATTTCCTGTCATTATTGACGATGGAACTTTGAAGCTTGTTGCTGCTTACAGAATTGTAGAGTGATCAACCACAACAATGAGACTGTGGTGCAATGGGAGAGATCATTGGCTGATTATGCCACTCAAATTCAATTTACGGGACTAGTTTGATTGCAACAAGCTTGAGGATAAGCCTCCTTGAAGGAGTGGTACTTGTTAAGCTTACCAACTAATATGAGGGAAATTGGAATAGAAATGGGGAATTGTATTGCAATCTGGAGAACAATTGCAGAGAGAAGAAGAACCTAACCTAGGATTTCAGAGAACTGAGACTTCATATATTCGATACTCAAACTTAGACATCCCTCTAGCTTATACAATATCTCTATCTACTAGAATCGGTTGCCACGCACGCCGTGCATCTATGGCCTTGTCAGCTGAGCTCAGGACCACTCAAAAGACGAAGATGCTGACCGTGTAATGAAATATGCTTCCACCAACGAAAACTATACACGTGGCCTCACCACTCCACCTCAACAACATACAACTAATCCAAACGCACCGTTTGACTCGTGTTGCTTATTTGAACACAAACGATAACTTGAGGAGCACGTTATCACAACTACTGGAATCTTCGGGATCTAATTTTTTTCTCTCTTTTATGCTACAGACAGAGAGTAGGAGTACTTACATTACATGCCAATGGCTGGATCAAGGTACGATTGGCTCTTTGCTTTTTCTAACTATTTATTATGGGTCGTCTCCTTACTTTTTTGTTGGAACAAAGATACTATTCATTTGGATGGAAAGTTAGGTTCTTTGGTTACTGTGCACCATTCCTCCTTGATTCCGAATAAGATGATTTGGAATTTGGCACTAATTCATACCATTGATGTTTCTATGTATATAGAGTAAGGTGATTGTGACCAGTTGGGATAGTTCTTGTGCCGAGGTTCTAGTGAAGAAAGCTCATGTTTACTTTTTTTTTTATCCTCAAAGTAAGGTGTAACAATATTATTTAGTCTCCACCTTACTTATGTAGAAGCAAGGGTGCACCAAACATTTTTTATCCTTAAAGAACTTTTTAAGGTTGATTTATCAAGAAATATTTGGTCTCAACCTATACTTATGTAGAAGTAAGAGAGCACCCAAACATTTTGACCCGAAAGCCCATGTTTACTGTATTCCTAGTTTTCATCCTCCCTTAACTGTGTGTTTCCCTGATTGTCTCTACTCAAATTGGAATGGTTGCGGTATACTCCATGCTAAGATTAAGCTGTTCAGGCCTTATGTTCTCGTCTGAGGACCATCTCTCTTCGTTTACCAGTCATATTAGTTGTGCGACCGACTCTTATGGACACGTCTACATCAATTGCTCCGATCATAACCATATCTATTGGCTTAGATAATGTCATTGATATACTTTTATATTTTTTCAGACTAGTTGGGACTTTCTTCAAGCTTATGTTTTTGAATTTTGTACCAACTTTCATCAGTTAGGATTTTTAGGAAAGGGAATTAATTAATCCTTCTTCACCTTGATACCAAAGATTCCAAATCTTGTGCAGTTTGATGATTTTAGACCAATAAGTCTGTGGGGTCAATTTACAAGATTCAATTTAAAGTATTAGCTACAAGATTAAAATCAGTTATGGGTCACCTGGTGAGTGATGTACAGACACGTTTCATTGCTGGAAGGAAAATTTTGGATGGTGTTCAGATAGCAACTGAACTGATACACTTAATCAAAGCTTCCAAGGAACAATTTCTTCTCTTCAAAGTTGATTTTGAGAAAGCTTATGATCATCTAGATTGAGGATATTTGGACAATGTTTTTTCAATCATGGGTTTTGGTGTACTGTGGAGAAAGTGGATGGCCTCATGCTTTTAGGCTTGGTCTTCTATTTTGAGTAATGGTTCTCCCTCAAAATATTTTAAACTATCTAGAGGGTTAAGGTAGGGATGCTCCCTTTCTCCCTTACTCTTCGGACTTGCAGCAGAAGGGTTGCATCAAATTTTAGAACAAGGAATCATCTCTGGGAATATTGAAGGGCTTCAATGTGGTTCTCAAAACAACCAAACTCCTATCATTTCTCATTCACAGTTTGCTGATGACATCCTGATCATCATCAAGGCCAAAATCCCTCACATTCAGAATTTAAGAAGCTCACTCAATGCCTTTCAACTTGCCTTTGGACTGAAAATTAACTTCCACAATTCCAAAGTAACCCTCCTCAATGCTTCTTCTATCTCAGTGGAGCAAGTCACAAGTATTTTAGGCTGTGAAGCTATGGAGCTTCCCTTTGAATATTTGGGTTTTCAGCTGGGTGCCAACTCTAAGAGATTTAAAACTTGGTATCTTATCATTGCAAAGCTCAAGAAAAAACTGAGTCTTTGGCATGCAAAAACTCCAAACTTTGGGGACAGAATTCCCCTCATCAAATCCTCCCTCTCCTCCCTCCCTCTCTATTATATGTCTTTATTTAAAGCTCCTAAAAAAGTACCACATGAGATGGAAATGTGGGAAAGGAAGTTTATGTGGAATGGCTCCATAGCAAAGAAGGTTTTGCATAAGATGAAATGGGGTTTGATTTGTTTGCCAAAGGACAAAGGGGGTCTGGGGATTAAAAATCTTTATGTCATGAACTCACCTCTCCTAGCTAAATGGTGGTGGAGATTTTCAATAGAGACTAATTCTCTATGGAAGAAATTTATCTATGCTAAGTATGGTTGGTGCCAAGAGGATTGGAATTTAACATTCATCAATATATCAAGGAACTAGAATTTTCTAAGTTACATTCAAGCACTTTTGTCAGATCAGTCTTTTAGCAATACTGTTGGTTTCTCAGGGTTAAAATGGTTTATCAGCAATGGTCAAAGGGTAAAGTTCTGGGAGGATGTCTGGATTTTTGATACCCCTTTGAAAACAAGGTTCCAAAGACTACATCATCTATGCATTCACAAGAAGTTAAAAGTATCTCATTTCTGGAACAATGGGGACTGGTTTATTCATTTCAAAGGACAACTATGAGGTTAGGAATTAGGCCAATTCAGAGAGCTCACAACCTTTCGTGTGGTATTCTCTCTTCAGGATTCAGGAGAAGATAAAGTGGTATGGAAGATCCATCAAGCTGGTTTTAAAGTGAAAAAGATGTATAATTTTTTTAGAAGACTCTCAGTGTCAAGATCAGCCTTGGGCTAAAATTCTCTAGTTCCCTATTCTCCCTCCCAAGATTTTTGCATTTGCCCGGTTGACCTGCCATAGTGCCATTTCTACAAAACTTTTCATGGACAGTAGAGGTCTGAATTTCAGCTTACAAGATACTATTTGCCCCTTTTATGGATTGGATTTTGAAGACATCAGCCACCTTCTACTGAATTGTCAGATATCCTAGTTGGTTTGGTCAGCTGTACTTAATTGGCGGGGGATCAAAGGCACTTTGGCAAGAGACATTAAGGAGCACATTTACTCCTGGATAGAATTTGCTACATCAGCATCTCAGAATCAATGGAGAATTTTAATTTTCATCACAATGTGGAAAATCTGGCTGGCTAGGAATGAAGTGGTATTTAGAAACTCATCCTATTCTCGTTTGGAAATCCTCATTAAGATAGAAAACTACTCATTTAGCTTGGAATGAAGCTTATTCTCAAAGATCATCCCATTCTCATTTGAAAGTTGGAAAACATCTCCTTCTCTTTGTCTTAGAAAGAATAGAGTTGCAAGGCTGTTAGCTCATTGACTTTCTTGTGCATGAAGTCATTTTGTTTCTTCTCACTGATTTTTTGTTTTTCTCTTGGGACTCAAGCAAGGTTTGTGATTTGAAGTCTTATGATATTAAGAGGGGATCTGGGAAGGTTAAGAACAGTCTTGGTCAATAGCAAGAGGAAGGTTCAGTTTTTTTCCAAGTATTAAGAAGCCTTTTTTATTACTTCCTTGGCTCTTTATGGGTCTTTTTTGGGTCTATTAGGGGTGGATCAAAGGGTTGAGTATGGGTGGGTGTTTTTACTTACTTATCTCGCAAGGTACCATTAGTACTTTGATAACTAGGTTTTTGTTATAGGGTTTATTGGGCCTAAAGGTACCTATAGTACCGAGTGCTTAAGGGATCTTTTGTTGTGAGCTGTTAGGGTAGTAAACATAAGGTTTTCAGTACCGTTTAACTGAATTTTTTAGGGCCTTTGTTTGGAGTTGTGGGTAGAACATCAGTTAGGCTGGTTTGGTCTGCTTCAAAGTATACTTTGGAGCGCCTGGTTCTATTTTGCAGACACGATGTTTCTAAGCTGCAAAATTAGTTTCAGGAGTTTAAATTACAGGTATGGCAGGGATACCTTGGGGTCTTGATCATTGACATTTCCTTAGGACCTTGGCTCATTCAGAATAGGTTCTGAGGTCGCTTTGTTATGTCATCATTATGTAAAATAGATTTATTAGTTAGACAAAGTTGGCATTAGTATGGTTTGGAGTCTTATTTGTTTTATCGTTTGACTTGTTCTCTGGTTCTCTTGAGAGTTGTATTCTTATCCTCTTCTTTATTTCGAAGAATTGGTTCATTGATGAAAAATTTGCTGATAAAAAAAAGATAATGTCATTAATACCACCTCTAGGTCAACATGCTCTTTTTTTTTTCTTGCATCGAACATCCGGAGTTATAGGACAAGAGATCTTTGAGACCTAGGTTTGAGAGATGGACTGATATAGTTCAGGATGATGATGACTTGAGCTTCTTTCGGGATGTTTTTTTTTATAAGCTCGAAAATTTATTAATAAGAACGATTCCAAAAAAGGAACCGGAAAGCCCTGAATAAAAAAGAAGCAGGGTAAGAGACAACGATTACAAAGGAAGACTCCAGTACGAGGAGCCAAAAGGCCAAGCCTTTTCCTAAAAAAACAAAAAACAAGGAACAAAAACCAGCCAAGGTAACCTCGCCAAACCTCGCCTCCCGAGGTCAGGGACAAATCATCGCATCTTTTTTCTTGGATGCCAATTCACGGATTGTAGTCCATGCGTCGGTCCCCTGAGACGAAGCTGCAACTTAAGATTTCCCAGTTCGGCCTTGCTCAACCTGTTTCCCAATGTCAACGGGACGAACATATCTTTCCCGATCCAAGGAACGATTCCTTGCCTTACACTGAATGATATAAAAATCCGATAAGTGTTTGGGAGGTCGACTCACTCGTTTCGACGGTTTAAGTAGGACCTCCTTCCAAGGGCTAGACACCGAAGGAACGTCACTTGCATCCTTCAGGCTACCCTTAACCAAACTCGGATCCCTAAAAGCCTGCAACGATATAGCTTGTAAAGGGTCAACGGTCAGTCGACCCACATTCGACCCACGACATTGTGGTGAAGCCATCACGACTTCCGTATCAAGCGTAATGGGTGTCTCCAAGACTTGCTGAACGGGGCCTTGGGATAGGGCCGATGGAATGGGCTCAGACACAGGCCCACCCACCAACCCTTCGTCTTGTTGGGTTGGACCAACATCATCACCTACTAGCCCATTACATGTTGGTTGTGCAACATTAAATGGGCCGTGTAAACCTGACCCAAGCCTATTACCTTGCATCATCTTCTCCGCAGCGACACCCTGAAATATCGTCCGATTCAAAGCGACTCCATCAATACCAGAAATCACTGAATCAATCAAAGCCTGCGAATCTCGTTCAACAACATCAGTATCACGAATCGAATCCGGCGTAATATCCAGAACGATCCCATGATCGGCGCGAATTTGAACATCCTCTGCAACTCGAACCCCTCCTGCCGCCGGCGACCGGATTGCTTTCCCAGGACGTTCTAATGCGACAAAAAGATTGTATCCGTTAAGTTTGAACCCGTTTAGAGTTTCAATTTCCTGCAATGCCGACTCCTGAGAAGAAAATTCTGCAAATCCGAAGACACGACCTTTACGATTGGGTCTCTTAAGAACTATGACGGAAATCACTTCTCCAAAGGTCTCCAAGGAATTCCGAGCCCACTCCGTTGATGTACCCCAAGGCAGATTGTAGAGAAATATCTCTCTTCCCGACGATACTCCTCCAGTCACAGTCCTCTGTTCTGAAACTGAACGAGAGGAACATGCTTCCTCTGCCCAGACAGTGACAGGAGCTCCATCTCCTACCTTCTTCATGGCTGCCTTGGACAATTTTGAAGCTGCATGATCCTCTTTTTTCGGACGCGAAACAGGGCCAAAGGATAATTTCGAAGTCGCACGAAACTCCTTTGTGGGACGAGAAACAGGGCCATTCTTTTTCTGAGAAGCTTCTATCTTCTTAGACGTTCGTCGACGTCCTTTCTTGTGAGAATGATCGTCGGCCGAGGCATTCGTCCCCGGAGAAACACCGCAAACCTTGTTAGCCTTCCTAACCGAAGATCAATCCTTTTTGTGCTTCGTAACAGAGCCTAAGACTACGTTGCAGTACTTTGCATACAAGGCCAATAATGAGGAACAAAAGGAAGGGATGAAAGGGATCAAGTGTTTGGTTCCATTTGTTGTTCCTTCTAACCAGATTGCGAGAAACACTACTAAGGCCCTCATGCCTCAGTTTAGAGCCACTGTTACTATAGTGAGGCTCTTTGCCCCATTGGTTTCATATTTTTCCCTAGGCGTTTAAGTTTTCTACTTTTCCCCTACTCGTTTTGAGTATTAGGATTCTTTCTGGTTATAATTATTGCTTAACTTCAGACTTTATTTGTTTATTGATTCGTGGTTCTCTACTTGAGATCCACACTCTTTAAATGTATTTACTTTTCTACGATAAAAAATATTCCGTCACTATTTTGAACTTTGAAACTGACCACATAATCATTGTAAATTATGCATGAAAATCATGTCATTGGTTTAAAGTTCAAAATGGATCATGTCACTATCTTTTAACTTTAAAAGTTACCACGCCACTGCCCTTTGACTTTAGAATCGATCATGTCAAATGATCAAATTGTCTTGCACATTACTTAAAAAAAATACATAAAACGAACATTACGTTGAAGGCAATCAATTTGTCATGCAGTATGGGTCTTTAAACTTTTCACTGAGGGTAGTGCCACGAAGATAATGCTAGTTACATGATTTTGTGCATAATTTAGTGTAATAACATGATCGTCTTAAAAGTTCAGGATAACAAGACGGTATCTAAATATAATTCAAGAAAGTGACATGATATCATCTCATATTGAACCTCGACAGTCTCCTACTTACCTAAGATGTGAAGTAGGGGAAGGGCCCGCTCCGCCGCTGATTAACGAGACTTGTCCCATACTTTCTTCAGCAATGTCTCTCAACCTACTGAGCTCCGGCAAGACTTCCTTGCCCAAGTCCGGCCTGTCTTTCTGCCTCAGCTCCGCGCATCGAAGCGCTAGTCGTGCAAAACAAAACACTTCTTCCCTAGGCCAATCTGGCACGGCCGGGTCCAACATTTCAAACAACTTCCCCTTCTCGATCGCCCTTTCAACGTTATGAGCCAAACCCATCGCTGGCTTTACCGTTATTATCTGCAGAAGCAATATCCCCAACGAATAAACGTCGGACTTCACACCAAGCATCCCGGTTTGTTGGTACTCCGGGTCGATGTAACAAAATGTCCCGGCCGCTGCAGTCATGTGACACTCGGCAATGTTGGGGACGAGTTTGGCCAACCCAACATCGCTGATTTTACTTACGTAGTTGTTGTCTAGTAGAATGTTACCGGGCTTGAGGTCGCGGTGGACTAACGGTTCCGGCTTGGTTTGGTGGAGGAAGAGTAGGCCCGTCGCGATCTCGGCGGAGATTCGGAACCTTAGTTGCCACGAGAGTGCTGGGGTGTTTTTTTTTCGGAAGAGGCAATCTTCTAAGCTTCCGTTAGCCATGTGCTCGTAGACAAGGCAACCGTACTCCGGGCAAGCACCGAGGAGGAGGACCATGTTGGGGTGTCGTATGCAAGTCAGCACTTCTACCTGCATCAGTCACACACAAGACTTAGTATGAGTTGTTCGAATTGGCATTGAAATGAAAAAGGTTGATCTCAATAAATCAAGGTCAAGTTTTTGGTCAACTCCCTTTGCGTATAGACTGTACATGACAAACAAATTTAGTGCGGAAGATTGAATTACCTTTTGTTTAGTTTGTATTTTCATTCGGGTTTTAAAACTTTTGAAATGTCGATAAGAAGATCTCCTCAGGTTTTTTCTACGATGTAAAGTAGACTAGTTTTATGGGTCCATAAGCGTCGGGTCCGTTTCGATGCACCCGGACTATATTCTGGATCCCGAGGTAACTCCCACTATGTAATTCTTTGATTGACAATAATGCACTTCCTCAGTACCCATTTCAAAAAAAAAACTTATGTGGGATTAAAGTCGGTTAAATTCAAGACTCGAAAAAAGAAAAGAAAAAACCCTAAACTCTCTCTTGCATAGCGTCTCTCCCAAAAACCTTCGTAGCCGCCGACAGCCTCCATGGTTGTGACCATGGAGGTTGGCAGTGTAGTTCTCTTCCCCTCCTTCTCCTCTTCTCGAGCCTCTCTTTCAACAGTCGTCTTCATTCTCTGCCCGAACACAACAGCTCCATCATCTGTCGGTCACGGATCCACCAAAAGTGCACCGCCACCACCGTCCACGATCCTTCTCCGCCACAAGTTTTGCTTCTCCGCTACCCTTAACTCTCCTCGCAACGTTACAAGATTCTGTCGTCAGTGGGCTTCCCCCTCCTCCCTTTTCCAAGCACCGAGTCTAAGAGACTTTACACTGAGTCTAAGAGACTACAACGAGCCTCCAGGGATATTCCAATATCGACCTCCATAGCATATGGCCTCGATTTGTCGAGGTTTGGTTTCAGTAAAATTTTACCAACTGAACACCTGTATGAGCCGCTTGGAGAAGGTTTTGGAAGGATACAGTCAGTGGATTTGGGATCCTAGGCCGACCGTCATGACCTAGGACCGAAGTTGCTTGGCCGTTCCGGGAGGAGCAAGAAAGCAGCTCGCTTTTCTTGTTTTAGTTTGGATGCAGTTTCAGTGAATTGTTTTAGTTGGATTTTATTCTGTTGTTTTGTTTTCAATTTTAGTTTCAATAATTTGGAACATCTGGTAAGAGGTTGTCCTCAGTATGTATCTACGATGAAAAGTAGAGTTTTCAACGGGACCATGAGAGCTGGGTCGCCGATAGGAGGCTCGGACAATATTCTGGTACCCAGGATCATTTGACCCTACTCTATAATCTTTGGATTGGCATAGTACCCATCTCTGTTTGCCCATTTCAAAAAAAGAAAAACTTACGTGGGATTAATATTTGGGGTAAGTGTAAAAACATGCACCCGAAATCTTTTTTCTAAAAAAATTTACTCCATAAACTTTATTACCAACTGCACACAAGTAGTAGTAGATTAATCCCCATTTACTTCTTTAATTTATTTTGGGATAAAAATACCTTTGAATCGGTGTGTCTGTGAGATAAATCACCCATTTAGAGAGATGTTTTGTCTCAAAATAAACTAAGAGATAAAGTAGTTCCGTGATTTCTGAGACGAACTCTACTCCGAAATCGTCGCGGGTGTTGGTTCTGGCGAGTTTTTCGTCAATTAACCGAGTAGTGCAGGTTGAGCTGGTTTTTGGTTGGTGGTGAGGGCGTTCAGCGTCGATGTAGGCTTCGTCTCACTGGCTCGTTTTCTGTCTTCGTCTTTCCGGCGACGAATTCGGAAGATCTGCCTCTTCTCTTTCTGTAAGTGCTGGCCTTGGGTTGCTTCTGGTGCTGAGATTGGCGAGGTGGAGGCCGCTCTTCGGCGTTGGTTCGTGAAGCTCAGGCTTGGTTGCGTCGTTTTGGGTGAGGCTCTTTCTTCTTTTCTTGGGCTTCCTTTTCTGTTTGGGCTTCTTTTCGGACTCTGAGGGTTGGAGGCCCGGGATCTTCTGTATTTGCTATTTGTTTTTTTGGCCTGAGGCCCTTGTTTCTCTGTTTGTTTTTGTTGTTTTTGCTGTCTTAGTTTCATGTTCTTCTTGGTACTTATTGTGGGGTTTTCTGATCCTCTTCTCTGTTTCTGGGTTCATATTTTTGAAATGCCATTTTCTTTGTATCTGGGGATTTAATCCTTGATCCTGCTTTGATTTTCAAAGCTGGAACCATCTATATATTTACTGATAAAAAAACATTGGAATTGATCTTATATTTTTTCTATAAGCGATGGTTTTACTAATGCTTTAGGTTTCTAAGAAAAACTCAAAAAGAGGAGATACAACTAAAAAAATCATCCTAAAGACCTTTAAAATGCAGATCCAAAGCCAAAAGCCAAAAAAACCACCCACAAAAAACTAACTACACTCTCCTAAGCCAACCTACTCAAAAGAGCTAAAAAATAGGCAACAAAAAGGAAATAAAAAAAACAATACCAAAACACAGGAGATCACTAAAACGCCAGCCACTACGAGAGCTTCAAAACTTAGAAGGAGCCAAAAAAAACTAACGATAAAGATTCCTCATCGTCGCAGACATCCTCATTGTCCATATCAATATCACTACCTAAGTTGAACTTGTCAATTTCCTCGCTATTGTTAGACTGATCTTATACTAGGTATGTACGTGATAGCGAAGGTGATGAAGGTTCATATTTTGAGAGGAAATGTCATTGACAGATCAGTTTTTGGTTCTCTCAGTAATATTTCAACATTATCCATCACGTGTAAGATTTGACATCTACACCTTGGTCATAACAATGTCACAATAGTGGTTATAGTCAAACCCAACAAATAAAATTGACTTTTTAATTATGAAATAAACCCGATTAAATTATCTGTTTTAAACAAGAATTATATAGTATCATAGAAAATTAGTTTTTATGTCACTCACCTCTTGGTTAAATTGTGTTCTTCCTTGAGCTGCATCTGGACGTAAACACTTTACTGCAACAGGCGTATGATCAAGACGGCACTTATAAACTGGCCCATAGCCTCCTTCACCTATTTTTCGAGATTCAGAAAAGGATTCGGTGGCCGCTTCAATTTCTTCAATAGTATACCGTCTATACCTAATGTCATCTTGAATGACAACTGTTGATGCTTCACTTCTTCCGTTGTCTACCATCGTCAACTCTTTCGCCTGAAATAATCTCAACCATGTTAGTTAGGGTCGGTCCCTATTGCTTTTCTGCCGATAGATTTTTTTATCAGCAAATTATTATTGATGGACCAATTCTTTGAAATAAAGAAAAGGCCAAGAGTTAAACTCTCAAAACAACCAAATTACAAAGGAAAGCGAAAGCCCAACAAGAGACTTACACACCACAAAATTAACCAAAGCTAGCACTCCAAGAAACCCCCTAAAATCCTCCCCAGCCATAGGAAACCAAGCTATGAACCGATCATCCTAAACCAGGGATACATACAACATAATCAACAAGCTCCTGCGACTAACCACCAACCAACTCAGGCAAGAAAAACAAGCAAAAGACTAAAACAAACAATCAAACCAAAGCTCTCTGCAACACTGAGAGACAAAACCCCCTACAGATCCTGGAGGTATGAAAAGAAATCGGCAGAAAACTTTTCTGCCGATAGTTGAAAATAATATACAGGATAATTGTAAAGAAGAGGTGAAATCGGCTACAAACCACTCTTAACCTAAAAACCGTGAGAACCAATCATAGCCACACATACGTAAGATCCAATATTCACCATGATGCCACATCATCACCCCAATTCCACCCCAATTCCACCCACTTTCATTATTTCTCACACAAGCAAGGGCATACATGGTGTCATGTGGACAAGTGTTCATTTTTTTCTTCGCCAATTCACTAATTTAATATTTCCCGATTCGTTTGAACTCCGTTAGCTTCAAACTTGCGCCAATATTTTTATTTTTTCAAGGGCTTTAAATCAAGATCAATCATGAATATATTTTGAAGCACGAAAATAAAAAAGGTATATCGGGGTGATAAAAATAATGTTAAGTGTTGATAAATCTTCACTAATAAATATTTTATACCGGAGGTATCAAACTAGTGCTAAAATGTTGATAAAAACATGTACTGAGGTGATAAAAAACAAATAATGAGGTGATAAAAACCATGTTCAATTTTGATAATAAGTGTGATAAACTAGAGTTTAGCATTGATAAAAAAACATGTGATGGGGTGATAAAAACACATGTAATTTAATGATAAACATAGTGTTTAGTGTTGATAAAACTAGTGTTCATAAAAACACGTGATGAGGTGATAAAAATAATGTTCGGTTTCGGAAAATGAGGTGATAAAACTAGTGTTTAGTGTTGATAAAACCAGTGTAAAGTGTTGATAAAATCAATGTAAAGTGTTGATATAAATTACCCAGATATAATTTTTTTTTTAAATCAGCCCCGAAATAATTCTTTTTTTCGTGCTTCAAAAAAAACATGTGATGTGGGTGATAAAACACACGTAACTTAATGATAAACCTAGTGTTTGGTGTTGATAAAACTAGTGTTCATAAAACACGTGATGATGTGATAAAATCATGATCAATTTTGGAAATGAGGTGATAAACCCAGTGTAAAGTGTTGATAAAACCATTGTAAAAGTGTTGATAAAAGCAGAGCAAAGTGTTGATAAAAATTACTCATGCATAATTTTGTTTTTTTGAAATCAGCCCCGAAATAAATAAATAAAAAGTGTGCTTCAAAATATATTCATGAGTGATCTTGATAGAAAACCCTTGAAAAAAAAAAACTAATGGCGTAAGTTTGAAGCCAATCGGAGTTCAAACGAACCGGGAATATTGTAAAAGTGTTGATAAAAGCAGAGCAAAGTGTTGATAAAAATTACTCATGCATAATTTTGTTTTTTTGAAATCAGCCCCGAAATAAATAAATAAAAAGTGTGCTTCAAAATATATTCATGAGTGATCTTGATAGAAAACCCTTGAAAAAACAAAACTAATGGCGCAAGTTTGAAGCCAATCGGAGTTCAAACGAACCGGGAAAAATTAAATTAGTGAATTGGTAAAAAAAAAGTAATATGATAGTTTTACTAAAAAAATCTTTCCCACTTACTAAAAAAAATGATGTTTTTTTGTAGTCAACAACTCAATTGTATCTCATCACTCCATTCTTAAAATAGATGGCTTATATTGGTTCTCACGGTTTTTAGGTTAAGACGTAGTTTGTACTAGATTTCTCCTCTTGTAAAGAATGATGGAATAATTTATAGGAAATTTTCTTTAGCTATTTTTTTTGGATTTTGTAGCCATTTTTTTATAACTGCACAATAAAAGCCTGGACTTGTCTGTTTGTTTCAATTTGTACGGAAAGGATTATTTTACCCTTGTGTTTTAGACTAAAAATAATAAGTAGAAAAAAAAGGTTCAAATTTTCATATCTTTTAGTTTTCTCTCTCTTTGTACCGTATAAAAAGTAAGAAATTCAAGAAATAACAATTTTTGGATTTTTTGCTATTTATTTTTTATTTTATAAATTCAAATTTATAAAGGTTAAATCGTCAAAAACTTTTTTTTATGCAATTATAAAAAAAAAGAGTTACGAATAACAGTAAAAAGTTATCGATTTTTGACGCTATAGTTCACGGTTTAAGAATATTTGCTAAATGTAACAATTTTCAACGTTATTTACAAGACAATCTCAACTTACAAAAAGGCTTAAATTACCCTACCATTCTTCACAATTATCCATGGATTCAATTTTGTGTGTACCTTCTGTTTCGCTGTAAGAGCTTCTTTGCATGCTGCACTGTACATGTCCATTGTTTGCTTCAACTCTAGCTTTAGTCTCCTCATCTCAGATTCGACCTCGTCCTGCGTTTTCAACCAAATTACTACTGCAATGCATTTGCATATGTGGAATTGATGTTTGAAATTTTGTAGAAATAATGATAAAAATTTACGATAAATTATACATGTTCTGTAAATACTATCGACGAATTATTATATTTTTTTGAAAAAGCCATTTCCCAATTATTTTTCATCTTCGAATCCACTACCATATATGGTTATTTGTTTTTGCAAACTTTAAAAGCAACCATGAAAAAATGTACACGCAAGGGTTTCAAATTGTAAAACATGTATATATGAAGGTTAGAAATTACAAAACACATATAATGTAAACGGAGAAAAGTAATATTTCTAAATGTAAATGGTCATTTACATCGGGTCGGGTTTTCATAATTAAAAGGTCAACCTTGTTAGTTTGTGTGATTCTAACCTTTATAAATAGCTTATTATTCTTATATTTTCTCGATGTAAGTTCAACCTCCTCTTTCTTTTGAAGATTATAGGCCAATCAGTTTGGTCTCAGGCCCCTACAAGATCCTCTCTAAGGTGTTAACTGCTAGGCTAAAAATTGTTATGAATGTTCTGGTTAGTGATGTTCAATGGCTTCATAGCTGGAAGACAAATTCTTGATGAGATTTTGATTGCCTCTTGATGGGATTTTGATTGCCTCTTAATGTTAGTCTTAGTGCCCGTAGTTCAATCCTAAATGTCCAAATGTATATATCATCGTTAGCAATAAAATTAAAGCGGCTTTATATTACTTATGTGTTGGAGTAATATATCGATGTGTGCTCTGATCTACGCCCACCATGCGAATAGAACCATAGATCGAGATAGATCACACTCGATGGGTCCCTAGTCAACAAAGCTTCACTAGAAGCGACTAGTATGAAAGATGGCTCTTTATGGCTTACGTTCTGTTAGTCATTGGAATGGGATTCCGGAGTCTGATCATAGATATCATGTGGGACATGATATTGGACAACCCGCCCTGAATATGTGCCATAGATTAAGTCATGAACATATTCAGTGTTGTAGCTTGTCATGTATCCTTAGACCAAGGAGTCTTTGTGATCGCTATGTAGTCAACAACTGAGTTTGACCTGAGCCTAACGTTGTCCGTAACAAGGCTTCCATAACGGCCAGGATTGGCTTGGGGACGGGCTACATGAGTGACACGAAAGACGGCTAAGGGATTTATCCCTCATACTAAGGTATGGGAAAGATATCGGTTCTCGGCCGCTTGATCGAGAGTGACTGGAAGAATAGCATGGCCATGCACATGATACTGGGTATCATATCTTCAGTCATCTCACATATCAAGGAACGGTGATTGAGAATAATAAGGATGACGGCTCTATGCCTTATCTCAATCAGGATATCGGAGATAAAAGGATAATGACAGGGACGACGGAAAGGTTAGAATCGACAGGGTCGATTCGTTATGTAGTGTCAGGAAATACTAAAGTCTCGTTAGTTGCCACTTAAATATGATCAAGTAAAATGGGATTTTACGTTGATCTATTGACATGCATAAACCTAAGGGTCACACCGGAGGATGAAACTCATTGACACATTTATGGAGAATGGCCAAAAGGGAGTTGTCTCGGGACATGACCAAAACTGGGTTTTGGGTCATGTGCCCGTAAGTGAATAGGACTTTACGGATCGAGACAAGGCTTGGAGTCTTGGGATTGATCGCGTCGGATAATGTTGGACATTTCCGGTATGGAAGGCATGGAGGCGATGAGCGAATCACGGGACCTCGTTGGAAATGGCCACGGGCCATGTTCCAAGAGGCCCATGAAAGGCCCATGCAACCAAGGCCCATGCAACTAATTAATCAAGTCTTGATTAATTAGTACTAAGTAAGCAAGACAAGGATTAAGGTGTTGGTGATTCACCACCTAACCCAATCTTGTCTTGCCATACTTTGTCCTATTTACACCTTACTTGACACCATACTTGTCTCATGCCTTTAGTTGGACAAGTATGGATTTTGTTATGTTTAAGTCCTTTTTTTTCAACATAACAAACACAAGACAAGAATAGGAAACACATTTTCTCTCCCTCTTCCATGGCCATTTCGGGTTTGGCTAGTTTCCACCTCCATTTTTGTGTTCTTGAGTCCTCAAAGAGAAGAACTACGTGGCTTTGATTCCCATGTGGATACGTAGGCGTCTTGGAGACTCAAGCTAATCATTCGTTAACCGGTGTTCTTGTTTTGGTAAGAGATAGTGCTGAATTTTTCTCTTGTGAATCCATTCTTTGTTAGTTGTTTCATGGTTTTAATCGTCTCTTGGTTTTTATTGATTTTCCGCTGCGAGTTGGTTCATCTCCAACCTTACCTCGAGACCCAACACTTAACTCTTACACTCAGTCAAAAATTCATCTCAAGAGGTGGTGGTTTTCAAGGTGAATTTTCGAAAAAGCTCATGACCGTGTAGATTGGGATTTTTTATTACTTATTCTGAAGAGGCATGGGTTTTGGTTCTCTGTGGGTTTCCTGGATGTCAGCTTGCATAAAAGCTATTAATGACTCTCCCTCTCCAGATTTCTCTCTCAGCAGGAGTTTAAGGCAAGGAGGCTCCCTCTTTCCATTACTATGTGCCTTAGTTGCAGAAGACTTATATCAATTGATGAAAAGAGGTGTTCAGGCAGCAATATTTGTTGGTGTTGGGTGTAATTCAGCTGGTCCTTTGATTACTTATCTCCAGTTTGCTGATACACTAATCTTCATTCAAGCTTACTATCACGGTATTATTAACCTCAAACATACTCTTCTTTGCTTTCAAAAAGCAACAGGGTTAAAGATTAATTTTATGAAATCAAAAGCTTTGGTCTTAAATGCTTCTGCCTTCTCATCTGAATCTGTGGCTGAGTTACTGAATTTTTCAACTGTTTCCCTTCCATTTGAGCACCTTAGTTTCCCCTTGGGTGCTAATCCAAAGTTGAAGAAAACTTGGGAACCAATTGTCAGCAAATTTTTAAAAAAAATTTGGGGCTTTGGCAGACTAGATTTAAGTCTTTTGGAGGGAGAATCACTTTGATAAAGTCCTCTTTGTCCTCCCTACCTCTCTATTTTATGACACTTTACAAAGCCCCAGTTGGTGTGATCAAAGAGATGGAGTTTTGGCAAAGGAAATTTATGTGGAAATGCTCTCTCACTAAGTTGAGTGGGGGTTTAGGTATTAAAAACATTCATGTCATGAATCAAGCCCTGTTGGCAAGGTGGTGGTGGAGATTTACCACAGAGGGTGATTCTCTTTGGAAAAGGGTATTGTGCTCCAAATTTGGATGTGATGTGGCTTCTTGGGATCTGTCAGAATTTTTTTTACAGAATGGTTTTAGTTTCCTGAGTCACTTGACTTCCCTCTTGAATAATCCTCAATTCACAAATGCTTTTGGAGCTACTTGTCTCTCCTTGTCTATTAACTCAAGCAATTCTGTCAAGTTTTGGGAAGACTGTTGGTTAATTAGCTCCCCCTTAGAAATAAAGTTTCAAAGGCTCTATGTTCTCAGTGTA
Organism: Erodium maritimum; assembly: GCA_963921825.1. Classification (NCBI taxonomy): domain Eukaryota; kingdom Viridiplantae; phylum Streptophyta; class Magnoliopsida; order Geraniales; family Geraniaceae; genus Erodium; species Erodium maritimum. The sequence continues at coordinate 72,503,145 of OY997588.1, read as the reverse complement.
CAAAAAGGCCTTCTAGTCTCACAGGTCTGCTTTCAAGAAGATTGGATCTTATTGTTTAGGAGGAAGTTGAGAGGTTGGCAGAAAGGACAGTTTGTAACTCTTTGTGATATCCTCAATCCTATTTCTCTTAATCCTCTGGTTCCAGATATTGTTTCTTGGTCTTCTGATCCTAAGGGGTTCTCTACTGCTAAGATGTATGTATTATTAGATCCCAAGTCCTCTCAGTCAGAATCTTGGGCCAAATTTCTTTGGACTCATATCCTGCCTCCTAAGCTACCTGCTTTCACTTGGTTTATATGCATGAAAGCAGTTCCTACAAAATGTTATTTACTATCAAGAGGGATCAGTGCTGTTACAAATACTTGGTGCTCTCTATGTGCAGAGGAACTCGAAGAGGAGGACCATCTTTATCTTCATTGTAATTTCGCTAGTTTTGTTTGGAGTCTGATTCTTAACAGGTGGGGGATCAAGGCTGTTAAGCCTGAAACAATTATTTAGTGGCTACTTTCTTGGAGATCCTTGGGTCCTTGGAAATCTAGGAAGCAGTGGGATATAATTTTTTTCCTTTACTACTTGGAGAATTTGACTGTGTAGGAATGACATGTTCTTCAATGGGGTTGCTTCTTCTCCTCAAGTAGCATTCCAACAGGTTCAATCTTCCTCTTATAAGGCTCTCAGGTCACAATTCCATGTGAAATTCTCTTTTCCTTTTCTTAGCTGGATTTCTTCTCCCACTTGCTGCTTTAAAGCTAGTTCTCCCCTTTTGCACTGAGACTCTTTGATTTGCTCGAGTTCTGTTTCTCTGCTCTGGGTCCATTTTTTTATGTTCCTTAGTCTCAAGTGGTTTGGGTGGTTTGGGTGGTGAGGCTTTTGAACTTTGGTTTTTTTATTACTTGAGAGTTATTGGGTTTTGAGTTGTCTTTGTTTTAGTGTGTAGGTTGATTTGCATCTGTGGCTACTAGGTGAATCGTTTGTGGTGAGTAGTGCTTTACTTTATTGGTTTTTGGGGTTGCAACACTGATTGCCTCTGGTGATTTGTTAGAGTTATGTCAGGTCGTTTTTTTTTCTTGGTTTTGGATTGCAGTTCAACTAGTTTTGGTGATTCCATGGTTACTTGCATGTCAAGTAAGTGTTACTTGTGGTGTAAGTTTTGCTGGTTTGGGGTCCTATTTTGGGGCTGCCTTGTTCTGTAATTTTCTGAGGCTCGCCCTCGGCTTTGTTCTTCATTTCGAAGACAGTTTATAAAAATTTGCTGATAAAAAAAAAACTTAAACACTCCCCCTCACGTGTAGGAGGGGACATCTATACATGAGTCGTAGAAGAATTGGATGTCTACATATGGACCAGAGACCACATGGTGGGGGTGACAAACAAGGCATGAGCCGAACCATCTCTAATTGTAAAGGATTACTTACATCGGGTCAGACTTTCATAACTAAAAAGTCAACCTTATTAGTTCAGTGTGGTCCCAGCTTTCATAAAGAACTTATTATCCTTATATTTTCCCGATTTTGGTTCAACTTCAACACCAAAACAATTGAAGCCACATGAATGACACATTACTATTTCCGTTAAGCATAACATATTTGCAGACTAAAGATATAGTTGTGTGATATTTTATGTAAAAAATTAATAAGTGATAATTTTTGTAAACAAATAGTAATTCACCGTCTGTATTTGCATAACTAGCCTAATATACTACAAGTTTTTGCAATCATCCCATATCATTTACTACTATGTAAATGTAAAGTTATGATGCACAAATGAAAACTTCGAAATAATTGTGTCTCACCGGTGGTTGAGAAGAGAATGAGGTCCTATCATTGTCGTGCGAAACCGAAGAAAATTGATATTGGGAACCAGAATCAAACATTCTGGATCCAAACTGGGACGGCCCGAAACCTGGTTCTGAGCTTGTTGAAACACGAGAGGTTCTGTTTGGTTGTTCATCGAATAGCAAGGAATAGGCTGATGATCGGTCTGCACTTGGCCGATCGGAGCTCACGAATGATATGTCCGTGTCGGGTCGGCCGGAGCTTATGAACGATATGTCTGAATCCGGTTCTGGTAAGTCTCTGTACAACTTGCCAACTCTGGCGAATGGTGCCCTGTTGTCCATAGTCAATGCAAGGTTACTTCTTAGTTTCTCCATTTGTTATTGTAGTCATTGATCAATGGGTAAATTACAAATACCTATCTCAAAAATGTAGCGTTTAACTGATATCTATTTTAAAGTTTTTTTTAACTGATACCTATTTTGATGTTTAGTTATATAACAAATAGCCCAAACCGTCAGCTAAAATGACGAAAATATCCTCAACTACACTTCAATATTTATTGAAAAAATTATTTAAAAAATCACTTTTGTGATATATATATATATATATATATATATTTACTTATTAAATCACTTTATTTTTATTTTAAAAATCACTTGAGTTTTATTTTTTTTAAATCACTAAGGGTATTTTCGTCATTTTAACTACAGCTTGTGTCATTTGCTGTATAACTAAACATCAGAGTAGGTATCAATTGAAAATAAATTAGGGTAACTATTAGTCAAACGCTACAAATTTAAAGTAGGTATTTGTAATTTATCCTTGATTAATTATAGATCACATATTTGATGGTGATAAAAACAGCAAAGAGAGATGTCTTATGTTTTTCATGATCTTAGTTTGTCAAGAGGTTAAGCTTACTTTTCCTGAGGATCGTCGTTGATATTGCGAGGGCGGAATGTTGATCTCTCTGCACCAACACGATCTAGGGTCAGTATTACAGTGAAATATGTAACAGTATACATGTAATCATTTTAAAAAGTAATTCGTTTGGTTCATTTGGTACAGTGGATCAAATAATCCATATGCTTTTAAGAGAGTGTTAATAGTAGAACAGATTCAAATTTTCTATATTTATTTTTATTAAACTTGGACCATCGATTATACTTGATCTAACAATTCATATATATTTATAATCTACATTTTAATGTTGGTTTACCGTTGATTATATGTATGTTTATATAAGTTTGGGGTTAATACGGGTCTGTGCTATGGATAAACATGAAAGTGGTATTGGTTTTGATTCTGGGGTTTCTTTAGCTTGAATACCCCTTTATTTGAATCATTTTCAACTTTTGGAGAGGCTTCATTCTAGATTTTCATTTGCTGATCAAAAAGCGAAAAATAAGTGTTCTCTTTCCATCTTCGCGCTTATCATCCGCATCCACTTTGTCGATTATCATGACCGGATTTGATGTTCACCTACATTGATGGCTCCGACATCACCACCTCACCCTACTGCTTGGGTTCTTCCAGCCGCCGATCATATGCGCCTTTGCGCAACTCCCCAAACCGGTCCTCAATTGCCCTTGACGACAGGCGACCCCAAATATATGCCACCGACGACGAGCCAAGAGCACATCAAGCCTCTTCGTTACCAGAAGAAGGCAAAATGGTCGGTCCCGACCCCCTCGTCTGCTTCCTCTTCCGACCCCAACCATATCTCGTGATCATCCCAATAAGGGCTGCCTCCATTGCTCCCTCAGTAATCGTTGCTCGGCAATCGTTGCCGCCGTCCATGACATCTCTAGTCCCCACGACTTCCACTCGGTTGTGATCTGCGGCGCAAATACTATTTCCAAAAGCCCCTCCTTAGCTAAATGGGTTGTTGATGCCCCCGGATGCTTCTATTCTCCCTATCCCGGTGGACCTTCTCCTAAGAGTGACGATGGAGATCGTGAGGTTTGTTCCTCCCCTGAATCCATCTCCGATTGGAGCACTAGACAATGAAGGTGATCAAGGAATTCGGACCATAGCCCGACCCAATCGTACTATGCAACTGCTGGGAGCCACATCCGACTCTCACGAACTGGGTCAGTCGCCAATTGAAGCACTTATGGAACTCCAGGATAGCTTTGATAGGCTCCAAATGGAGTAAGAAGAAGATGCCAACATTGACATCTTGGAGAACCCCAAGGCTGAGCGTATCCGCGCACATACGAAGTTCGGCATGTCTGGATGATTATTCACCACACATTCCTTTGATCAGGAAATCGTGGAAAGGGCCATGACCAGGGTCTGGAACCACGAATGCTTAGTCACCAGGGACCTTGGATGGGGAATTTTGGGCTTCTGTTTTACGTCCCAAGTGGAGAAGGATCGCGTTAGGCGTGAAGAACTCTGGTCGTTCAAGCACGCACCACTAATTCTAGAGGACCTCAAGAGAGGGATCAACCCGGTTACCCTACCGTTCTCGTGCCTTCAACCCTGGGCCCTAGTCTCCTACCTACCTTGGAAAGGAATTACGCGGAAAACCGGCTTGCAACTAGGGGAATCGTTGGGCAATATAACTATACCGGGACACGAGACAATAACCCTAGTTTTTCTACAATATGCTCGCCTTTTAGTGTTTTGCTTCCATTGTGGCTGCATAGGTCACCAGGAGACCGAATACAGGCGCAAGGACCCAAACTAGCCATCGACCCCATCCCGGTTTGACCTTTCCCCCATGGCCCCAAAAATCCCTCATATCAAGACACAGATTAGGAACGACTAGTCTGAGACCATTTCGACCAAACACAGGCCTTGGTTGGGACCAGTGGTGAGAACTAACCTTAACCCATTGGCCCTCATCACATCGAGGCCGACTATATCTACTGGATTTGCACCATAGATCTGCCAGCCCTATACCAGATGCATCACCTTCCGTCTAAGACCTTGACACACACATGAAGTAGGTTGATCGTTCCCTACTCCCCCAAACCATCCCAACTTTACCCTTGTGAAGCGGGATGGAGCATGGTAGGAATGTCACCCAATCTTGTGCCAAAGCAAGAAAGGATCCTACTTGGAAAGTTGGAGGCGACTACCTCTCTAACCTCCACTAATTCCCCAGCCACCCGTCAAACACATGAAGGGCACAAAAATATTAGCCTTCAGGATGAGAGAGTGCTACCCACGATGAAAACCCCAAAGAAGAGGAGTTTGGATGAACCCAGACCGGTCAAGGTACATGCTACCTCAGAGCATGAAGAGGCGAAGTCTTCCAAACAGTGTCACCAAGGAAAATGAGTGGCCCTCTGTGCAACGGAGTGTGTGTGGAGGCACACACTCTGCCCTGCTATGTTCGGTGCAAGCCCGAAGCCTTGACCCCCTATTTCCTGGTGTTCTCCCTAATTGCTCGTGCTACCTACCACTGCCCCTAAGTTATATCCATGGGTATTAGGTCAAGTTAGTAAATGTATTGCCTTCTCTTAGTATCTCCCTAGCAACATGAGTTTTTCTCCCATTTTTTCATCCTTAGCATAACCAGGTATTCCATTATAGGGTTGAGCGTTCAATACCTACAAGTCAGAACAGAATCTCACCCTTTTGATCTTTCGTCTTTCAATTATTCATGTTAATGTTTGCTTGCTTGTAATTTGCCTATTTAACATCAACAAAAGTTTCACTATGCTAAAAAAACTAAATGTCATCGGCGAGTCTTGTAAGTGGAAAAAAAGTCATTGACAAGACTTGGAAACAAAGGTGATTGCAGTATATACGTATGAAAAAGGTCATTTTACAGCACAGAAATAGGGATTTACCCTATAAGTTTCAAGTAAACTCATTCTTTCGTGCATGTATATTATTGTTAATTATAAAAAAATACAATGAAATTCTGTCCAAAAATAAAAACATGCATAAATTTTTGTCCACGTTTTATGGGTACATTAAAATTTTGTCCACCGACTTAAAAAAAATCCACCTCATTTATTTTGCTTTATACAATGAGTCAATGACTAGTCCTAGTGCATAACTATCATGTATTTATATATAAATACTTATATTCATACGAGAATCTCTGTTCTGAACCCTCCCTGGTTGGGTTGGGAACATCGGTCCTTATGAGGATCGGGTGTTTTGCATCCCTGATGATTTGCACTACAACAATAGGCTTGTACTTAATTAAGTCTTAATTATGGAAGAAGCAAACACAAGTCACCACCTCTGGAATTCATACCTTTTCCGGACTGGGTGTCGGAAGAATCATTTTTAGTCTTGCTGATGTTCTCGATTTGGTTAAGGAGCGGAGAGGAGTAGGTGGCTTGACGAGTAGCGTTGCGCACAGAAGAGATCTTTCCTTTGGAGATGATATAGACGCTACAAAAATCGGGGGCTCCCTTGGACACACTGCTTGGAATGTTAGTCGTCTTGAATCTGATAAAGCCATGACGAGACGCGGTACCCAAAACCAAGCTCTCCACCGAAGCATACGAGACGTACTCTATCAAAGATTTGACCACATCGGTGTCCTCGAGTACGACGTCCAAACACTGTATCTGAATACACAAGGACGAGACTGAGACTGAGACTGAGACGAAGATGGGGAATCAGGAACTGAAATCTGGATACAATTGGTGGACTTACATCTTTACGGGTACAAAAACAACGAAACGTGAGGAAAAGTTCTTTGGTTATCTTTTCAAGTTGGCTCCTGAGAGGCGAGTTAGTTCCAACGACTGCATGCAGAAGACACGTACGTGTTAGAATATAAAACTATTATCGAGCCTCCATACAATGATAAATATATAACTTACTTGAAGAAGAAGAGGAAGGTGTTTTCTGAACATGAATTAGGACCACAGATTGACCTCGGGAAAGGAGATTGTCACAAGCCCATTTCAAAGCATTTTGGCTCCCTTTGTCTTTGTTTATAGCTACCGCCACTACCCCATTTCCACCCTTTTTCTTTTGCGCACTACTTGTCTTTGATGACCACATTTATTTCCCTCCTTTTCTCTACGATTCCGAATGTTTGAGAAACCATTGCAATTGTCTCTCTCATTACCTTCTCATTCTATTTATTTTCTAACTTTAGCTTCTTAGTATAAGCCTCACGTTCCCAACAACATCAGCCAACCAACGGCCTTATTTTCAGGGGTTCTCTTCTATGTATGACGTTGTTGGGATTGGGCAACACATAGTTGTCTTGTTTTTTTTACAAGGTGAGTCCGTGGGCCACACATAGTAAACGCCTTGTTCGTCCAAGATAGGAGGTTTGAGTGGCAACTGTGGCAACGCAACCTTTGTACCGAGCTGAGCGTGGAGCACTCGACGTAAAAAGATTATTGGCATGACACACTAGGTGCAGATTTATGCGCCAAACACTTGCGATGAGACCACGTGACCAGTGGCACGACAACACGTGTTCCTCATAATTTCGACCCACCCATTTTTTTTATTAAGTCTATACCAAATCTGTTTCTGCACCCTCACCTATCATTCACACCCACATTGGCATCCCCATTCAAGTCAACGTAGAATTCACAACCCGAGTAATAAATTGTGAGCGTCTAGGTTCCAATGTATACTGGCTTCACGTATACCGTCAATAGCATACAAGAGCACGCACCCCTTCCTTGGTCGAGTCATAGTGGCAATACGCATACGAGAGGATGTCTACGTGTGTCAACGATTCCTTTTTCCTTCCTTACATTCGAAGCATTATGCATACCAAAGTACATCTCTTATGTCTACAACTCCTTTAGGCCCCTTTAGACACTCTGACGGTAATACGCTATGGCAATACACAAACATAATAAACTCTAATACGAGTGAATCTCACCTCATCACTAGATTAAATCATGGATCGCTCGAAATATCAATCTATATAGCGTACACAACAATTATGGAAAAACTAAGTATCATGACGTTTTAAATGTACTAAAATGCTATGACTCGGGAAGCGCGCCTCTGGTCAACATCTCACCTCCGATATGCCCCTGGTAATCCTCGTCGTCTCAGTCCTTCCTACTCACCAATCGTATTCGGTTGGTCTCCTAATGGCACAACCAGATTCAACAATGGCAACAAGTGTTGGCCTTGAATGAACCTCGCTCCTTTCACCCAACCCCTCAGACCGGAAATTTCCAACGAGGTTCCGTGATTCGCTCATCGCCTCCAAGCCTTCCATACCGGAAATGTCCAACATTATCCGAGACGATCAATCCAAAGACTCCAAGCCTTGTCTTGATCCGTAAAGTCCTATTCACTTACGAGCACATGACCAAAAACCTAGTTTTGGTCATTTTCCGAGACAACTCCCTTTTGGCCATCCTCCATAAATGTGTCAATGAGTTTCACCCTCCGGTGTGACCCTTAGGTTTATGCATGTCAATAGATCAACGTAAAATCCCATTTTACTTGATCATATTTAAGTGGCGACTAAAGAGACTTTAGTATTGCCTGCCACTGCATAACGAATCGACCCTCTCGATTCTAACCTTTCTGTCATCCCTGTCATTATCCTTTTATCTCCGATATCCTGATTGAGATAAGGCATAGAGCCGTCATCCTTATTATTCTCAATCACCGTTCCTTGATATGTGAGATGACTGAATATATGATACCCAGTATCATGTGCATGGCCATGCTATTCTTTCAGTCACTCTCGATCAAGCGGCCGAGAACCGATATCTTTCCCATACCTCAGTATGAGGGATAAATCCTTTAGCCGTCTTTCGTGTCACTCATGTAGCCCGTCCCCAAGCCAATCCTGGCCGTTATGGAAGCCCTGTTACGGACAACGTTAGGCTCAGGTCAAACTCAGTTGTTGACTACATAGCGATCACAAAGACTCCTTGGTCTAAGGATACATGACAAGCTACGACACTGAATATGTTCATGACTTAATCTATTGCACATATTCAGGGCGGGTCGTCCAATATCATGTCCCACATGATATCTATGATCAGACTCCGGAATCTCATTCCAATGACTAACAGAACGTAAGCCATAAAGAGCCATCTTATATACTAGTCGCTTCTAGTGAAGCTTTGTTGACTAGGGACCCATCGAGTGTGATCTATCTCAGTATATGGTTCTATTCGCATGGTGGGCATAGATCAGAGCACACATCGATATATTACTCCAACACATAAGTAATATAAAGCCGCTTTAATTTTATTGCTAACGATGATATATACATTTGGACATTTAGGATTGAACTACGGGCACTAAGACTAACAGATAGCTCCTTCGCGAAAAGGTTCGGTGCAAAAGCAGTTCCTTTTTTGGAGAAATGGTTCACCATAATCCCAAATTGCGCCCATTTGATAGATGTTGGTGGCTTCTTCAAGTGGGTTGAATTAGAAGGAATCCCCATTGCAGCCTGGTCCAAAACCTTTATTGATTCGTTGGTCTCCTCAATCTGCTCACTAGTACACATGATGGGTCTCGGTGAAGGGTATGAACACATACTCGCAGCGGAAGTAAATAAAACCTGAGACCATGTAAGGAAAAGCCACCAAAGATTAGATACACAAGACCAAAAATGAAATAGATGAAGTGACTCAACTTGCATCTCGTGTATCAGAATAACAAACCGTCAAAATCCAAATTACACCGTTCACTTTGAAGACCTATATGTGGAGAACATTTACTCCAAAAATCAGCTTCATCGAACCTTGTATGAGCCTCCAATCGAGCTAATGAAGGTGACTGGTCGGACAAAAAACAATGCAGAAAATTTTGCACCTTTTCTTCTATATTTGTTCAAGAACACCAAAAAAAGATGATCGGCTTGAGTCTCCAAGACGCCTACATACCCTCCTAGGAATCAAAGCCACATAGTTCTTGTGAAGAGAACTCAAGAACACCAAGAATGGAGAGAAACCTTGAGAGAGAAGATGAAAAGTTGTAGTTGTTCCTATTTTTGCCTTGTGTTTTGTTATATCAAACCAACAACCATGAAGGACAAATAAGGTGTAAAACATGGTGTGAACTAGGACAATTATGGTGTTAAATAAGACTAGACATGATGGGGTTAGGTGGTGAATCACCAACATCTTAATCCCTGTCTTGCTTACTTAGTACTAATTAATCAAGTCTTGATTAATTAGTTCCATGGGCCTTGGTTGCATAGGCCTCTCATGGGCCTCTTAAAACATGGCTCGTGGCTATTCCCAACGAAGTCCGGTGACACGCTCATCGCTTCCAAACCTTATGTACCGAAAATGTCCAACATTATCCGACGTGATCAATCCCAAGACTCCAAGCCTTGTCTCGATTTGTAATATCCTATTCACTTACGGGCACATCAGCCAAAACCTAGTTTTGGTCGTGTCCCGAGACAACTCCATTTTGGCCATTCTCCATAATTGTGTCAATAAGGTTCATCCTTTGGTGTGACCCTTAGGTTTATGCATGTCCATAGATCAACGTAAAATCCCACTTTACTTGATCCTATATAACTGGAAACTAACGAGACTTTATTATTGCCTGACACTACATAACGAATCGACCATATCGATTCTAACATTTCCGTCGTCCATGTCATTATCCTTTTATCACTAATATCCTGATTGAGACAAGGCATAGAGGCGTCATCCTTATTATTCTCAACCACTGTTCCTTGATATGCGAGATGACTGAATATATGATACCTAATATCATGTGCATGGTCATGCTATTCTTTCAGTGACTCTCGATCAAGCGGTCGAGAACCAATATCTTTCGCATACCACAGTATGAGGGATAAATCCCTTAGCCGTCTTTCATGTCACCCATGCAATCCGTCCCCAAGCTAATCTTGGCCGTTATGGAAGCCTTGTTACGGACAATGTTGAGCTAAGGTCAAACTCAGTTGTTGACTGCATAGCGATCACAAAGACTCCTTGGTCTAAGGATACATGACAAGCTACGACACTGAATATATTCATGACTCAATCTATGACACATATTCAGGGTGGGTCATACAATATCTGTTGGGTCTCGATGGAAGGTATTAACACATACTCGCAGCGAAATAAAAAATAAAATCAAGAGACCAATAAACCATGAACCAACTAACATAGATTAGAATTACAAGAAAAAAAATGCATTTTCATACCATAACAAGAACACCTGGTAAAGAATGATTTGGCTTGAGTCTCCAAGACGCCTACATATCCACTTGGGAATCAAAGCCACGTAGTTCTTCTAAAGAGGACTCAAGAACACCAAATATGGAGGAAGAACACTCCTTGGGCGAAATTATAGGGAGAAGGGAGAGAAAATGTTGTTTCCTATTTGTGTCTTGTGTTTGTTATGTTGAAAAAAGATGACTTACATAACAACTCCCATTAACTTGTCCAACTAAAGGCATGAGACAAGCATGGTGACAAGTAAGGTGTAAATAGGACAAAGTATGGCTAGAAAAGAGGGGGTTAGGTGGTGAACCATTAACACCTTAATCTTTGTCTTGCTTGCTTAGTACTAATTAATGAGGACTTGATTAACTAGTTCCATAGGCCTTGGTTGCATGGGCCTCTCATGGGCCTCTTGGAACATGGCTCGTGGCCATTCCCAGCGAGGTCCCGTGACGCGCTCATCGCCACTAAGCCTTCCATACCGGAAATGACCAACATTATCCGACGTGATCAATTGCAAGACTCCAAGCCTTGTCTTAATCCGTAAAGTCTTATTCACTTACGGGCACATGACCCAAAACCTAGTTTTGGTCATGCCTTGAGACAACTCCCTTTTGGTCATTCTCCATAAATGTCCTAATGAGTTTCACCCTCCGGTGTGACCCTTAGGTTTATGCATGTCAATAGGTCAACGTAAAATCCCATTTTACTTGATCCTATATAAGTGGCCACTAACCAGACTTTAGTATTGCCCGACACTACATAACGAATCGACCCTATCGATTCTAACATTTCCGTCGTCTATGTCACTATATCTAGACTGAGATAAGGCATAAATCCGTCATCCTTATTATTCTCAATCACTGTTCCTTGATATGTGAGGTGACTGAATATATGATACCCAGTATCATGTGCATGGCCATGCTATTCTTTCAGTCAGTCTCGATCAAGTGATCAAGAACCGATATGTATTCCCATACCTCAGTATGAGGGATAAACCCCTTAGTCGTCTTTCGTGTCACTCATGCAGCCCGTTCCCAAGCCAATCCTGGCCGCTATGGAAGCCCTGTTACGGACAACGCTAGCCTCAGGTCAAACTCAGTTATTGACTGCATAACGATCATAAAGACTCCTTGGTCTAAGGATACATGACAATCTACTACACCGAATATATTCATGACTTAATCTATGACACATATTCAAGGCGGATCTTCAAATATCATGTCCCACATGATATCTATGATCAAACTCCGGAATCCTATTCCAATGACATACAGAATGTAAGCCATGAAGAGCCATCTTTCATACTAGTCGCGTCTAGTAAAACTTTGTTGACTAGGGACCCCATCGAGTTTGATCTATCTCGATCTATGGTTCTCTTCGCATTGTGCGCATAGATCAGAACACACATCATAATATTACTCCAATACATAAGTAATATAAAGCCGCTTTAATTTTATTTCTAACGATGATATATACATTTGGACATTTAGGATTGAACTACGGGCACTAAAACTAACAATCTCCCACTTGCCCTAGTTCAAATCTAAATTCTAATATATTTCAATTGACTTTACTTGTCTAATATGATCTGGCAGCGATAGTGCCTTTGTCAATGGATTGGCTATGTTATCATCAATTGCAATAAAGGTGATCTTCACTTCAGCTCGGTTCAATATTTCTCTGATGTGGTGGATACGCAGCAGTACATGTTTGGATTTTTTTATGCGATCTGGGCTTTTAGCTTGCGCAATGGCCCTTGTGTTGTAGCAAAATGGATTCACCAGGCTAGATGGATTTTTAATTACACCTAACCCTGTCGTGAATTTCCGAATCCATATAGCCTCCTCGAGTGCCTCTGCAGCATCCATGTATTTGGCTTCTGTCGTAGTTCGGCGACGGTATCTTGCTTTACGCTCTCCTAGCTAAAGCTTCGCCATTCAGCGTAAACACATATCCTGACTGACTTCTAAAGTCATCTAGATTTGTCTTGGAAAACTAGCGTCTAATCATCCTTCTAAGACTAGTTCAACATCATCTTTCCCCCGGGTTAGACTTATGTCTACTGGTACAACATAAGGCTTACGAGACGTCCGGTCTCATACATGTCATGACATATATGATCGATCTTTCCCCTAGGCGTATGGGATTTAGATCATCCTTTTCAGCTCATCAGGTATCTTCGGACTCTAAGTCTTGCTGCGATGAATGCCATGACTAGTGGGTAAGAGTCCTTTCTTTGAATCGAACATTGAGAACCTACTCAATGTCTTGTTCACATAGGTTTCCTGACTTAAATCCAAGACCCTCTTGGTTCGATCTCTACATATCTTAATCCCTAAGATATAAGCAGCATCGCCTAAGTCCTTTATTTAGAAACACTTCCTCAACCAAGCTTTAGTCTCGTGCAAGGTTGGGATGTCATTTCCAATGAGCACCAGAAAGGTAATCTTGCTCCCACTAGCCTTCTTATAAACGCAAGATTCATCTTCGTTCTTGATTAAGCCAAATCCAATTACAGCTTCATCAAAACGAAGGATCCAACTACGAGAAGTTCGTTGCAATCCATAAATGGATTTCAAAAACTTAAAAATCTTTCCCTTATTCTTCGGATCGTCAAAACCTTTAGATCGACATACAAATATCCTCAGTCAAATTTCCATTTAAGAAAGCGGTTTTGACATCCACTTGCCATATCTCGTAATCGAGACAAGAGACTATGTCAAGAAGAATCTGGATAGATATGACCATAGCCACTAGGGAGAAGGTTTCCTTATAGTCAATCCCTTTGATATGTCTATAACCTTTTGCCACCAGTCGGGCTTTATAGGTCCGAGGGTTGCACTCCATGTCCATCTTCACCTTGAAGATCCATTTGCATTTGATGGTCCTCACACCATTGATGGGATCAACTAGTTCCCAAACTTGGTTGTCCGACATGGATTGCATTTCTTCCCTCATGGCTCCCAACCATAACTTGGAGTCGGGCCCATCCACGACTTCCTGAAAGGTGGTTGGAACATCGTGATCCACCATGACTTTATTGTCACCTCCGGATACCAAATCTTGAAGTGGACGACTGATACTTTCAGATCGCCTTGGACCTTCCAGAATTGTAACATGAATTGGTTCTTACTCTACGACCATCTCTGGATCCCTTTCTACTGGGTTGTCAATTGGTTTAGATAGATTTGTACCATCCTGAATTTCTTCGAACAGACATATGTCTTATTGAACTGACATAACCGTATCTACTATAATCGTTAGTAAATGTGATGAAGTAGCTAAAACCCCTCTTGGCCAGCGAACCAATTGGTCCACACACATCCGAGTGTATCCGCCTCAATAATTCACCCGCCCTTTCACTGTGACCGATAAAGGGCGTTTTAGTCATTTTGCCATCAAACAAGCTTTGCACCTATCGATCGAATAGAATTCGAGGGGACCAGAAAGCCCGCACTTCTGAAGTGTTGATAGGCGCTTCTTGTTTAAGCGGACCAAATGACATTGCCATAACAGAGTTAGGTTTAAACCGTTGGATTTAGACCTCTTGGTATTAACATAATATATAGAACTTGAGGCATTGTTACCCATATCTAATATGTACAATCCTCCAACCAAGTTAGTATTAGCATAAAATATATCATTGCTTAGAACATTGAAAACTGCATTTCCAATATTAACATCATATCCTTCCTTGTCAAACACGGATACAAATATAATATTCCTACTAAAAGTAGTTATGCAATATACATTATACAATACTAAGACAAGACCACTTGGCAAAGCAAGACTCATAAATCCTACAGCAGTTGCCACAACTCTGAGGTCCACTATATGTTAGTGCATGTGTGAGATTCAGTCCTGGTATCTAATACCCATGAATCTTTGGAAGTAAAGAGATGTAGCTCTTGTTGGGTCTCGAGGTAGGGTTGGAGATGAACCAACTCGCAGCGGAAAATCAATACAAACCAAGAGACGATTAAAACCATGAAACAACTAACAAAGAATGGATTCACAAGAGAAAAATTCAGCACTATCTCTTACCAAAACAAGAACACCGGTTAACGAATGATTGGCTTGAGTCTCCAAGACGCCTACGTATCCACATGGGAATCAAAGCCACGTAGTTCTTCTCTTTGAGGACTCAAGAACACAAAAATGGAGGTGGAAACTAGCCAAACCCGAAATGTCCATGGAAGAGGGAGAGAAAATGTGTTTCCTATTCTTGTCTTGTGTTTGTTATGTTGAAAAAAGATGACTTAAACATAACAAAACCCATACTTGTCCAACTAAAGGCATGGGACAAGTATGGTGTCAAGTAAGGTGTAAATAGGACAAAGTATGGCAAGACAAGATTGGGTTAGGTGGTGAATCACCAACACCTTAATCCTTGTCTTGCTTACTTAGTACTAATTAATCAAGACTTGATTAATTAGTTGCATGGGCCTTGGTTGCATGGGCCTTTCATGGGCCTCTTGGAACATGGCCCGTGGCCATTTCCAACGAGGTCCCGTGATTCGCTCATCGCCTCCATGCCTTCCTTACCGGAAATGTCCAACATTATCCGACGCGATCAATCCCAAGACCCCAAGCCTTGTCTTGATCCGTAAAGTCCTATTCACTTACGGGCACATGACCCAAAACCCATTTTTGGTCCTGTCCCGAGACAACTCCCTTTTGGTCATTCTCCATAAATGTGTCAATGAGTTTCATCCTCCGGTGTGACCCTTAGGTTTATGCATGTCAATAGATCAACGTAAAATCTCATTTTACTTGATCCTATTTAAGTGGCAACTAACGAGACTGTAGTATTGCCTGACACTACATAACGAATCGACCCTGTCGATTCTAACCTTTCCGTCGTCCCTGTCATTATCCTTTTATCTCCGATATCATGATTGAGATAAGGCATAGAGTCGTCATCCTTATTATTATCAATCACCGTTCCTTGATATGTGAAATGACTGAAGATATGATACCCAGTATCATGTGCATGGCCATGCTATTCTTCCAGTCACTCTCGATCAAGCGGCCGAGAACCGATATCTTTCCCATACCTTAGTATGAGGGACAAATCCCTTAGCCGTCTTTCGTGTCACTCATGTAGCCCGTCCCCAAGCCAATCCTGGCCATTATGGAAGCCCTGTTACGGACAACGTTAGGCTCAGGTCAAACTCAGTTGTTGACTACATAGCGATCACAAAGACTCCTTGGTCTAAGGATACATGACAAGCTACAACACTGAATATGTTCATGACTTAATCTATGGCACATATTCAGGGCGGGTCGTCCAATATCATGTCCCACATGATATCTATGATCAGACTCCAGAATCTCATTCCAATGACTAACAGAACGTAAGCCATAAAGAGCCATCTTTCATACTAGTCGCTTCTAGTGAAGCTTTGTTGACTAGGGACCCATCGAGTGTGATCTATCTCGATCTATGGTTCTATTCGCATGGTGGGCATAGATCAGAGCACACATCGATATATTACTCCAACACATAAGTAATATAAAGCCTCTTTAATTTTATTGCTAACGATGATATATACATTTGGACATTTAGGATTGAACTACGGGCACTAAGACTAACAATCTCCCACTTGCCCTAGTTCCAATCTAAACTCCAATATGTCCCCATCGACTTTACATGTCTAACATGTTCAGGCAGTCTTGAACATATTCAGTGTTGGATAATGTTGGACATTGAGACTAACAATCTCCCACAAGGCTTGGAGTCTTGGGATTGATCGCGTTGGATAATGTTGGACATTTCCGGTATGGAAGGCTTGGAGGCGATGAGCACGTCACGGGACCTCATTGGGAATGGCCATGGGCCATGTTCCAAGAGGCCCATGAAAGGCCCATGCAACCAAGGCCCATGGAACTAATTAATCAAGTCTTGATTAATTAGTACTAAGTAAGCAAGACAAGGATTAAGGTGTTGGTGATTCACCACCTAACCCATCTTGTCTTGCCATACTTAGCACCATGCTTGTCTTACTTCACACCATGCTTCACACCTTACTTGTCCTTGATGGTTGTTGATGGTTTAAGTCATCTTTTTCCTACAACAAATCACAAGACAAGAATAGAAACACAACTTCTCTCCCTCTCACACTACAATTTCGAGTTTGGCACTTTTCCCCCCTCTTGTTGTGTTCTTGAGTCATCTAAAGAAGAACTACGTGGCTTTGATTCAAATTGGATACGTAGGCGTCTTGGAGACTCAAGCCGATCATCGTTTCTTTGGTGTTCTCTTCCTTTTCTTGAACTAGTTGGTAAGGAAACATCCATATTGTTTATTCTCTTGTGTATCTAATATTTGGTAGTGTTCTATGACATGGTCTCGAGTTATTTCCGCTGCAAGTATGTGTTCATACCCTCCATCGAGACCCAACAGTGGTATCAGAGCCGTGCTACCTTCGGGATTCACAAGAGAACTTTCGGTTTTGCTTGCTAGTTTCGGTTTTGCATGTTAATTTGCTAAATTGTTTGATAACATGTTTTAAATTCTTGTTTATGGGTTTAATGCATGAAAAATGAATTTTTGAAAAGTTTATCAAATCTGGAATTTTTGAAAAAAATTTGATTTTTCGGGTCTCGGGAGCGGGACTCTCGGGGAGCCGAAACCGGGACCGAACGGGGCTCCGTTGGACGGAGCTAGGCCAAGCATGACCATTGGATGGCCAATATGCGGAGCTAAACCGTTTTGTTAGTCATGACGAGTTTGGAACCGTCTTGATGAACTCAAAAATCAAATGTTCAAAAGTTTCAATTTTGAACGGTTTCGATAAACCGAGTATCAAAAAATTTCGAAACTTGGCAATTAATTAAAACCGGAAAATCACATGATGTTTGATAACATGCTTGTTTGATAATACGATGTGTGATGTGATGTTGGCATGGTGTACATAATAGCCCCGAGTTTGATTTAATTATTTATTGCTTTTCACGGCCTGCGAGCCGTTAGAGTTAGCGTGTAATTATTTTTTCGAGGTGTGGTCGTCGTACCACTTATTTGTAATATTTATTAATTCCCGACCTGCGAGTCGTGTATTAAATTGTAATTTTTTACTCAAGACGAAGAAAGGGCGAAAAGGTCATTTGGTGGCTTCTCGGGTTTTGACATCGGCTTGGAGTCGGTGGAGCTCAAGAAGCTAGTGGGAGTTAGTTTAGTGGGCTATTATGTACATATTTAACGCTTTATGCTTGGTTTAGTTTTTGCATGATCATTTCTATGTGTTTTAGAATTGCACGCTTAACTTAATTTACCGAGCATATCACCTCACATGCAAAGATAAAATTGGTTTTAATCATTGTCTGTGAGCCCTTAGAATCGTCATTACATTGGATGTAGTTGACGGGTTCGAAGGAAGAATTACATTGGATGTAATTGGAGGCATCATTACATTTGGAATGTAGTTGATGTGCTCATCGCATCTAGGATGTGCCAAAAGTTTAAAACACAACCGGACAAGTAAAAACGGGTCATGTCCGATACCTCCCAATTATCAACACCTTACTACCTCCCCGTCCTATGGGTGTCGTGCGCATTAGCGGAGCATCCATGGGAAAGCGGGGTAGTAGGTTTGGACGACATGTGTAGGTGTCGTGCGCATTAGCGGAGCACCCACATAGTGACGGGCCATAGTTGAAAATTGGTGGACCCGACTACGATTCTCAGCCTGAGGTTGAGCTAGGGTATTAGATAGGGTAAGCCGTGTACATGAGTACATACCCTAGCCAAGAGTCACATTGGATGTGATTGGATGGAGTCCTACCTACATAGCTCGATTAAGTGGTGAGCATTAGTTCAGCTTAATCGGGTGAATCAAGGATCTTGGTTTTAGGTTCTAAAGGTTTAGAATCAATTGGTTGGTGTTTGAACTTGATCTTCATAAAATTTATTCAGTTTACTGATTATATTTTGTTTGTCGTGTAGATCAAATGGCAAGTACTTCAGCGAACAATAGTAGTTTGTCACTAAAAACCATTCTTGATAGGATCAAGCTAAGTGGGACAAACTACTTGGACTGGACAGAAACTTGAGGATAGTCCTCAAATTCGAGCGCAAAGAATATGTCCTAGACCAGGCTATCCCTGAGGAGCCAGCTAATAATGCCATTAGGGCCGTTAAGGATGCATACCAAAAGCACCTTAGCGATTCTATAGATGTGGCATGTATTATGCTGGGCTGCATGGAGTCTGATCTCCAAGACCAGTTCATGGAGTACTCTGATGACCCCTATACTATGATGGGGATCATAAAGGGTATGTTCAAGGAAAGGGCACGTATCGTGAGATACAATGTCCTTAATGAACTTCTCTCCTGCAAAATGTCAGCAGGAGTCTCCGTGGGTCCTCATGTCCTAAAGACCATAAAATTTATTCAGCGAACAATAGTAGTTTGTTTGTCGTGTAGATCAAATGGCAAGTACTTCAGCGAACAATAGTAGTTTGTCACTAAAAACCATTCTTGATAGGATCAAGCTAAGTGGGACAAACTACTTGGACTGGGACAGAAACTTGAGGATAGTCCTCAAATTCGAGCGCAAAGAATATGTCTTAGACCAGGCTATCCCTGAGGAGCCAGCTAATAATGCCATTAGGGCCGTTAAGGATGCATACCAAAAGCACCTTAGCGATTCTATAGATGTGGCATGTATTATGCTGGGCTGCATGGAGTCTGATCTCCAAGACCAGTTCATGGAGTACTCTGATGACCCCTATACTATGATGGGGATCATAAAGGGTATGTTCAAGGAAAGGGCACGTATCGTGAGATACAATGTCCTTAATGAACTTCTCTCCTGCAAAATGTCAGCAGGAGTCTCCGTGGGTCCTCATGTCCTAAAGATGAAGGGGCATCTCGAACATCTTAATCGACTGGGTCTTAAGATAGAGAACGAGATGGCAGCGGATGTGGTTCTGCGTTCCCTTCCTCGTTCATATGCTACGTTCGTCATGAACTATCATATGCACGATATGGACAAGACCATTTCAGAGTTGCATGGAATTACGATTCTAACCTTTCCGTCGTCTATGTCACTATCCTTCTATCTCCGAGATGCTGATTGAGATAAGGCATAGAGCTGTCATCCTTGTTATTCTCAATCACTATTTCTTGATATGTGAGATGACTGAATATATGATACCCAGTATCATGTGCATGGCCATGTTGTTCTTTCAGTCACTCACGATCAAACAGCCGAGAACCGATATCTTTCTCATACCCAGTATGAGGGATTAATCCCTTAGCCGTCTTTCGTGTCACTCATGTAGCCCGTCCCCAAGCCAATCCTGGCCGTTATGGAAGCCCTTTTACAGAAAACGTTAGGCTCAAGTCAAAATTAGTTTTTGACTACATAGCGATCACAAAGAATCCTTGATCTAAAGATACATGACAAGCTACGACAATGAATATGTTCAGGACTTGATCTATGGCACATATTTAGGGCGGGTCGTCCAATATCATGTCCCACATGATATCTATGATCAGACTCCGGAATCCCATTCCAATGACTAACAGAACGTAAGCCATAAATAGCCATTTTTCATACTAGTCGCTTCTAGTGAAGCATTGTTGACTAGGGACCGATCGAGTGTGATCTATCTCGATCTATGGTTTTATTTGTTGGGTCTCGATGTCGTGGACATGTTAAATACAAAATGCAGCGGAAGATTAACCACGAAACAATCGAGATGAATCTACCAAATATGAAGAAAAAGTCTTAAAATTCAGCAAAAGTTTGTGTACATCACCTTTGCAAGTGCTTCATCTTTAAGATTGTTTATCTCACAAAAGAACCGTTGAAATTCAAATCCATTTGGTCAGATTGATGACCCATATGTGGAGAACGTGCACTTAAAAAATCATCTTCATCGGACATCGAATGAACCTCCAATCGAGCTCTTGAAATTGACTGGTAGGACAAAACTGTGCTGAAAATCAGCACCCTCTACTTGTCCGAAATTGGTTCAATAACACCAAACTTTGAATGGCTTGAGCCCCTTGGTTGCCTACGTATCCATAAGAATCAAAGCCAACGTAGTTCTTGATTTTGTGAACTCAAGAACATGCAACAATGGAGCTTGGAGCTTCTTGGAGGAGTTTGCAAAGATGAGAGAGATGTGCAACTTGTGCTGAAATTTTCTTCTCTTATTTGCATGTTGTGTCTTGCCAACACCCCTTGCATGTAGACTTAAGTGGAAGTGGTCATTTCACTTAATCTACATCAAGTTGCCAAGTGTCCATGCTACTTTGCATGATAGACTTAATAAACTAAGCTAGTTTATTAACTAGTGGAAAATGGGTCCAACCCACTTAGTTTAACAAGACCACTTAGTCAACCTTTGACCTTTGGTTCTTGTTGGGCCTAGCCCATGTGGCCGGTCATGGGCCTCTCCAAGAGAGCTCATACCGAGCCCACCATGCTAGCCCGTCCACTATGGCAATTCCCGATGATGCGCGTGCATTTTAACACTTAAAAGGGCCACATTATATCGAGTTATATAGGCTTTTGGTCCCGATTTTCTATCATATTTGTAGGTTTAACATGAATAATTGATTTTATTGATATATTCGGTGTTTCTATGGAAACCGATACATTTTGGGTGTTTCGTGCATGTGGATCATTAAGAGGGTCGATTTTGTTCGCTTCTAAATATATTCATGACTGGTCTTGTTTTGTAGGTCTTAAAAAGATGAATATTTTGGCGCAAGAACGAAATCAATCAGAGTCTAAACGAAGCCGGAGTGAGAAAAATAGCGGAAAAGGAGCCGTCATTCCTCCCTGCGTGACAGCTGGCGCCGCCAGCTCTACCCTCAGCGCGTGTGTCTCGTCCTGCTTCATACACGTGGCGCTGGTGCCTCTCCTGACGCGTGGCTGACTGTCCGCCTGACACATGGCGCCCCCGCAGCCGCCTTGCACCCTGCGCCGCCACATGTCCCAGCCGGCCCCGCGTTTCCCTCCCAGCTCGCGCCAGCCTGTCCCCCTTCCAGCTCCCCTCTCATATGCTGACACCTGTTAGGGCAGCAGCTCTCCTCACCATTTAATTCTCAGCCGCAGTCACAAAGGGGGATCTTCTACTTCACCATTTTTTTGAAGAGAGCAGCGAGAGAATAAAGAACCAGACACCATTTCCTGTACAGTTTTATTTTATTTTTTTATATATAGAATTAAAGTGTGAGTTTATTAGTTTGGATTATTTGTGGAGAATCAAAATAGTTGGTGAAAAGAGAATCATTTGAGATTTATTTGAGTGTTGATTTTTGGAGACAAACTCCATTGTTGGCTACACAAGTGAATTTCTTTTGGTGGATCTTCAAGAGCTTCAAGGGGAGGGATCGAAGAAGAGGAAGAGCAACATTAGACGACTAATTTGGTGATTGTATCTCAACTTTTATCTTGATTATGAATTTAATTGTTTGCTCCTTTTCATCTTTGCATTTTCTCACCATGAACAACTAAACCCCCAATTTCTAGGGTTATGGGGGATTAGAGTAGTGATTTCCATATTTTGAATGCTTCGATTGTGGTGTTGTTGATTTGTATTAGTGTCTATGATTGATTTGTGCTTAAGGCTTTACCTCCCGTGTAGGCTTGGTAATTGTTTCGAATTAGGATTCGTCGCTCGAAAGAGGAGAATTCTAATTAAGTCAAAATTCGATCATAGGTTGGATTTAAATCCTAGCTAGAACTAGCGGGATTAATACAATTGCAATAGCTATAGACTTGGTTGGTCGAAAGTTAGAAGTTGTCATAGAGCTTAACGCTTTGGGTCTTCCTACATCGTGATTCGAAAGAACTCGGTGGTTAGATTCCATTAGGGTCCGAATCGTTCGAAAGAAGTTAGGACTAGAGTCGAGACAACTCGTTGCCTCTAAAATAAATCGACATCGCTACAATCGAACGTGTTCAATTTTATGGAATGAACTCGATGAACCCGTGCCCTTGATCTCTCTTCACTTGATTCAAGATAAGAAAACTCTCTGTTAAATTATGTATTTTCTTTTTAGTCGTTATAGGTTTATTTTCAAAACATAAGAACTCGATTTTTACCGAAACAGTTTAACTACAAGCTTTGAATAGTGAGTGATTGTCTATTGCTCCTTTGGGCTCGATATTCTGGACTTCAAATCCGATTACTACTTGACGGTCGGTGCACTTGTTGTGCTCAAGTTTGCGCTTAAACCCGCAGGGCGTCAAGTTTTATGACACGACTCCCTCCAAGCCAATCCACTTGCGTTCTTATCGAGTTACAAACTTATGGTGTGACCCTTAGGTCTATGCATTTCGGTAAGATCAACGTAAAATCCCATTTTACTTGATCTTACTAATGTGGCGACTGATGAGACTCAGTATCGCCCGACCCTGCATAACGAATCGCCCCCTGTCGATTCTGACCTTTCAGCCGTCCTTGTCATTATCCCTTATTACTGATATCCTGATTGAGATAAGGCATAGAGCCGTCATCCTTCTTATCCTCAATCACTGTTCCTTGATATGTGAGATGACTGACCCTTATGATATCCCATATCATGCGCATGGCCATGCTTTTCCCGTCAGTCACTCTCGATCAAGCGGCCGTGAACTAGATATCTTTCCCATACCGCAGTATGATGGATACATCCCTAAGCCGCCTATCATGTCACTCATGCAGTCATTATAGGTTTATTCACTTGATTCAAGATAAGAAAACTCTCTGTTAAATTATGTATTTTCTTTTTAGTCGTTATAGGTTTATTTTCAAAACATAAAAACTCGATTTTTACCGAAACAGTTTAACTACAAGCTTTGAATAGTGAGTGATTGTCTATTGCTCCTTTGGGCTCGATATTCCGGACTTCAAATCCGATTACTACTTGACGGCCGGTGCACTTGCCGTGCTCAAGTTTGCGCTTAAACCCGCAGGGCGTCAAGTTTTATGGCGCCGTTGCCGGGGAGCAATTAGGCGACCCTTGCTATATAGTTTTTGCTACGTCTGTTTCATTCTTGTATATATTTTCTAGTTGATTCTTTGCATCATAGCTTTTATGGAGAATTGGTTCCCTAATAGGGTGTATTGTGATATATGTGGTGCTAATGGTCATTTGTTTTACAATTGCGAGGTTCTTGTGCATTCAAATGCCTACAATCAAAATTGGGAGGACGCTTCCACTTTTGATCAAGGTTATCAATTTGAACCGCAATTGCCTAATGACGAGGAGTCATCACTTCGTGAAGTTTGTCTCGCTTACCTTAATCGACTTGACGAGGAGGATAAGCGACATGATGAGATGGATGACATGATGACGCAAATGTTGATGAAACAAGAGGAACAAACATCCATGATGAAAGAGCTTTCAAGTCAAATGGTTGATCTCGTTCTATTGATTAATGAGACAAACTTTGATGATCAAGCAGTCCACATTGATGATGATCATTCCGAGCACTTATGTGACACAACAGAAGAAGAAACTTATGATTCAACCATGAGTTTAGAGGTAAGTGCGGAATGTGAGGTATCAAGTTCTTATCCCTCTTCTATTATGCCAATTGATTCTCCATGTAGTTTTGATGCATTGGATTATATAGATGTAAATACTGAGTGGATAGTTTCCGAAGATAGTTCACAAACTCTTGTTGAGCCAAATCTTCCTATAGTATCCATAGAGTTGGCTGATAGATCTATTAGATATCCAAGGGGTACTATGGAAGATGCTCTCAAGAGAGGGGTTATGGTTGAATCTCCTATTGATTTTATTTTGCTAGACATCGAACATGATGTCGAAATTCCATTTAGTGTGAGAGATTCATTCTTAGATTCTAGTAAATCAACTCTTTATGTTCAACCTATACCGTTGATTTATAAATTTAATGTTGAGCATAAAGTTTTTGATTCATGTGCTAGTTCTCATTCCCCGTTTGTGAGTTATTATTCTATTTCGGTAGATGCTACTAACCCTTTTGGGCATGTGCATTTTCCGATTCATGGGATTCAAATCCCTGCCAAGCTATGCAAAGATGATTTTGATCAAGATTATTCTGTTAAAGCAAGCTTGATGAGATTGGCCTTGAGTTTGGAGTTTGTGCAGAACTCAAGGAAGAGGTTCATTTGCTACATTGTGTTCCTTCTACCGCTTGCACATCCATACTTGAAGAGGAGGAAGCAATGGAAGTATGAGGTTCTTGGAAGGCCTCCTGATTGAACCTCCTACCCGTCGAGCTAACGACGTTAAACAAATGCGCTAGTTGGGAGGCACCCCAACAATGAATGGAAAGTGGGAGCTGTGAAGTCCGCTTCGGTAAAAAGGTTAATATAATTAAATTTTAATCGTTCGGAACGTCGAGGTTGAAATCTAATTCGGTTTTGGTAAAGGCGAGGCTGAAATTCGATTAAATTCTTTAGTCGTGTTAAAAAAAGGATTGGATCGTTCAGGCCTGACCAGACAGGCAGGCCCGGCCAGGCCCCTCCCCCCTCGCTTGGGCCTGAGGCTCGATTCGCCAGCGGCCCAAAGGACAACCGGCCCGGGGTATAAAACCCGTTTTTAGGGTTTCAGTGACACAATGTCACACTTCCCCTCTTGCGCAGCTCCCCTCTCAACAGAAACCCTCTCCCCTTCTTCTCCGTTCTCCACGCCGCCGCCCTCTTCTCTCGCCACCATCGCCGGCCACTCTCTGGCCTCTCCCTCCCGAGCTACCGGCGTCACAAGCCACCGACCGGTCCTCTCTTCGCCGCCCCGTCTGCAACCCCGAACCCCCCTCTCTTCCTCATCGCCGCCACGCCCTCGTCCAGCCACCACCGAGCCCTCATCTCCGTCCAACCACGCCACCACACCAAGCCCGTCACCGCCTCTCCGTCCTTCCCCATCTCCGAGGCCGATCCGGCCGTCCTCTCCCTCGCCTTCTCTCCTCTCACGGCCAACGCCGCCGCGCCGTGCTTTTCCGGCCGGGACGAAGCCCGTGCTCAACGTCGACCACCACCGCCGTCTCCTTCGTCTCAGACCCCGTCTTCCTCTAACCCGAGCTCCCGCCGTCGCCGGTGAGCTCATCAGATCCGGGACGGGACCGAGCCGTCCGGATCTGAGGCGAGAAAGGCCCCCCGCTGTGCTCCGCCGTGCTCCGCCGTGCTCCACCACCTCGTCTTTCCCTTTGTCCACGGTGAGATTCTCACCCACGGGGTTTGGGTCGCCGGCGTCTTCGCCGGTGGCCGGCCGGTCTAAAACCCGAGCTCTCTCTCCCTTTTACGCTGTTTCCGTGCCTTGTTTGATTCGAGCTTTTCGGGATCTGGTTTGTTTTGTTGATCGGAAATGGTAAAGACGTTTTCGGAACTGAAAATTAAGGAGAACATTTTTATTAAAAGAAAACGAAAAGAAAACTGAAATTAAAACGAAAATCAGTTTTAGATAATGAAAAGGATTTAAATTAAAACTGGGTTTGAATCAGATTAATTGCAGACTAGTTTTGGATCTGGAAGTTGAATTAAAACGGTTTTAACATCAGTTTTAAAACAAAAGCGGATTGTTTTGAAAATAATGAGGTTTTAAAATGAAAAATCAGTGTTCAAAGAAAAAGGAAAGGAAAGGGATGTAAATGGAAAAGAAAAAGGTTTTTAAATTGGAAGGAGTTTGAAATCAGATTTGAAAATAAAATGGAAGTAAAATCAGTTCGATTTTTAAAACGGAATTTGAGCAGTTAAACGATTCTGGAACTCTGGTTAAAATGGACTGCTAATTGGGTTTAAAAAGGAACAAAAACGGACCGCTGAATCGGACCTCGGGATTCGTGCATTGGGACTGTGCCTCGGAAACATGCACCGGTTTCGGTGCACGGGTACTCAAACCCAATTCGCCGTGACCCCGCTTTTATCCCGCTCGAGTTTAAAGGACAAATGTCGGTTTTAAACTGGTTTAATCGTGACCTTTAAATTAACCTGAGAACCGCCTCTAATTATGGCTTTCGTGTTATCTTTAGCGTCCGACTTCGATCGAGGTGAAGCCCGGAGGTAGCGGGCCAGAACGTCAGCAGCTAGGAAACGTAGCGGGTGCTCTTCAGTTGAGGTAGGGAAAAGTAGCCGGATCTCGGCCCTGACTAAGGAAAGTTATGTTGGGTCTCGAGGTAGGGTTGGAGATGAACCAACTCGCAGCGGAAAATCAATACAAACCAAGAGACGATTAAAACCATGAAACAACTAACAAAGAATGGATTCATAAGAGAAAAATTCAGCACTATCTCTTACCAAAACAAGAACACCGGTTAACGAATGATTGGCTTGAGTCTCCAAGACGCCTACGTATCCACATGGGAATCAAAGCCACGTAGTTCTTCTCTTTGAGGACTCAAGAACACAAAAATGGAGGTGGAAACTAGCCAAACCCGAAATGGCCATGGAAGAGGGAGAGAAAATGTGTTTCCTATTCTTGTCTTGTGTTTGTTATGTTGAAAAAAGATGACTTAAACATAACAAAACCCATACTTGTCCAACTAAAGGCATGGGACAAGTATGGTGTCAAGTAAGGTGTAAATAGGACAAAGTATGGCAAGACAAGATTGGGTTAGGTGGTGAATCACCAACACCTTAATCCTTGTCTTGCTTACTTAGTACTAATTAATCAAGACTTGATTAATTAGTTCCATGGGCCTTGGTTGCATGGGCCTTTCATGGGCCTCTTGGAACATGGCCCGTGGCCATTTCCAACGAGGTCCCGTGATTCGCTCATCGCCTCCATGCCTTCCATACCGGAAATGTCCAACATTATCCGACGCGATCAATCCCAAGACTCCAAGCCTTGTCTCGATCCGTAAAGTCCTATTCACTTACGGGCACATGACCCAAAACCCAGTTTTGGTCATGTCCCGAGACAACTCCCTTTTGGCCATTCTCCATAAATGTGTCAATGAGTTTCATCCTCCGGTGTGACCCTTAGGTTTATGCATGTCAATAGATCAACGTAAAATCCCATTTTACTTGATCTTATTTAAGTGGCAACTAACGAGACTTTAGTATTGCCTGACACTACATAACGAATCGACCCTGTCAATTCTAACCTTTCCGTCGTCCCTGTCATTATCCTTTTATCTCCGATATCCTGATTGAGATAAGGCATAGAGCCGTCATCCTTATTATTCTCAATCACCGTTCCTTGATATGTGAGATGACTGAAGATATGATACCCAGTATCATGTGCATGGCCATGCTATTCTTCCAGTCACTCTCGATCAAGCGGCCGAGAACCGATATCTTTCCCATACCTTAGTATGAGGGATAAATCCCTTAGCCGTCTTTCGTGTCACTCATGTAGCCCGTCCCCAAGCCAATCCTGGCCGTTATGGAAGCCCTGTTACGGACAACGTTAGGCTCAGGTCAAACTAGGTTGTTGACTACATAGCGATCACAAAGACTCCTTGGTCTAAGGATACATGACAAGCTACAACACTGAATATGTTCATGACTTAATCTATGGCACATATTCAGGGCGGGTCGTCCAATATCATGTCCCACATGATATCTATGATCAGACTCCGGAATCCCATTCCAATGACTAACAGAACGTAAGCCATAAAGAGCCATCTTTCATACTAGTCGCTTCTAGTGAAGCTTTGTTGACTAGGGACCCATCGAGTGTGATCTATCTCGATCTATGGTTCTATTCGCATGGTGGGCATAGATCAGAGCACACATCGATATATTACTCCAACACATAAGTAATATAAAGCCGCTTTAATTTTATTGCTAACGATGATATATACATTTGGACATTTAGGATTGAACTACAGGCACTAAGACTAACAATCTCCCACTTGCCCTAGTTCCAATCTAAACTCCAATATGTCCCCATCGACTTTACATGTCTAACATGTTCTGGCAGTGACACTGCCTTAGTCAATGGGTTGGCTATGTTATTATCTGTTGCAATATCGGTTATCTTCACTTCACCTCAGTTCAGTATTTATCTGATGAGGTGGATACGCCGCAGTACATGTTTGGATTTGTTTATGCGATCTAGGCTTTTAGCTTGCGCAATGGCCCTTGTGTTGTCGCAAAATGGATTCACCGGACTGGATGGGTTTTTAATTACACCCAGCCCTGCCATGAATTTCCAAATCCACATAGCCTCCTTAGCTGCCTCTGCAGCATCCATGTACTTGGCCTCTGTCGTAGATTCGGCAATGGTATCTTGCTTTACGCTTTCCCAGCTAAAGCTCTGCCATTCAGCGTAAACACATATCCTGATTGACTTCTAAAGTCATCTGGATTTGTCTTGGAAAACTAGCGTCTACTCATCCTTCGACGACTAGTTCAGCATCATCTTTCCCCCGGGTTAGAATGATGTCTACTGGTACAACATAAGGCTTACGAGACGTCTGGTCTCATACATGTCATGGCATATATGATCGATCCTGCCCCCAGGCGCATAGGATTCTCATCATCCTTTTCAGCTCATCAGGTGTCTTAGGACACTGAATCTTGCTGAGATGAATGCCATGACTAGTGGGTAAGAGTCCTTTCTTTGAATCGAGCATTAAGAACCTACTCAATGCCTTGTTCACATAGGTTCCCTGATTTAAATCCAAGACCCTCTTGGTGCGATCTCTACATATCTTAATCCTTAAGATATGAGAAGCATCGCCTAAGTCCTTTATTGAAAAACACTTCTTCAACCAAGCTTTAGTCTCGTGCAAGGTTGGGATGTCGTTTTCAATGAGAACCAGAAAGGTAATATTGCTCCCACTAGCCTTCTTATAAACGCAAGATTCATCCTCGTTCTTGATTAAGCCAAATCCAATTACAGCTTCATCAAAACGAAGGATCCAACTCCGAGAAGTTCGTTTCAATCCATAAATGGATTTCAACAACTTATAAATCTTTCCTTTATTCTTCGGATCGTCAAAACCTTTGGGCCGAGACATACAAACGTACTCAGTCAAATTTCCATTTAGGAAAGCGGTTTTGACATCCACTTGCCATATCTCGTAATTATGATACGCAGTTATGTCAAGAAGAATTTGGATCGATTTTGACCATAGCCACTAAGGAGAAGGTTTCCTCATAGTCAATCCATTGGATCTGCCTATAACCTTTCGCCACCAGTTGAGCTTTGTAGGTCAGAGGGTTGCCGTCCATGTCCATCTTCACCTTGAAGATCCATTTGCATCCTATGGTCCTCACACCATTGATGGGATCAACCGGTTCCCAGACTCGGTTGTCCAACATGGATTGCATTTCCTCCCTCATGGCTCCCAGCCATAACTCGGAGTTGGGCCCATCCACGATTTCCTGAAAGGTGGCTGGATCATCGTGATCCACCATGACTTCATTGTCACCTCCGGATACCATATCTTGGAGGTGGAAGATTGATCCTTTCAAATCGCCTTGGACCTTCCGGAATTGTAACAGGAATTGGTTCTTACTCTACGACAATCTCTGGCTCCTTTCTACTGGGTTGCCAATTGGTTTAGACAGATCTGTACCATCCTGAATTTCTTCGAGATGCACAGTCCTCCCAATGACGTCTTTGGAAACAAAACTTCTTTTCCATAAAGACCCCACCCCAAGCGACGAACACCATGTTCTCACTGGGATTGTAGAAATAGTATCCCTTTGTTGCTTTGGGATACCACACGAAGGTGCATATCTCAGATCTTGGTTCGAGCTTAGTCGAAACCAAATGTTTCACATAAGCCTCGCAACCACAAATCTTTAGGAAGGACAAAGCGGGCATCATCCCGTACCATTTTTAAAATGGTGTCCCTTCCACACCATTCGTCGAAGCCCGATTCACTATGAATGCGGTCGTCTCTAGAGCAAAACCCCTAAAAGAGATTGGGAGATCAGTCCAACTAATCATGGAACAGACCATTGTCTAACAATGTTCGATTTCTCCGTTTGGCTACACCTTTCAACTACAGTGACCTAGGAGGAGTCCATTCCAAAAGGATCCCATTCTCTTTTAGATGATCTAATAACTCTGTGGTCAAGTATTTTCCACCTCGATCCAATCGAAGTGCCTTAATACCTTTGTCGAGCTGGTTTTCTACTATAGTCTTAAACTCTTTGAATTTATCAAAAGCTTCAGACTTATGTCTCACCGAATAGACATAACCATATTTACTGTAATCATCAGTAAATGTGATAAAATAGCTAAAACCCCTCCTGGCAAGTGAACTTATTGGTCTACACACATTCGAGTGTATCAGCCCCAATAATTCACCCGCCCTTTCATCGCGATCGATAAAGGGCACTTTAGTCATTTTGTCCATCAAACAAACCTTGCACCTATCGATCAAATGGAATTCGAATGAACCTGAAAGCCCGCACTTCTGAAGTGCTGATAGGCGCTTCTTGTTTATGCGACCCAAATGACAGTACCATAACAGAGTTAGGTTTAAATCGTTGGATTTAGACCTCTTGGTATTAACGGAATATATAGAACTTGAGGCATTGTTACCCATATCTAATATGTACAATCCTCCAACCATGTCAGTACTGGTATAAAACATATCATTGCATAGAACATTGAAAACTCCATTTCCAATATTAACATTATATCATTCCTTGTCAAACACGGATACAGATATAATATTCCTACTAAAAGTAGGTATGCAATATACATTATACAATACTAAGACAAGGCCTCTTGGCAAAGCAAGACTCATGGATCCTACAGCAGTTGCCACAACTCTGAGGTCCATTTCGTGCTTTCCAAATCTCTCCTACTTTCAGCCACCATATATTAGTGCATGTGTGAGATTCAGTCATGGTATCTAATACGCATGAATCTTTGGAAGTAGAGAGATGTAGCTCTATAGAGTTAATACCAAATGAAGGCACGGTCCCACCGCCCTTCCTTAGATCATCCAGGTTTCCTGATGAAGGCGCAGTCCTACTGCCCTTCTTCAGATCATCCAGGCTATTTGATGAAGGCGCAGTCCCACTGCCCTTCTTCAGATCAGCCGTGAACTTCCTGTAATCCCGGTTCCAATGACCAGGCTGTTGGCAGTAGAAGCAGACATTCTCAGGTGTCTCATCTTTCCTGCCAAGTGCGCATGGGCCCAGCCCTTGCCACTTCCAATTCCCTTGTTGACCATCAGAATATCCTTGGATCCCAGATCCCTGAGATATTCTTCTCAGCAGTTAATGACACTTCATGTAACTCTGATATGGTCTTAGAGACAGCCTTGTCAAGGACATATTCTTTGCGTTCATACTTGAGGACTATCCTCAAAATTCTGTACCAGTCCAAATAGTTTGTCCCATTTAGCTTGACCCTGTCAAGAATGGTTTTTAATGACAAACTATTAATGTTCGCTGAATTTGCCATTTGATCTACAACAGATAAAATTCAATCAGTAAACTGAATAAATTTTATGAAGATCAAGCTTAAACACCAACAATCAATTCTAAACCTTTAGAATCTGAAACCAAGATCCTTGATTCACTCGATTAAGCTGAACTAATGCTCACCACTTAATCGAGCTATGTAGGTAGGACTCCATCCAATCACATCCAATGTGACCCCTGGCTAGGGTATGTACTTATGTACACGACTTACCCTATCTGTTACCCTAGCTCAACCTCAGGCTGAGAATCGTAGTCGGGTCCACCAATTTTCAACTATGGCTCGTCACTATGTAGGTGCTCCGCTAATGCGCACGACACCCACATATGTCGTCCAAACCTACTACCCCGCTTTCCCATGGATGCTCCGCTAATGCGCACGACACCCATAGGACGGGGAGGTAGTAAGGTGTTGATGATTGGGAGGTATCGGACATGACCCGCTTTTACTTGTCCAGTTTTGTTCAAAACTTTGGCACATCCTAGATGCGATGAGCACATCAACTACATTCCAAATGCAATGATGCCTCAAATTACATCCAATGTAATTCTTCCTTTGAACCCGTCAACTACATCCAATGCAATGACGGTTCTAAGGGTTCACACACAAGGATTAAAATTCCAATTTTATCTTTGCATGTGAGGTGATATGCTCGGTAAATAAAGTTAAGCATGCAATTCTAAAGCACATAGAATTAATCATGCATAAACTAAACCAAGCATAAAGCGATAAATGTGCACATAATAGCCCCCTAAACTAACTCCCACTAGCTTCTTGAGCTCCACCGACTCCAAGCCGATGCCAACACCCGAAAAGCCACCAAATGACCTTTTCGCCCTTTCTTCATCTTGAGTAAAAAAATTACAATTTAATACACGACTCGCAGGTCGGGAATAAATAAATATTACAAACAAGTGGTTCGACGACCACACCTTGAAAGAATAATTACACGCTAACACTAACGGCTTGTAGGCCGTGAAAAGCGATAAATAATTAAATCGAGCTCGGGGCTATTATGTACACCATGCCAACATCACATCACACATCGTGTTATCAAACAAGCATGTTATCAAACATCATGTGATTTTCCGGTTTTAATTAATAGCCAAGTTTCGAAATTTTTTGATGCTCGGTTTATCGAAACCGTTCAAAAATGAAACTTTTGAACATTTGATCTTCGAGTTCATCATGACGGTTCCAAACTCGTCATAACTAACAAAACGGTTTAGCCTTGGCATATCAACCATCCAATGGTCATGCTTGGCCTAGCTCCGTCCAACGAAGCCCCATTCGGTCCCGGTTTCGGCTCCCCGAGAGTCCCGCTCCCGAGACCCGAAAAATCAATTTTTTTTCAAAATTTCCAGATTTGAAATAATTTTCAAAAATTCATTTTACATGCATTAAATCCATAAACAATAATTTAAAACATGTTATCAAACAATTTAGCAAAACAACATGCCAAAAACGAAACTTTCAAGCAAAACCGAAACTTTGAACACCGTCTTGTGAATCCCGAAAGTAGCACGGCTCTGATACCACTGTTGGGTCTCGAGGTAGGGTTGGAGATGAACCAACTCGCAGCGGAAAATCAATACAAACCAAGAGACGATTAAAACCATGAAACAACTAACAAAGAATGGATTCATAAGAGAAAAATTCAGCACTATCTCTTACCAAAACAAGAACACCGGTTAACGAATGATTGGCTTGAGTCTCCAAGACGCCTACGTATCCACATGGGAATCAAAGCCACGTAGTTCTTCTCTTTGAGGACTCAAGAACACAAAAATGGAGGTGGAAACTAGCCAAACCCGAAATGGCCATGGAAGAGGGAGAGAAAATGTGTTTCCTATTCTTGTCTTGTGTTTGTTATGTTGAAAAAAGATGACTTAAACATAACAAAACCCATACTTGTCCAACTAAAGGCATGGGACAAGTATGGTGTCAAGTAAGGTGTAAATAGGACAAAGTATGGCAAGACAAGATTGGGTTAGGTGGTGAATCACCAACACCTTAATCCTTGTCTTGCTTACTTAGTACTAATTAATCAAGACTTGATTAATTAGTTCCATGGGCCTTGGTTGCATGGGCCTTTCATGGGCCTCTTGGAACATGGCCCGTGGCCATTTCCAACGAGGTCCCGTGATTCGCTCATCGCCTCCATGCCTTCCATACCGGAAATGTCCAACATTATCCGACGCGATCAATCCCAAGACTCCAAGCCTTGTCTCGATCCGTAAAGTCCTATTCACTTACGGGCACATGACCCAAAACCCAGTTTTGGTCATGTCCCGAGACAACTCCCTTTTGGCCATTCTCCATAAATGTGTCAATGAGTTTCATCCTCCGGTGTGACCCTTAGGTTTATGCATGTCAATAGATCAACGTAAAATCCCATTTTACTTGATCTTATTTAAGTGGCAACTAACGAGACTTTAGTATTGCCTGACACTACATAACGAATCGACCCTGTCAATTCTAACCTTTCCGTCGTCCCTGTCATTATCCTTTTATCTCCGATATCCTGATTGAGATAAGGCATAGAGCCGTCATCCTTATTATTCTCAATCACCGTTCCTTGATATGTGAGATGACTGAAGATATGATACCCAGTATCATGTGCATGGCCATGCTATTCTTCCAGTCACTCTCGATCAAGCGGCCGAGAACCGATATCTTTCCCATACCTTAGTATGAGGGATAAATCCCTTAGCCGTCTTTCGTGTCACTCATGTAGCCCGTCCCCAAGCCAATCCTGGCCGTTATGGAAGCCCTGTTACGGACAACGTTAGGCTCAGGTCAAACTAGGTTGTTGACTACATAGCGATCACAAAGACTCCTTGGTCTAAGGATACATGACAAGCTACAACACTGAATATGTTCATGACTTAATCTATGGCACATATTCAGGGCGGGTCGTCCAATATCATGTCCCACATGATATCTATGATCAGACTCCGGAATCCCATTCCAATGACTAACAGAACGTAAGCCATAAAGAGCCATCTTTCATACTAGTCGCTTCTAGTGAAGCTTTGTTGACTAGGGACCCATCGAGTGTGATCTATCTCGATCTATGGTTCTATTCGCATGGTGGGCATAGATCAGAGCACACATCGATATATTACTCCAACACATAAGTAATATAAAGCCGCTTTAATTTTATTGCTAACGATGATATATACATTTGGACATTTAGGATTGAACTACAGGCACTAAGACTAACAAGTTAACAGTAGAATTGCATGTGACACCGGGGTGCCGTGGGTTGAGTAGGTTATCGAATATTAGAAATGCATGATACGGGATTGTAGCGTTTACGAGAAAAGCATGTGACACTTAGTAGTGTCGTAGGATCAGAGGACTTAGCGATAATTGAATTGCTGGAGGCATATGACCATGCCCGGAGGTTGTTTGTGAACTAGTGATCTTAGGACTGTTGGAGGCATTGATTATGTCGGAGGTTGTTGTGCGTCAATTATTGTTGAGTTTGGGTGGCCTTGAGAGCCCGTGTTATTTATTGTCGAGTTTGGGTGGCCTTGAGAGCCCGTGTTAGTTATTGTCGAGTTTGGGTGGCCTTGAGAGCCCATGTTATTTATTGTCGAGTTTGGGTGGCCTTGAGAGCCCGTGTTATTTATTGTCGAGTTTGGGTGGCCTTGAGAGCCCGTACTTTACTGTTGGTCTTTAGCTGGCTTACGAGTTAGAGTCTCGGTAAGTTGCAAGCGTGTTTTATGGTTGGTGTCTTGGGAGGCCGCGAGTGCCTGTGGGGCCGTTGAGTCCGTGTCCTACTGTTGGTGTGTCTTGGGAGGCCGTGAGTGCCTGTGGGGCCGTGAGTCCGTGTCCTACGGTTGGTGCGTCTTGGGAGGCCGTGAGTGCTTGTGGGTCTGTTGAGTCCGTGTCCTACTGTTGGTGTGTCTTGGGAGGCCGTGAGTGCCTGTGGGGCTGTTGAGTCCGTGTCCTACTGTTGGTGTGTCTTGGGAGGCCGTGATGTTGGGTCTCGAGGTAAGGTTGGAGATGAACCAACTCGCAGCGGAAAATCAATGAAAACCAAGAGACAATTAGAACCATGAAACAACTAACAAAGAATGGATTAACAAGAGAAAAATTCAGCACTAGTTCTTACCAAAACAAGAACACCGGTTAACGAATGATTGGCTTGAGTCTCCAAGACGCCTACGTATCCACTTGGGAATCAAAGCCACGTAGTTCTTCTCTTTGAGGACTCAAGAACACAAACATGGAGGTGGAAACTAGCCAAACCCGAAATGGCCATGGAAGAGGGAGAGAAAATGTGTTTCCTATTCTTGTCTTGTCTTTTTTATGTTGAAAAAAGATGACTTAAACATAACAAAACCCATACTTGTCCAACTAAAGGCATGGGACAAGTATGGTGTCAAGTAAGGTGTAAATAGGACAAAGTATGGCAAGACAAGATTGGGTTAGGTGGTGAATCACCAACACCTTAATCCTTGTCTTGCTTACTTAGTACTAATTAATCAAGACTTGATTAATTAGTTCTATGGGCCTTGGTTGCATGGGCCTTTCATGGGCCTCTTGGAACATGGCCCGTGGCCATTTCTAACGAGGTCCCGTGATTCGCTCATCGCCTCCAAGCCTTCCATACCGGAAATGTCCAACATTATCCGACGCGATCAATCCCAAGACTCCAAGCCTTGTCTCGATCCGTAAAGTCCTATTCACGTACGGGCACATGACCCAAAACCCAGTTTTGGTCATGTCCCGAGACAACTCCCTTTTGGCCATTCTCCATAAATGTGTCAATGAGTTTCATCCTCCGGTGTGACCCTTAGGTTTATGCATGTCAATAGATCAACGTAAAATCCCATTTTACTTGATCCTATTTAAGTGGCAACTAACGAGACTTTAGTATTGCCTGACACTACATAACGAATCGACCCTGTCGATTCTAACCTTTCCGTCGTCCCTGTCATTATCCTTTTATCTCCGATATCCTGATTGAGATAAGGCATAGAGCCGTCATCCTTATTATTCTCAATCACCGTTCCTTGATATGTGAGATGACTGAAGATATGATACCCAGTATCATGTGCATGGCCATGCTATTCTTCCAGTCACTCTCGATCAAGTGGCCGAGAACCGATATCTTTCCCATACCTTAGTATGAGGGATAAATCCCTTAGCCGTCTTTCTTGTCACTCATGTAGCCCGTCCCCAAGCCAATCCTGGCCGTTATGGAAGCCCTGTTACGGACAACGTTAGGCTCAGGTCAAACTCAGTTGTTGACTACATAGCGATCACAAAGACTCCTTGGTCTAAGGATACATGACAAGCTACAACACTGAATATGTTCATGACTTAATCTATGGCACATATTCAGGGCGGGTCGTCCAATATCATGTCCCACATGATATCTATGATCAGACTCCGGAATCCCATTCCAATGACTAACAGAACGTAAGCCATAAAGAGCCATCTTTCATACTAGTCGCTTCTAGTGAAGCTTTGTTGACTAGGGACCCATCGAGTGTGATCTATCTCGATCTATGGTTCTATTCGCATGGTGGGCATAGATCAGAGCACACATCGATATATTACTCCAACACATAAGTAATATAAAGCCGCTTTAATTTTATTGCTAACGATGATATATACATTTGGACATTTAGGATTGAACTACGGGCACTAAGACTAACAATCTCCCACTTGCCCTAGTTCCAATCTAAACTCCAATATGTCCCCATCGACTTTACATGTCTAACATGTTCAGGCAGTGACACTGCCTTAGTCAAAGGGTTGGCTATGTTATCATCTGTTGCAATATCGGTTATCTTCACTTCACCTCAGTTCAGTATTTATCTGATGAGGTGGATACACCGCAGTACATGTTTGGATTTGTTATACGATCTAGGCTTTTAGCTTGCGCAATGGCCCTTGTGTTGTCGCAAGATGGATTCACCGGGCTGGATGGGTTTTTAATTACACCCAGCCCTGCCATGAATTTCCAAATCCACATAGCCTCCTTAGCTGCCTCTGCAGCATCCATGTACTTGGCCTCTGTCGTAGATTCGGCAATGGTATCTTGCTTTACGCTTTCCCAGCTAAAGCTCTGCCATTCAGCGTAAACACATATCCTGATTGACTTCTAAAGTCATCTGGATTTGTCTTGGAAAACTAGCGTCTACTCATCCTTCGACGACTAGTTCAACATCATCTTTCCCCCGGGTTAGAATGATGTCTACTGGTACAACATAAGGCTTACGAGACGTCTGGTCTCATACATGTCATGGCATATATGATCGATCCTGCCCCCAGGCGCATTTCATCATCCTTTTCAGCTCATCATGTGTCTTAGGACACTAAGTCTTGCTGAGATGAATGCCATGACTAGTGGGTAAGAGTCCTTTCTTTGAATCGAGCATTAAGAACCTACTCAATGCCTTGTTCACATAGGTTCCCTGACTTAAATCCAAGACCCTCTTGGTGCGATCTCTACATATCTTAATCCTTAAGATATGAGAAGCATCGCCTAAGTCCTTTATTGAAGAACACTTCCTCAACCAAGCTTTAGTCTCGTGCAAGGTTGGGATGTCGTTTTCAATGAGAACCAGAAAGGTAATATTGCTCCCACTAGCCTTCTTATAAACGCAAGATTCATCCTCGTTCTTGATTAAGCCAAATCCAATTACAGCTTCATCAAAACGAAGGATCCAACTCCGAGAAGTTCGTTTCAATCCATAAATGGATTTCAACAACTTATAAATCTTTCCTTTATTCTTCGGATCGTCAAAACCTTTGGGCCGAGACATACAAACGTACTCAGTCAAATTTCCATTTAGGAAAGCGGTTTTGACATCCACTTGCCATATCTCGTAATTATGATACGCAGTTATGTCAAGAAGAATTTGGATCGATTTTGACCATAGCCACTAAGGAGAAGGTTTCCTCATAGTCAATCCATTGGATCTGCCTATAACCTTTCGCCACCAGTTGAGCTTTGTAGGTCAGAGGGTTGCCGTCCATGTCCATCTTCACCTTGAAGATCCATTTGCATCCTATGGTCCTCACACCATTGATGGGATCAACCGGTTCCCAGACTCGGTTGTCCGACATGGATTGCATTTCCTCCCTCATGGCTCCCAGCCATAACTCGGAGTTGGGCCCATCCACGACTTCCTGAAAGGTGGCTGGATCATCGTGATCCACCATGACTTCATTGTCACCTCCGGATACCATATCTTGGAGGTGGAAGATTGATCCTTTCAAATCGCCTTGGACCTTCCGGAATTGTAACAGGAATTGGTTCTTACTCTACGACAATCTCTGGCTCCTTTCTACAGGGTTGCTAATTGGTTTACACAGATCTGTACCATCCTGAATTTCTTCGAGATGCACAGTCCTCCCAATGACGTCTTTGGAAACAAAACTTTTTTTCCATAAAGACCCCACCCCAAGCGACGAACACCATGTTCTCACTGGGATTGTAGAAATAGTATCCCCTTGTTGCTTTGGGATACCACACGAAGGTGCATATCTCAGATCTTGGTTCGAGCTTAGTCGAAACCAAATGTTTCACATAAGCCTCGCAACCACAAATCTTTAGGAAGGACAAAGCGGGCATCATCCCGTACCATTTTTAAAATGGTGTCCCTTCCACACCATTCGTCGAAGCCCGATTCACTATGAATGCGGTCGTCTCTAGAGCAAAACCCCTAAAAGAGATTGGGAGATCAGTCCAACTAATCATGGAACAGACCATTGTCTAACAATGTCCGATTTCTCCGTTTGGCTACACCTTTCAACTACAGTGACCTAGGAGGAGTCCATTTCAAAAGGATCCCATTCTCTTTTAGATGATCTAATAACTCTGTGGTCAAGTATTTTCCACCTCGATCCAATCGAAGTGCCTTAATACCTTTGTCGAGCTGGTTTTCTACTATAGTCTTAAACTCTTTGAATTTATCAAAAGCTTCAGACTTATGTCTCACCGAATAGACATAACCATATTTACTGTAATCATCAGTAAATGTGATAAAGTAGCTAAAACCCCTCCTGGCAAGTGAACTTATTGGTCTACACACATTCGAGTGTATCAGCCCCAATAATTCACCCGCCCTTTCATCGCGATCGATAAAGGGCACTTTAGTCATTTTGCCCATCAAACAAACCTTGCACCTATCGATCGAATGGAATTCGAATGAACCTTAAAGCCCGCACTTCTGAAGTGCTGATAGGCGCTTCTTGTTTATGCGACCCAAATGACAGTACCATAACAGAGTTAGGTTTAAATTGTTGGATTTAGACCTCTTGGTATTAACGGAATATATAGAACTTGAGGCATTGTTACCCATATCTAATATGTACAATCCTCCAACCATGTCAGTACTGGTATAAAACATATCATTGCATAGAACATTGAAAACTCCATTTCCAATATTAACATTATATCCTTCCTTGTCAAACACGGATACAGATATAATATTCCTACTAAAAGTAGGTATGCAATATACATTATACAATACTAAGACAAGACCTCTTGGCAAAGCAAGACTCATGGATCCTACAGCAGTTGCCACAACTCTGAGGTCCATTTCGTGCTTTCCAAATCTCTCCTACTTTCAGCCACCATATATTAGTGCATGTGTGAGATTCAGTCATGGTATCTAATACCCATGAATCTTTGGAAGTAGAGAGATGTAGCTCTATAGAGTTAATACCGAATGAAGGCACGATCCCACCGCCCTTCCTTAGATCATCCAGGTTTCCTGATGAAGGCGCAGTCCTACTGCCCTTCTTCAGATCATCCAGGCTATTTGATGAAGGCGCAGTCCCACTGCCCTTCTTCAGATCAGCCGTGAACTTCCTGTAATCCCGGTTCCAATGATTAGGCTGTTGGCAGTAGAAGCAGACATTCTCAGGTGTCTCATCTTTCCTGCCAAGTGCGCATGGGCCCAGCCCTTGCCACTTCCAATTCCCTTGTTGACCATCAGAATATCCTTGGATCCCAGATCCCTGAGATATTCTTCTCAGCAGTTAATGACACTTCATGTAACTCTGATATGGTCTTAGAGACAGCCTTGTCAAGGACATATTCTTTGCGTTCAAACTTGAGGACTATCCTCAAAATTCTGTACCAGTCCAAATAGTTTGTCCCATTTAGCTTGACCCTGTCAAGAATGGTTTTTAATGACAAACTATTAATGTTCGCTGAATTTGCCATTTGATCTACAACAGATAAAATTCAATCAGTAAACTGAATAAATTTTATGAAGATCAAGCTTAAACACCAACAATCGATTCTAAACCTTTAGAATCTGAAACCAAGATCCTTGATTCACTCGATTAAGCTGAACTAATGCTCACCACTTAATCGAGCTATGTAGGTAGGACTCCATCCAATCACATCCAATGTGACTCTTGGCTAGGGTATGCACTTATGTACACGGCTTACCGTATCTGTTACCCTAGCTCAACCTCAGGCTGAGAATCGTAGTCGGGTCCACCAATTTTCAACTATGGCCCGTCACTATGTAGGTGCTCCGCTAATGCGCACGACACCCACATATGTCGTCCAAACCTACTACCCCGCTTTCCCATGGATGCTCCGCTAATGCGCACGACACCCATAGGACGGG
Organism: Erodium maritimum; assembly: GCA_963921825.1. Lineage (NCBI taxonomy): Eukaryota > Viridiplantae > Streptophyta > Magnoliopsida > Geraniales > Geraniaceae > Erodium > Erodium maritimum. The sequence continues at coordinate 72,461,312 of OY997588.1, read as the reverse complement.
GAGGTAGTAAGGTGTTGATAATTGGGAGGTATCAGACATGACCCGTTTTTACTTGTCCGGTTGTGTTTAAAACTTTGACACATCCTAGATGCGATGAGCACATCAACTACATTCCAAATGCAATGATGCCTCAAATTACATCCAATGTAATTCTTCCTTCGAACCCGTCAACTACATCAAATGTGATGACGATTCTAAGGGCTCACACACAAGGATTAAAATTCCAATTTTATCTTTGCATGTGAGATGATATGCTCGGTAAATAAAGTTAAGCATGCAATTCTAAAACACATAGAATTAATCATGCATAAACTAAACCAAGCATAAAGCGATAAATATGCACATAATAGCCCCCTAAACTAACTCCCACTAGCTTCTTGAGCTCCATCGACTCCAAGCCGATGCCAACACCCGAAAAGCCACCAAATGACCTTTTCGCCCTTTCTTCATCTTGAGTAAAATATTACAATTTAATACACGACTCGCAGGTCGGGAATAAATAAATATTACAAACAAGTGGTTCGACGACCACACCTTGAAAGAATAATTACACGTTGACTCTAACGGCTCGCAGGCCGTGAAAAGCGATAAATAATTAAATTGAGCTCGGGGCTATTATGTGCACCATGCCAACATCACATCACACATCGTGTTATCAAACAAGAATGTTATCAAACATCATGTGATTTTCCGGTTTTAATTAATAGCCAAGTTTCGAAATTTTTTGATGCTCGGTTTATCGAAACCTTTCAAAAATGAAACTTTTGAACATTTGATCTTCGAGTTCGTCATGACGGTTCCAAACTCGTCATAACTAACAAAACGGTTTAGCCATGGCATATCAACCATCCAATGGTCATGCTTGGCCTAGCTCCGTCCAACGGAGCCCCGTTCGGTCCCGGTTTCGGCTCCCCGAGAGTCCCGCTCCCGAGACCCGAAAAATCAAACTTTTTTTCAAAATTTCCAGATTTGAAATAATTTTCAAAAATTCATTTTACATGCATTAAATCCATAAACAAGAATTTAAAACATGTTATCAAACAATTTAGCAAAACAACATGCCAAAAACGAAACTTTCAAGCAAAACCGAAACTATGAACACCGTCTTGTGAATCCCGAAGGTAGCACGGCTCTGATACCACTGTTGGGTCTCGAGGTAAGGTTGGAGATGAACCAACTCGCAGCGGAAAATCAATGAAAACCAAGAGACAATTAGAACCATGAAACAACTAACAAAGAATGGATTAACAAGAGAAAAATTCAGCACTAGTTCTTACCAAAACAAGAACACCGGTTAACGAATGATTGGCTTGAGTCTCCAAGACGCCTACGTATCCACTTGGGAATCAAAGCCACGTAGTTCTTCTCTTTGAGGACTCAAGAACACAAACATGGAGGTGGAAACTAGCCAAACCCGAAATGGCCATGGAAGAGGGAGAGAAAATGTGTTTCCTATTCTTGTCTTGTCTTTTTTATGTTGAAAAAAGATGACTTAAACATAACAAAACCCATACTTGTCCAACTAAAGGCATGGGACAAGTATGGTGTCAAGTAAGGTGTAAATAGGACAAAGTATGGCAAGACAAGATTGGGTTAGGTGGTGAATCACCAACACCTTAATCCTTGTCTTGCTTACTTAGTACTAATTAATCAAGACTTGATTAATTAGTTCTATGGGCCTTGGTTGCATGGGCCTTTCATGGGCCTCTTGGAACATGGCCCGTGGCCATTTCTAACGAGGTCCCGTGATTCGCTCATCGCCTCCAAGCCTTCCATACCGGAAATGTCCAACATTATCCGACGCGATCAATCCCAAGACTCCAAGCCTTGTCTCGATCCGTAAAGTCCTATTCACGTACGGGCACATGACCCAAAACCCAGTTTTGGTCATGTCCCGAGACAACTCCCTTTTGGCCATTCTCCATAAATGTGTCAATGAGTTTCATCCTCCGGTGTGACCCTTAGGTTTATGCATGTCAATAGATCAACGTAAAATCCCATTTTACTTGATCCTATTTAAGTGGCAACTAACGAGACTTTAGTATTGCCTGACACTACATAACGAATCGACCCTGTCGATTCTAACCTTTCCGTCGTCCCTGTCATTATCCTTTTATCTCCGATATCCTGATTGAGATAAGGCATAGAGCCGTCATCCTTATTATTCTCAATCACCGTTCCTTGATATGTGAGATGACTGAAGATATGATACCCAGTATCATGTGCATGGCCATGCTATTCTTCCAGTCACTCTCGATCAAGTGGCCGAGAACCGATATCTTTCCCATACCTTAGTATGAGGGATAAATCCCTTAGCCGTCTTTCTTGTCACTCATGTAGCCCGTCCCCAAGCCAATCCTGGCCGTTATGGAAGCCCTGTTACGGACAACGTTAGGCTCAGGTCAAACTCAGTTGTTGACTACATAGCGATCACAAAGACTCCTTGGTCTAAGGATACATGACAAGCTACAACACTGAATATGTTCATGACTTAATCTATGGCACATATTCAGGGCGGGTCGTCCAATATCATGTCCCACATGATATCTATGATCAGACTCCGGAATCCCATTCCAATGACTAACAGAACGTAAGCCATAAAGAGCCATCTTTCATACTAGTCGCTTCTAGTGAAGCTTTGTTGACTAGGGACCCATCGAGTGTGATCTATCTCGATCTATGGTTCTATTCGCATGGTGGGCATAGATCAGAGCACACATCGATATATTACTCCAACACATAAGTAATATAAAGCCGCTTTAATTTTATTGCTAACGATGATATATACATTTGGACATTTAGGATTGAACTACGGGCACTAAGACTAACAATCTCCCACTTGCCCTAGTTCCAATCTAAACTCCAATATGTCCCCATCGACTTTACATGTCTAACATGTTCAGGCAGTGACACTGCCTTAGTCAAAGGGTTGGCTATGTTATCATCTGTTGCAATATCGGTTATCTTCACTTCACCTCAGTTCAGTATTTATCTGATGAGGTGGATACACCGCAGTACATGTTTGGATTTGTTATACGATCTAGGCTTTTAGCTTGCGCAATGGCCCTTGTGTTGTCGCAAGATGGATTCACCGGGCTGGATGGGTTTTTAATTACACCCAGCCCTGCCATGAATTTCCAAATCCACATAGCCTCCTTAGCTGCCTCTGCAGCATCCATGTACTTGGCCTCTGTCGTAGATTCGGCAATGGTATCTTGCTTTACGCTTTCCCAGCTAAAGCTCTGCCATTCAGCGTAAACACATATCCTGATTGACTTCTAAAGTCATCTGGATTTGTCTTGGAAAACTAGCGTCTACTCATCCTTCGACGACTAGTTCAACATCATCTTTCCCCCGGGTTAGAATGATGTCTACTGGTACAACATAAGGCTTACGAGACGTCTGGTCTCATACATGTCATGGCATATATGATCGATCCTGCCCCCAGGCGCATTTCATCATCCTTTTCAGCTCATCATGTGTCTTAGGACACTAAGTCTTGCTGAGATGAATGCCATGACTAGTGGGTAAGAGTCCTTTCTTTGAATCGAGCATTAAGAACCTACTCAATGCCTTGTTCACATAGGTTCCCTGACTTAAATCCAAGACCCTCTTGGTGCGATCTCTACATATCTTAATCCTTAAGATATGAGAAGCATCGCCTAAGTCCTTTATTGAAGAACACTTCCTCAACCAAGCTTTAGTCTCGTGCAAGGTTGGGATGTCGTTTTCAATGAGAACCAGAAAGGTAATATTGCTCCCACTAGCCTTCTTATAAACGCAAGATTCATCCTCGTTCTTGATTAAGCCAAATCCAATTACAGCTTCATCAAAACGAAGGATCCAACTCCGAGAAGTTCGTTTCAATCCATAAATGGATTTCAACAACTTATAAATCTTTCCTTTATTCTTCGGATCGTCAAAACCTTTGGGCCGAGACATACAAACGTACTCAGTCAAATTTCCATTTAGGAAAGCGGTTTTGACATCCACTTGCCATATCTCGTAATTATGATACGCAGTTATGTCAAGAAGAATTTGGATCGATTTTGACCATAGCCACTAAGGAGAAGGTTTCCTCATAGTCAATCCATTGGATCTGCCTATAACCTTTCGCCACCAGTTGAGCTTTGTAGGTCAGAGGGTTGCCGTCCATGTCCATCTTCACCTTGAAGATCCATTTGCATCCTATGGTCCTCACACCATTGATGGGATCAACCGGTTCCCAGACTCGGTTGTCCGACATGGATTGCATTTCCTCCCTCATGGCTCCCAGCCATAACTCGGAGTTGGGCCCATCCACGACTTCCTGAAAGGTGGCTGGATCATCGTGATCCACCATGACTTCATTGTCACCTCCGGATACCATATCTTGGAGGTGGAAGATTGATCCTTTCAAATCGCCTTGGACCTTCCGGAATTGTAACAGGAATTGGTTCTTACTCTACGACAATCTCTGGCTCCTTTCTACAGGGTTGCTAATTGGTTTACACAGATCTGTACCATCCTGAATTTCTTCGAGATGCACAGTCCTCCCAATGACGTCTTTGGAAACAAAACTTTTTTTCCATAAAGACCCCACCCCAAGCGACGAACACCATGTTCTCACTGGGATTGTAGAAATAGTATCCCCTTGTTGCTTTGGGATACCACACGAAGGTGCATATCTCAGATCTTGGTTCGAGCTTAGTCGAAACCAAATGTTTCACATAAGCCTCGCAACCACAAATCTTTAGGAAGGACAAAGCGGGCATCATCCCGTACCATTTTTAAAATGGTGTCCCTTCCACACCATTCGTCGAAGCCCGATTCACTATGAATGCGGTCGTCTCTAGAGCAAAACCCCTAAAAGAGATTGGGAGATCAGTCCAACTAATCATGGAACAGACCATTGTCTAACAATGTCCGATTTCTCCGTTTGGCTACACCTTTCAACTACAGTGACCTAGGAGGAGTCCATTTCAAAAGGATCCCATTCTCTTTTAGATGATCTAATAACTCTGTGGTCAAGTATTTTCCACCTCGATCCAATCGAAGTGCCTTAATACCTTTGTCGAGCTGGTTTTCTACTATAGTCTTAAACTCTTTGAATTTATCAAAAGCTTCAGACTTATGTCTCACCGAATAGACATAACCATATTTACTGTAATCATCAGTAAATGTGATAAAGTAGCTAAAACCCCTCCTGGCAAGTGAACTTATTGGTCTACACACATTCGAGTGTATCAGCCCCAATAATTCACCCGCCCTTTCATCGCGATCGATAAAGGGCACTTTAGTCATTTTGCCCATCAAACAAACCTTGCACCTATCGATCGAATGGAATTCGAATGAACCTTAAAGCCCGCACTTCTGAAGTGCTGATAGGCGCTTCTTGTTTATGCGACCCAAATGACAGTACCATAACAGAGTTAGGTTTAAATTGTTGGATTTAGACCTCTTGGTATTAACGGAATATATAGAACTTGAGGCATTGTTACCCATATCTAATATGTACAATCCTCCAACCATGTCAGTACTGGTATAAAACATATCATTGCATAGAACATTGAAAACTCCATTTCCAATATTAACATTATATCCTTCCTTGTCAAACACGGATACAGATATAATATTCCTACTAAAAGTAGGTATGCAATATACATTATACAATACTAAGACAAGACCTCTTGGCAAAGCAAGACTCATGGATCCTACAGCAGTTGCCACAACTCTGAGGTCCATTTCGTGCTTTCCAAATCTCTCCTACTTTCAGCCACCATATATTAGTGCATGTGTGAGATTCAGTCATGGTATCTAATACCCATGAATCTTTGGAAGTAGAGAGATGTAGCTCTATAGAGTTAATACCGAATGAAGGCACGATCCCACCGCCCTTCCTTAGATCATCCAGGTTTCCTGATGAAGGCGCAGTCCTACTGCCCTTCTTCAGATCATCCAGGCTATTTGATGAAGGCGCAGTCCCACTGCCCTTCTTCAGATCAGCCGTGAACTTCCTGTAATCCCGGTTCCAATGATTAGGCTGTTGGCAGTAGAAGCAGACATTCTCAGGTGTCTCATCTTTCCTGCCAAGTGCGCATGGGCCCAGCCCTTGCCACTTCCAATTCCCTTGTTGACCATCAGAATATCCTTGGATCCCAGATCCCTGAGATATTCTTCTCAGCAGTTAATGACACTTCATGTAACTCTGATATGGTCTTAGAGACAGCCTTGTCAAGGACATATTCTTTGCGTTCAAACTTGAGGACTATCCTCAAAATTCTGTACCAGTCCAAATAGTTTGTCCCATTTAGCTTGACCCTGTCAAGAATGGTTTTTAATGACAAACTATTAATGTTCGCTGAATTTGCCATTTGATCTACAACAGATAAAATTCAATCAGTAAACTGAATAAATTTTATGAAGATCAAGCTTAAACACCAACAATCGATTCTAAACCTTTAGAATCTGAAACCAAGATCCTTGATTCACTCGATTAAGCTGAACTAATGCTCACCACTTAATCGAGCTATGTAGGTAGGACTCCATCCAATCACATCCAATGTGACTCTTGGCTAGGGTATGCACTTATGTACACGGCTTACCGTATCTGTTACCCTAGCTCAACCTCAGGCTGAGAATCGTAGTCGGGTCCACCAATTTTCAACTATGGCCCGTCACTATGTAGGTGCTCCGCTAATGCGCACGACACCCACATATGTCGTCCAAACCTACTACCCCGCTTTCCCATGGATGCTCCGCTAATGCGCACGACACCCATAGGACGGGGAGGTAGTAAGGTGTTGATAATTGGGAGGTATCAGACATGACCCGTTTTTACTTGTCCGGTTGTGTTTAAAACTTTGACACATCCTAGATGCGATGAGCACATCAACTACATTCCAAATGCAATGATGCCTCAAATTACATCCAATGTAATTCTTCCTTCGAACCCGTCAACTACATCAAATGTGATGACGATTCTAAGGGCTCACACACAAGGATTAAAATTCCAATTTTATCTTTGCATGTGAGATGATATGCTCGGTAAATAAAGTTAAGCATGCAATTCTAAAACACATAGAATTAATCATGCATAAACTAAACCAAGCATAAAGCGATAAATATGCACATAATAGCCCCCTAAACTAACTCCCACTAGCTTCTTGAGCTCCATCGACTCCAAGCCGATGCCAACACCCGAAAAGCCACCAAATGACCTTTTCGCCCTTTCTTCATCTTGAGTAAAATATTACAATTTAATACACGACTCGCAGGTCGGGAATAAATAAATATTACAAACAAGTGGTTCGACGACCACACCTTGAAAGAATAATTACACGTTGACTCTAACGGCTCGCAGGCCGTGAAAAGCGATAAATAATTAAATTGAGCTCGGGGCTATTATGTGCACCATGCCAACATCACATCACACATCGTGTTATCAAACAAGAATGTTATCAAACATCATGTGATTTTCCGGTTTTAATTAATAGCCAAGTTTCGAAATTTTTTGATGCTCGGTTTATCGAAACCTTTCAAAAATGAAACTTTTGAACATTTGATCTTCGAGTTCGTCATGACGGTTCCAAACTCGTCATAACTAACAAAACGGTTTAGCCATGGCATATCAACCATCCAATGGTCATGCTTGGCCTAGCTCCGTCCAACGGAGCCCCGTTCGGTCCCGGTTTCGGCTCCCCGAGAGTCCCGCTCCCGAGACCCGAAAAATCAAACTTTTTTTCAAAATTTCCAGATTTGAAATAATTTTCAAAAATTCATTTTACATGCATTAAATCCATAAACAAGAATTTAAAACATGTTATCAAACAATTTAGCAAAACAACATGCCAAAAACGAAACTTTCAAGCAAAACCGAAACTATGAACACCGTCTTGTGAATCCCGAAGGTAGCACGGCTCTGATACCACTGTTGGGTCTCGAGGTAAGGTTGGAGATGAACCAACTCGCAGCGGAAAATCAATGAAAACCAAGAGACAATTAGAACCATGAAACAACTAACAAAGAATGGATTAACAAGAGAAAAATTCAGCACTAGTTCTTACCAAAACAAGAACACCGGTTAACGAATGATTGGCTTGAGTCTCCAAGACGCCTACGTATCCACTTGGGAATCAAAGCCACGTAGTTCTTCTCTTTGAGGACTCAAGAACACAAACATGGAGGTGGAAACTAGCCAAACCCGAAATGGCCATGGAAGAGGGAGAGAAAATGTGTTTCCTATTCTTGTCTTGTCTTTTTTATGTTGAAAAAAGATGACTTAAACATAACAAAACCCATACTTGTCCAACTAAAGGCATGGGACAAGTATGGTGTCAAGTAAGGTGTAAATAGGACAAAGTATGGCAAGACAAGATTGGGTTAGGTGGTGAATCACCAACACCTTAATCCTTGTCTTGCTTACTTAGTACTAATTAATCAAGACTTGATTAATTAGTTCTATGGGCCTTGGTTGCATGGGCCTTTCATGGGCCTCTTGGAACATGGCCCGTGGCCATTTCTAACGAGGTCCCGTGATTCGCTCATCGCCTCCAAGCCTTCCATACCGGAAATGTCCAACATTATCCGACGCGATCAATCCCAAGACTCCAAGCCTTGTCTCGATCCGTAAAGTCCTATTCACGTACGGGCACATGACCCAAAACCCAGTTTTGGTCATGTCCCGAGACAACTCCCTTTTGGCCATTCTCCATAAATGTGTCAATGAGTTTCATCCTCCGGTGTGACCCTTAGGTTTATGCATGTCAATAGATCAACGTAAAATCCCATTTTACTTGATCCTATTTAAGTGGCAACTAACGAGACTTTAGTATTGCCTGACACTACATAACGAATCGACCCTGTCGATTCTAACCTTTCCGTCGTCCCTGTCATTATCCTTTTATCTCCGATATCCTGATTGAGATAAGGCATAGAGCCGTCATCCTTATTATTCTCAATCACCGTTCCTTGATATGTGAGATGACTGAAGATATGATACCCAGTATCATGTGCATGGCCATGCTATTCTTCCAGTCACTCTCGATCAAGTGGCCGAGAACCGATATCTTTCCCATACCTTAGTATGAGGGATAAATCCCTTAGCCGTCTTTCTTGTCACTCATGTAGCCCGTCCCCAAGCCAATCCTGGCCGTTATGGAAGCCCTGTTACGGACAACGTTAGGCTCAGGTCAAACTCAGTTGTTGACTACATAGCGATCACAAAGACTCCTTGGTCTAAGGATACATGACAAGCTACAACACTGAATATGTTCATGACTTAATCTATGGCACATATTCAGGGCGGGTCGTCCAATATCATGTCCCACATGATATCTATGATCAGACTCCGGAATCCCATTCCAATGACTAACAGAACGTAAGCCATAAAGAGCCATCTTTCATACTAGTCGCTTCTAGTGAAGCTTTGTTGACTAGGGACCCATCGAGTGTGATCTATCTCGATCTATGGTTCTATTCGCATGGTGGGCATAGATCAGAGCACACATCGATATATTACTCCAACACATAAGTAATATAAAGCCGCTTTAATTTTATTGCTAACGATGATATATACATTTGGACATTTAGGATTGAACTACGGGCACTAAGACTAACAATCTCCCACTTGCCCTAGTTCCAATCTAAACTCCAATATGTCCCCATCGACTTTACATGTCTAACATGTTCAGGCAGTGACACTGCCTTAGTCAAAGGGTTGGCTATGTTATCATCTGTTGCAATATCGGTTATCTTCACTTCACCTCAGTTCAGTATTTATCTGATGAGGTGGATACACCGCAGTACATGTTTGGATTTGTTATACGATCTAGGCTTTTAGCTTGCGCAATGGCCCTTGTGTTGTCGCAAGATGGATTCACCGGGCTGGATGGGTTTTTAATTACACCCAGCCCTGCCATGAATTTCCAAATCCACATAGCCTCCTTAGCTGCCTCTGCAGCATCCATGTACTTGGCCTCTGTCGTAGATTCGGCAATGGTATCTTGCTTTACGCTTTCCCAGCTAAAGCTCTGCCATTCAGCGTAAACACATATCCTGATTGACTTCTAAAGTCATCTGGATTTGTCTTGGAAAACTAGCGTCTACTCATCCTTCGACGACTAGTTCAACATCATCTTTCCCCCGGGTTAGAATGATGTCTACTGGTACAACATAAGGCTTACGAGACGTCTGGTCTCATACATGTCATGGCATATATGATCGATCCTGCCCCCAGGCGCATTTCATCATCCTTTTCAGCTCATCATGTGTCTTAGGACACTAAGTCTTGCTGAGATGAATGCCATGACTAGTGGGTAAGAGTCCTTTCTTTGAATCGAGCATTAAGAACCTACTCAATGCCTTGTTCACATAGGTTCCCTGACTTAAATCCAAGACCCTCTTGGTGCGATCTCTACATATCTTAATCCTTAAGATATGAGAAGCATCGCCTAAGTCCTTTATTGAAGAACACTTCCTCAACCAAGCTTTAGTCTCGTGCAAGGTTGGGATGTCGTTTTCAATGAGAACCAGAAAGGTAATATTGCTCCCACTAGCCTTCTTATAAACGCAAGATTCATCCTCGTTCTTGATTAAGCCAAATCCAATTACAGCTTCATCAAAACGAAGGATCCAACTCCGAGAAGTTCGTTTCAATCCATAAATGGATTTCAACAACTTATAAATCTTTCCTTTATTCTTCGGATCGTCAAAACCTTTGGGCCGAGACATACAAACGTACTCAGTCAAATTTCCATTTAGGAAAGCGGTTTTGACATCCACTTGCCATATCTCGTAATTATGATACGCAGTTATGTCAAGAAGAATTTGGATCGATTTTGACCATAGCCACTAAGGAGAAGGTTTCCTCATAGTCAATCCATTGGATCTGCCTATAACCTTTCGCCACCAGTTGAGCTTTGTAGGTCAGAGGGTTGCCGTCCATGTCCATCTTCACCTTGAAGATCCATTTGCATCCTATGGTCCTCACACCATTGATGGGATCAACCGGTTCCCAGACTCGGTTGTCCGACATGGATTGCATTTCCTCCCTCATGGCTCCCAGCCATAACTCGGAGTTGGGCCCATCCACGACTTCCTGAAAGGTGGCTGGATCATCGTGATCCACCATGACTTCATTGTCACCTCCGGATACCATATCTTGGAGGTGGAAGATTGATCCTTTCAAATCGCCTTGGACCTTCCGGAATTGTAACAGGAATTGGTTCTTACTCTACGACAATCTCTGGCTCCTTTCTACAGGGTTGCTAATTGGTTTACACAGATCTGTACCATCCTGAATTTCTTCGAGATGCACAGTCCTCCCAATGACGTCTTTGGAAACAAAACTTTTTTTCCATAAAGACCCCACCCCAAGCGACGAACACCATGTTCTCACTGGGATTGTAGAAATAGTATCCCCTTGTTGCTTTGGGATACCACACGAAGGTGCATATCTCAGATCTTGGTTCGAGCTTAGTCGAAACCAAATGTTTCACATAAGCCTCGCAACCACAAATCTTTAGGAAGGACAAAGCGGGCATCATCCCGTACCATTTTTAAAATGGTGTCCCTTCCACACCATTCGTCGAAGCCCGATTCACTATGAATGCGGTCGTCTCTAGAGCAAAACCCCTAAAAGAGATTGGGAGATCAGTCCAACTAATCATGGAACAGACCATTGTCTAACAATGTCCGATTTCTCCGTTTGGCTACACCTTTCAACTACAGTGACCTAGGAGGAGTCCATTTCAAAAGGATCCCATTCTCTTTTAGATGATCTAATAACTCTGTGGTCAAGTATTTTCCACCTCGATCCAATCGAAGTGCCTTAATACCTTTGTCGAGCTGGTTTTCTACTATAGTCTTAAACTCTTTGAATTTATCAAAAGCTTCAGACTTATGTCTCACCGAATAGACATAACCATATTTACTGTAATCATCAGTAAATGTGATAAAGTAGCTAAAACCCCTCCTGGCAAGTGAACTTATTGGTCTACACACATTCGAGTGTATCAGCCCCAATAATTCACCCGCCCTTTCATCGCGATCGATAAAGGGCACTTTAGTCATTTTGCCCATCAAACAAACCTTGCACCTATCGATCGAATGGAATTCGAATGAACCTTAAAGCCCGCACTTCTGAAGTGCTGATAGGCGCTTCTTGTTTATGCGACCCAAATGACAGTACCATAACAGAGTTAGGTTTAAATTGTTGGATTTAGACCTCTTGGTATTAACGGAATATATAGAACTTGAGGCATTGTTACCCATATCTAATATGTACAATCCTCCAACCATGTCAGTACTGGTATAAAACATATCATTGCATAGAACATTGAAAACTCCATTTCCAATATTAACATTATATCCTTCCTTGTCAAACACGGATACAGATATAATATTCCTACTAAAAGTAGGTATGCAATATACATTATACAATACTAAGACAAGACCTCTTGGCAAAGCAAGACTCATGGATCCTACAGCAGTTGCCACAACTCTGAGGTCCATTTCGTGCTTTCCAAATCTCTCCTACTTTCAGCCACCATATATTAGTGCATGTGTGAGATTCAGTCATGGTATCTAATACCCATGAATCTTTGGAAGTAGAGAGATGTAGCTCTATAGAGTTAATACCGAATGAAGGCACGATCCCACCGCCCTTCCTTAGATCATCCAGGTTTCCTGATGAAGGCGCAGTCCTACTGCCCTTCTTCAGATCATCCAGGCTATTTGATGAAGGCGCAGTCCCTGAGATATTCTTGGATCCCAGATCCCTGAGATATTCTTGGATCCCAGATCCCTGAGATATTCTTCTCAGCAGTTAATGACACTTCATGTAACTCTGATATGGTCTTAGAGACAGCCTTGTCAAGGACATATTCTTTGCGTTCAAACTTGAGGACTATCCTCAAAATTCTGTACCAGTCCAAATAGTTTGTCCCATTTAGCTTGACCCTGTCAAGAATGGTTTTTAATGACAAACTATTAATGTTCGCTGAATTTGCCATTTGATCTACAACAGATAAAATTCAATCAGTAAACTGAATAAATTTTATGAAGATCAAGCTTAAACACCAACAATCGATTCTAAACCTTTAGAATCTGAAACCAAGATCCTTGATTCACTCGATTAAGCTGAACTAATGCTCACCACTTAATCGAGCTATGTAGGTAGGACTCCATCCAATCACATCCAATGTGACTCTTGGCTAGGGTATGCACTTATGTACACGGCTTACCCTATCTGTTACCCTAGCTCAACCTCAGGCTGAGAATCGTAGTCGGGTCCACCAATTTTCAACTATGGCCCGTCACTATGTAGGTGCTCCGCTAATGCGCACGACACCCACATATGTCGTCCAAACCTACTACCCCGCTTTCCCATGGATGCTCCGCTAATGCGCACGACACCCATAGGACGGGGAGGTAGTAAGGTGTTGATAATTGGGAGGTATCAGACATGACCCGTTTTTACTTGTCCGGTTGTGTTTAAAACTTTGACACATCCTAGATGCGATGAGCACATCAACTACATTCCAAATGCAATGATGCCTCAAATTACATCCAATGTAATTCTTCCTTCGAACCCGTCAACTACATCAAATGTGATGACGATTCTAAGGGCTCACACACAAGGATTAAAATTCCAATTTTATCTTTGCATGTGAGATGATATGCTCGGTAAATAAAGTTAAGCATGCAATTCTAAAACACATAGAATTAATCATGCATAAACTAAACCAAGCATAAAGCGATAAATATGCACATAATAGCCCCCTAAACTAACTCCCACTAGCTTCTTGAGCTCCATCGACTCCAAGCCGATGCCAACACCCGAAAAGCCACCAAATGACCTTTTCGCCCTTTCTTCATCTTGAGTAAAATATTACAATTTAATACACGACTCGCAGGTCGGGAATAAATAAATATTACAAACAAGTGGTTCGACGACCACACCTTGAAAGAATAATTACACGTTGACTCTAACGGCTCGCAGGCCGTGAAAAGCGATAAATAATTAAATTGAGCTCGGGGCTATTATGTGCACCATGCCAACATCACATCACACATCGTGTTATCAAACAAGAATGTTATCAAACATCATGTGATTTTCCGGTTTTAATTAATAGCCAAGTTTCGAAATTTTTTGATGCTCGGTTTATCGAAACCTTTCAAAAATGAAACTTTTGAACATTTGATCTTCGAGTTCGTCATGACGGTTCCAAACTCGTCATAACTAACAAAACGGTTTAGCCATGGCATATCAACCATCCAATGGTCATGCTTGGCCTAGCTCCGTCCAACGGAGCCCCGTTCGGTCCCGGTTTCGGCTCCCCGAGAGTCCCGCTCCCGAGACCCGAAAAATCAAACTTTTTTTCAAAATTTCCAGATTTGAAATAATTTTCAAAAATTCATTTTACATGCATTAAATCCATAAACAAGAATTTAAAACATGTTATCAAACAATTTAGCAAAACAACATGCCAAAAACGAAACTTTCAAGCAAAACCGAAACTATGAACACCGTCTTGTGAATCCCGAAGGTAGCACGGCTCTGATACCACTGTTGGGTCTCGAGGTAAGGTTGGAGATGAACCAACTCGCAGCGGAAAATCAATGAAAACCAAGAGACAATTAGAACCATGAAACAACTAACAAAGAATGGATTAACAAGAGAAAAATTCAGCACTAGTTCTTACCAAAACAAGAACACCGGTTAACGAATGATTGGCTTGAGTCTCCAAGACGCCTACGTATCCACTTGGGAATCAAAGCCACGTAGTTCTTCTCTTTGAGGACTCAAGAACACAAACATGGAGGTGGAAACTAGCCAAACCCGAAATGGCCATGGAAGAGGGAGAGAAAATGTGTTTCCTATTCTTGTCTTGTCTTTTTTATGTTGAAAAAAGATGACTTAAACATAACAAAACCCATACTTGTCCAACTAAAGGCATGGGACAAGTATGGTGTCAAGTAAGGTGTAAATAGGACAAAGTATGGCAAGACAAGATTGGGTTAGGTGGTGAATCACCAACACCTTAATCCTTGTCTTGCTTACTTAGTACTAATTAATCAAGACTTGATTAATTAGTTCTATGGGCCTTGGTTGCATGGGCCTTTCATGGGCCTCTTGGAACATGGCCCGTGGCCATTTCTAACGAGGTCCCGTGATTCGCTCATCGCCTCCAAGCCTTCCATACCGGAAATGTCCAACATTATCCGACGCGATCAATCCCAAGACTCCAAGCCTTGTCTCGATCCGTAAAGTCCTATTCACGTACGGGCACATGACCCAAAACCCAGTTTTGGTCATGTCCCGAGACAACTCCCTTTTGGCCATTCTCCATAAATGTGTCAATGAGTTTCATCCTCCGGTGTGACCCTTAGGTTTATGCATGTCAATAGATCAACGTAAAATCCCATTTTACTTGATCCTATTTAAGTGGCAACTAACGAGACTTTAGTATTGCCTGACACTACATAACGAATCGACCCTGTCGATTCTAACCTTTCCGTCGTCCCTGTCATTATCCTTTTATCTCCGATATCCTGATTGAGATAAGGCATAGAGCCGTCATCCTTATTATTCTCAATCACCGTTCCTTGATATGTGAGATGACTGAAGATATGATACCCAGTATCATGTGCATGGCCATGCTATTCTTCCAGTCACTCTCGATCAAGTGGCCGAGAACCGATATCTTTCCCATACCTTAGTATGAGGGATAAATCCCTTAGCCGTCTTTCTTGTCACTCATGTAGCCCGTCCCCAAGCCAATCCTGGCCGTTATGGAAGCCCTGTTACGGACAACGTTAGGCTCAGGTCAAACTCAGTTGTTGACTACATAGCGATCACAAAGACTCCTTGGTCTAAGGATACATGACAAGCTACAACACTGAATATGTTCATGACTTAATCTATGGCACATATTCAGGGCGGGTCGTCCAATATCATGTCCCACATGATATCTATGATCAGACTCCGGAATCCCATTCCAATGACTAACAGAACGTAAGCCATAAAGAGCCATCTTTCATACTAGTCGCTTCTAGTGAAGCTTTGTTGACTAGGGACCCATCGAGTGTGATCTATCTCGATCTATGGTTCTATTCGCATGGTGGGCATAGATCAGAGCACACATCGATATATTACTCCAACACATAAGTAATATAAAGCCGCTTTAATTTTATTGCTAACGATGATATATACATTTGGACATTTAGGATTGAACTACGGGCACTAAGACTAACACGTGAGTGCCTGTGGGGCTGTTGAGTCCGTGTCCTACTGTTGGTGCGTCTTGGGAGGCCGTGAGTGCTTGTGGGGCCGTTGAGTCCGTGTTTTACTGTTGGTGCGTCTTGGGAGGCCGTGAGTGCCGTGAGTGTTGAACATGTGTTGTTACTGATTGATGAATTTGCTTGTGATTGTGATTGTGATTGCGGATCCCGGTAGGTTGCAAGCATTCTTTGGCTGGCCTGACACGAGTTTGAGTATCAACAGGTTCCAAGCATTCTTTGGCTGGCCTGGTCCGAGTTTGAGTATCACAGGTTGTAAGCATTCTTTGGCTAGTCTGATCCGTGTTTGTGTACTTGAGTTGGTGACGGTGATCCCCGGAGTTGAGTTTGTTGTGGGTGTTATAGGCATTATCTGTTAATTATGCCGTAGTCAGTCTGTTATCCGCGGTGGTGAGCGAACGCTCACCCCTAGCTTCTTTTCCTACAGGTACCGTTCGTAGGCTGGACTAGGTGAGCTTATGAAGCTTGAAGAACTTGAAGCGGGTTTCTGGGTGTTTTGAGTCTAGCGACGGATACCTTGTTTTTGGTCCACTTGTTGGGATGTGTTTTAAGTTGTAATTATTTTTGTTGTTGAACTAAACTGGTATTTTAAAGTGATTCAATGAAAACAGGTTTCCAGTGTTTGTATGTTTTTAAAACGTTCGCGTCCCGAGTTCGGTTTACTGAAATTGGGGCGTGAAAGGAGCGGTTTAGTCACATGCCATGGCGCCGAGCTTCTTAGAAGTTCTCATGGGCAATGATCTTTCCATCCATCCATGCACATTAGGACTCCCACAGCAGCTTACAAGTCGAGTAGCGATTCTTCGAGGGGCAGTATCTCTTCCCTTCTTGTTTTATATTGTTTACCGCTATTATATCTCATATATGCTATCTAGGGGTGCTGAGCACCCGAATTGATGTGCTGATATACTATGCATATAGGATTTATTGACTTGTATGTTGCCTGATTCTGAGTGTGGGGTGTTTATTGTTATCATCTATCGGGTGCATGTGTAAATATGTGTAAATATATGTTTAGAGTCGCACTGGGGACAGTGCTTAGGTTTAAAGTGTGGGGTGGGATGCTTTGCATTTATATGTTTACATTCTATGCTGCACTTCATGCATTTTTGGTGTAATTTTTTTTTGGGTCTTTATTTTGTGTGTAAACCTTGGATGTGCAATTTAGGACAACTTGAGCAAGTCGGGAGTAGATTTTCATCATTGAGGATTTTTTAGGAATGTTTGGATGATTTACTGTTGGTAGTATTAATGAGTTGTATTTTGTGTTTGTGCTATATTGCTTATTGGGTTCATGATGATTTTGTGATGCTAGATGCCTTAACACGAAAAGGCTGTCACACCAAATGTTAGGTGTGGTTAGGTTTCAATTCTTTTTATTGTCATCGGCCTGATTCTATCTTGATTTTTGCATATAGTGGGCCTAGTTAAGGGATACTAGTCTTATTTCACTTGTTGCATGTAGAGGAGGTTGAGGCCACATGCTAGATAAACTATGCGTTTTGGTAGATTAGAAATCTAGTCGAGTTCAAGTGGTTAGTCCCATTGTGCGTTTGTGGTACCAATTTTTCAAAATCACACACACTATGCACGGGGAATTAAGTATAGGTCCCGGGGAAAGGGGATCCAATAAAATCTGTGTATTAACAAAGGCTTGAGGGGTTGCGGCGGATCGTTATGCAGAGTGAGACCCTCATGTCCCGAGTTAGTCATAGCGTAATAAAAGGTGAACCCCCCAGCCTATCTTAATGATCCAAAGTTTCGACACGAAATCGAAAAAACCAAGCAAAACTTTGATCTACCACTTGACTCGTAAAAGAACTAGATAGGTTTACCATTCACGTAGTTCCAAGGCAGCGTAATTGCATGACAACGTCCACTCATAAAATTTGTGAATGAGATTACGTTATGCTCTTGATTAGAACTATGGTATGTAGAATCAAGAGAGCAAAGGGGCTAAATGACAATAGTTAGGCTTGAAATATTTCTAGTTATTGCACTTCATCTTGTAAACCACTACACATACTCTCTTAATCTACAACATGTAAAAATTGGTTGGTGAAAATTAGAGAAGAATGATGCAAGATCTTATTCCTTATGCATGGTCTAGGTCAAATTGCCGATAAAATCCGAGTGTAAGCACACACCTTCTTTGAGTCTTAAATTTTTGGCCTTTAATTTTCTTGTGTATTTGCAAGGGAATTTTTGTCTAGTCGAGTCAGCATATGCATATTTACTGCTTTCAGTAACCCGGAGTCGCCAAGCTCCGCCTACGGAGATAGTATCGCGGGGTTTATCTTGGCATTTATCTTAGATAGTTTATATTTATTTATGTTTATTTTTCTCGGGACGAGAAAAGTCTAAGTGTGGGGTGTTGATGCGCGTGCATTTTAACACTTAAAAGGGCCACATTATATCGAGTTATATAGGCTTTTGGTCCCGATTTTCTATCATATTCGTAGGTTTAGCATGAATAATTGATTTTATCGATATATTCGGTGTTTCGATGGAAACCAATACATTTTGGGTGTTTTGTGCATGTGGATCATTAAGAGGGTCGATTTTGTTCGCTTCTAAATATTCATGACTGGTCTTGTTTTGTAGGTCTTAAAAAGATGAATATTTTGGCGCAACAACGAGATCAATCAGAGTCCAAACGAAGCCGGAGCGAGCAAAATAGTGGAAAAGGAGCAAAAAATGGAGCAGCGAGTCAGAGAGTGACACCTGTCCTGCCGCCATTCCTCCCCTGCGTGACAGCTGGCGCCGCCATCTCTACCCTCAGCGCGTGTGTCTCGTCCTGCTTCATACACGTGGCGCTGGTGCCTCTCCTGACGCGTGGCTGACTGTCCGCCTGACACATGGCGCCCCCGCAGCCGCCTTGCACCCTGCGCCGCCACATGTCCCAACCGGCCCCGCGTTTCCCTCCCAGCTCGCGCCAGCCTGTCCCCCTTCCAGCTCCCCTCTCCTCTGCTGACACCTGTTAGGGCAGCAGCTCTCCTCACCATTTAATTCTCAGCCGCAGTCACAAAGGGGGATCTTCTACTTCACCATTTTTTTGAAGAGAGCAGCGAGAGAACAAAGAACCAGACACCATTTCCTGTACAGTTTTATTTTATTTTTTTTATATATAGAATTAAAGTGTGAGTTTATTAGTTTGGATTATTTGTGGAGAATCAAAATAGTTGGTGAAAAGAGAATCATTTGAGATTTATTTGAGTGTTGATTTTTGGAGACAAACTCCATTGTTGGCTACACAAGTGAATTTCTTTTGGTGGATCTTCAAGAGCTTCAAGGGGAGGGATCGAAGAAGAGGAAGAGCAACATTAGACGACTAATTGGGTGATTGTATCTCAACTTTTATCTTGATTATTAATTTAATTGTTTGCTCCTTTTCATCTTTGCATTTTCTCACCATGAACAACTAAACCCCCAATTTCTAGGGTTATGGGGGATTAGAGTAGTGATTTCCATATTTTGAATGCTTCGATTGTGGTGTTGTTGATTTGTATTAGTGTCTATGATTGATTTGTGCTTAAGGCTTTACCTCCCGTGTAGGCTTGGTAATTGTTTCGAATTAGGATTCGTCGCTCGAAAGAGGAGAATTCTAATTAAGTCAAAAATCGATCATAGGTTGGATTTAAATCCTAGCTAGAACTAGCGGGATTAATACAATTGCAATAGCTATAGACTTGGTTGGTCGAAAGTTAGAAGTTGTCATAGAGCTTAACGCTTTGGGTCTTCCTACATCGTGATTCGAAAGAACTCGGTGGTTAGATTCCATTAGGGTCCGAATCGTTCGAAAGAAGTTAGGACTAGAGTCGAGACAACTTGTTGCCTCTAAAATAAATCGACATCGCTACAATCGAACGTGTTCAATTTTATGGAATGAACTCGATGAACCCGTGCCCTTGATCTCTCTTCACTTGATTCAAGATAAGAAAACTCTCTGTTAAATTATGTATTTTCTTTTTAGTCGTTATAGGTTTATTTTCAAAACATAAGAACTCGATTTTTACCGAAACAGTTTAACTACAAGCTTTGAATAGTGAGTGATTGTCTATTGCTCCTTTGGGCTCGATATTCTGGACTTCAAATCCGATTACTACTTGACGGCCGGTGCACTTGTTGTGCTCAAGTTTGCGCTTAAACCCGCAGGGCGTCAAGTTTTATGACACGACTCCCTCCAAGCCAATCCACTTGCGTTCTTATCGAGTTACAAACTTATGGTGTGACCCTTAGGTCTATGCATTTCGGTAAGATCAACGTAAAATCCCATTTTACTTGATCTTACTAATGTGGCGACTGATGAGACTCAGTATCGCCCGACCCTGCATAACGAATCGCCCCCTATCGATTCTGACCTTTCAGCCGTCCTTGTCATTATCCCTTATTACTGATATCCTGATTGAGATAAGGCATAGAGCCGTCATCCTTCTTATCCTCAATCACTGTTCCTTGATATGTGAGATGACTGACCCTTATGATATCCCATATCATGCGCATGGCCATGCTTTTCCCGTCAGTCACTCTCGATCAAGCGGCCGTGAACTAGATATCTTTCCCATACCGCAGTATGATGGATACATCCCTAAGCCGCCTATCATGTCACTCATGCAGTCATTCCCCAAACCAATCCTGGCCGTTATGGAAGCCCAGTCACGGTGCAACGTTGGGCTTTCAGGTCAAACTTGGTTGTTTACTGCATAGCAATCATATAGACTCCTCGGTCTAAGGATACCTGACAAGCAACGACTCTAAACATGTTCATGACTCAATCTATGGAACATATTCAGGTCGGGTCGTCCAAAATCATGTCCCACACATGATGTCTATGATCAGACTCCGGAAACCTTTCCAATGACCAATAGAACGTAAGCCATCAAGAGTCATCTTTCATACTAGTCGCTTCTAGCGAAGACTATTGACTAGGGACCCCGTCGAGTGTGATCCATCCTGATCTATGGTTCTATTCGCATCGTGGGCATAGATCGGAAACACACACGACATATTAGTCCAACACTTAAGTAATATCAAAAGCCGCTTTGTTATATTGCCAACGATGATATTTACATTTGGACATTTACGATTGGGCTACGGGCATAAATGCTAACAATCTCCCACTTTCCCTAGCTCCAATCTAAACTCCAATCTAATCCTATTTCCTTATTAGTCTCTCGTGCTTGGGTAACGAGAGCGCTTTGGCCAACGGGTCGGCTATGATATCATTCGTTGCAATATACGTGATCTTCACATCACCTCTGTTCAGAATCTCTCTGATTAGGTGATATCCCCGCAGTACATGTTTGGATTTGTTATGCGATTTGGGCTCTTTAGCTTGAGCACTGGCCCTAGTGTTGTCGCAAAATAGGTTCACCAGGCTTAGGCGGGTTTTTAATTACGCCTAACCCTGCGTGAATTTCCAAATCCATATAGCCTCATTGGCTGCCCCTACAGCCACTATGTACTCGGCCTCTGTCATGGAGTCAGCGACGGTATCTTGCTTCACGCTCTTCCAGCTGAAAGCACCGTCAATCAGCGTAAACAGATGTCCTGACTAACTTCTAAAGTCATCTTAATTTGTTTGGAAACTAGCGTCAACATATCCTTCGACGACTAGTTCAGCATCATCTTTCCCCAAGGGTCAGACTGATGTCTGCGGGTACAACACAAGGCATACAAGACATCCAGTCTCGTATATGTCATGCATATATGATTCATCCTGCCCCTCCCAGGCGCATGGGAATCGCATCATCCCTTTCAGCACATCAGGTGTTTTAGGACACTGAGTCTTGCTGAAATTAATGCCATGACGAGCGGATAAGAATCCTTTCTTTGAATCGAGCATTGAGAACCTACTCAATGCATTGTTCACTTAGGTGCTCTGACTTAATCCCAAGACCCTCTTGGTGCGATCTCTATATATCTTAATCCCTAAGATATAAGTAGACTCGCCTAAGTCCATCGCGAAACACGTCCCCTCCAAGCTTTTGGTCTCGTTTTAAAACAGGGACGTCGATTCCGGTAAGTAGTATGTTATCGACATACAGCACCAGAAAGGCAATCTTACTCCCACTAGCCTTCTTATAAACGCAAGGGTCATCTTCGTTCTTGACAAAACCGAATCCAATTACAGCTTCATCAAAACTAAGATTCCAACTCCGAGAAGCTTGTTTCAGTCCACAAATGGATTTCAACAACTTATAAATCTATCACTTATTCTTCGGATCGTCAAAACCTTCGGGCTGAGACATAAAACGTCCTCGGTCAAATTCCCGTTTAAAAGTGGTGTTGACATCCACTTGCCATATCTCGTAATCAAGATGCGAGACTATGTCAAGAAGAATCTAGATAGATTTGACCACGGCCACTGGTGAGAAGGTTTTCTTATAGTCAATCCCTTGGATCTGCCTATAACCTTTTGCAAACAGTCGGGCTTTGTAGGTCAGAGGCTTGCCATCCATGTCCATCTTCACCTTGAAGATCCATTTCCATCCGATGGCCCTCACACCATCGATGTGATCAACCAGTTCCCAGACTTGGTTATCCGACATGGATTGCATTTCCTCCCTCATGGCTCCCAGCTATAACTCGAAGTCGGGCCCATCCACGGCTTCCTGAAAAGGTGGCTGGATCCTCATGATCCACCATTAGCTCACTGTCACCTCCAAATACAAAACAACCATATCTCAAAGGTGGGTGACTAATCCTTTCAGATTGCCTCGGACCTTCAGGAATTGTTACAGAAATTGGTTCCTGCTCTACGACCCTTTCAGGCTCCTCTACTGGGTTGTAATGTGGCTTAGAGGCATCTGTACCATCTTGAACTTCTTCTAGATGTACAACCCTCCCACTGACATCTTTGAAAACAAAATCCCTTTGCACAAAGACCCCATCCGAGTGACGAACACCATGTTCTCACTGGGTTTGTAGAAGTAGTATCCCCTTGTTTCCTTGGGATACCCCACGAAGGTGCATTATCAGATCTTGGTTCGAGCTTAATGTGAACTAACCGCTTCACATAAGCCTCGCAACCCCAAATCTTTAGGAAGGACAAAACGGGCCTCCCCCGTGCCATTTCTCAAATGGTGTCCCTTCCACAGCCTTCGTAGGAGCCCGATTCAAAATGAATGTGGCCGTCTCCAGAGTATAACCCCAGAAAGAGATAGGGAGATCAATTCAACTGACCATGGATCAGACCATTGTCCAACAATGTCCGATTTCTCCGTTCGGCTACACCTCTCAACTACGGTGTCCCGGGAGGAGTCCATTCCGAAGGATCCCATTCTCTTTTAGATGATCTAAAACTTTGTAGTTAAGTGTTCTCCCCTTCGATCCAATCGAAGAGCCTTAATACTTTTCTCGACCTGGTTTTCTACTTTAGTCTTGAACTATTTGAATTTATCAAAAGTTTTAGACTTATGTCTTATCGAATAGACATAATCATATTTACTGCAACCATCAGTAAATGTGATAAAGTAGCTAAAACCCCTCCTGGCAAGAGAACTTATTGGTCTACACATCCGAGTGTGTCATTCCAATAATTCATCCGCCCAATCACCGCGATCGATGAAGGGCGCTTTAGTCATTTTGCTTCAACAAACAAGCCTTGCATTTATTATTCGAATGAAATTCGAATGGACCTCAATGTCCGCACTTATGAAGTGCTGATACACGTTTCTTGTTTATGTGGCCTAAATGACAGTGCCTTAACAGAGTGTGGTCTAAATTATCGGAGTTAGACCTTTTGGTATCAACCTTATAAATAGAGCTTGAGGCATTGTCACCATATCCAATATGTACAATCCTCCAACCATGTTTGTTTAAACATATCATTGCATAGAATATTGAAAATCCAATTTCCAATATCCATATTATATCCTTCGGTGTCTAACACGGATACAGATATAATGATCCTAATAGGTATGCAATATATTGATCAAAACACAACAAGGCTATTTGGATGATGAAGACTCATGGATCCTACAGCATTCGCTACAACCCTTACTTGTTGTCCACTCTGAGGTCCAATTTGTTCTTCTCCAATCATCTCCAACCTTCCAACCACTACACGTTAGTGCGTATGTGAGATTCACCCTTGGTATCCAATACCCATGAATCTTTGGAAGTAGCGAGATGTAGCTCTATTAGGTTAATACCTAAAGATGGCGCAGTCCCATTGCCCCTCTTTAGATCATCCTGGTTTTTCCCGCAATTCCGAATCCAATGATCAGGCTTCTGGCAGTAGAAGCAGACAATCTCATTCTCCTTAGCATTCCTTGAGGACCCCCAGTCCTTGGAGGGTTAGGAGCGATCGTGTGTCTCATCTTTCTTGCCAAGTGCACAAGGGCCTTGCCCATGCCACTACCAGTTTCCATCCCGAAACTGGATCCCTTTCTGACCTTCAGAATATCCTTGGATCCTAGATCTCTGATATTCTTCTCAACAGTTACAAACGTGCCATGTAACTCTGTCTTGTTCTTGTCCATATTGTGCATATGATAGCTCACGATGAACTCATCATACACACGAGGAAGGGAGTGCACACCCACGTCTGCTGCTATCTCCGACACTATCTTAAGACCCAGTCAATTAAGATGTTCGAGATGCCCCTTCATTTTCTGGACATAAGGGATAGCCTTATCAAGGATATGTCCTTTGCGTTTAGAATTTGAGGACCATCCTCAAAACTCTGTACCAGTCCAGATAGTTTGTCCCATCAAGCTTGACCCGGTCAAGTATGGTTTTCAATGACAAATTATCGTCGTTCGCTGAAGTGTTAGCCATTTTGATCCACACGACAAAGTGAATTTATCCAGTAAACTGAATAAATTTTGAAGATCGAGTTCAAACACCGACAGTCGATTCTAAACATATAGAATCTTGAACCAAGAACCTTGATTCACTCGATCGAGCTGAACTAATGCTCACCACCCAATCAAGCTATGTAGGCCGGACTCCATCCGATCACATCCAATGTGACTCTTGGCTAGGGTATGTACCCCAAGTACACGGCTTACCCTATCTGATACCCTAGCTCAGCCCTAGCTGAGAATCGTAGTCCGGTCCACCAATTTTCAACTATGGCCTGTCACTATGCAGGTGCTCCGCTAATACGCACGACACCCACATATGCTGACCAAACTTACTACAACGCCTTCCTATGGATGCTTCGCTAATGCGCACGACACTCATAGGTCGATGAAGTATGAAGTTGTCGATAAATTGGGAGGTATCTGACATGACCCGTTTTTACTTGTCTTGTCGTGTTTGAACATTTGGCACATCATCGATGCGATGAGAACGTCAACTACATTCCAAATGTAATTACTTCTCCAATTACATCCAATGTAATTCTTCCTTCGAACCCGTCTACTACATCCAATGCAAAGACGGTTCAAGGGCTTGCAAATAAACGATTAAAACCAATTTTATCTTTGCATGTGAGGTGATTTGCTTGAAAGTTTAAATCTAAGCATGCATTCTAACCATACAATCATGCATAAATTAAACCAAGCATCAAGCATAAAGACGTGCACGTTATAGCCCCTTAAACTAATCCCAACCCGATCTTGAGCAATCTTGGCTTCAAGCCGACGACGTGGGCCTCCCACTCGCCTCTTGACGTCCATCTACTCCAAGCCGTTTCCTGCGGTCTCCCACTCGCCTCTTGAGCTTCTTCGTCTCTAAGCAGGCGAAAACGGTTACAATAAAATACATGACTCGCAGGTCGGGAAATAATAATTATTACAAAAAAGTGGTACGACAACCACACCTTTAAAATAATAGTTACACGCTAACACTGTCGGCACGCAGTCCGAGAAAAGCGATAAAACTACCCGAGGCTTAATAACGTGCACCATGCATAATCATCACATCATACAGCATGTTATCAAATAGCGTGTTATCAAACAGCGTGTTATCAAACAGCGAGATATGACTGATTTTAATTAGCTTCCAAGTTTCGAAAATTATTACACGGTTTATCGAAACCGGTTTCAAAAATGAATTTTCCGAACGTTTAATTTTGTGGTTCATCACGATGGTTCCAAACTCGTCGCAATTCCCCAACTGGTTTAGCCCCGGCGTTCTGAATATTCAATAGTCACGACTCGGCCTAGCTCCGTCCAACGGAGCCCCATCCGGTCACGTGATCGGCTCCCCGAGAGTCCCGGTCTCGTGGCCCCGAAAATTAAACTTTGTCCAAAAAAATCAGATTTGATTTTATTTCGAAAATCACCAATTTCATGCATAAAACCCACATGCAAGAAATTAAATCATGTTATCAATCAAGCATACACCCATATATGCAAAACATGAAATTATGAAGCTAACATGCATTTTTAAGCACTTTAAATAAAAAACCAGCAAGCACCTCAAAATTTTCAGCACCAAAACTGAAAATTTCAGCTCTTGTTTTTCCCGTTGGTAGCCATGCTCTGATACCACTGTTGGGTCTCGATGTCGTGGACATGTTAAACACTAAATGCAGCGGAAGATTAACCACGAAACAATCGTGATGTATCTACCAAATATGAAGAACAAGTCTGAAAATTCAGCAAAGGTTTGTGTACATCACCTTTGCAAGTGCTTCATCTTTAAGATCGTTTATCTCGCAAACGAACCGTTGAAATTCAAATACCTTTGGTCAGATTGAAGACCCATATGTGGAGAACGTGCACTAAAAAAATCAGCTTCATCGGAGATCGGATGAACCTCCGATCGAGCTCTTGAAAGTGACTGGTCGGACAAAACTGTGCTGAAAATCAGCACCCTCTACTTGTCCGAAATTGGTTCAATAACACCAAACTTTGAATGGCTTGAGCCCCTTGGTTGCCTACGTATCCTTAAAGGAATCAAAGCCAACGTAGTTCTTGAGTTTGTGAACTCAAGAACATGCAACAATGGAGCTTGGAGCTTCTTGGAGGAGTTTGCAAAGATGAGAGAGATGTGCAACTTGTGCTGAAATTTTCTTCTCTTATTTGCATGTTGTGTCTTGCCAACACCCCTTGCATGTAGACTTAAGTGGAAGTGGTCATTTCGCTTAATCTACATCAAGTTGCCAAGTGTCCACGCTACTTTGCATGATAGACTTAATAAACTAAGCTAGTTTATTAACTAGTGGAAAGTGTGTCCAACCCACTTAGTTTAACAAGACCACTTAGTCAACCTTTGACCTTTGGTTCTTATTGGGCCTGGCCCATGTGGCCGGTCATGGGCCTCTCCAAGAGAGCCCATACCGAGCCTACCATGCTAGCCCGTCCACTATGGCAATTCCCGACACGGCTCCCTCCAAGCCAATCCACTTGCGTTCTTATCGAGTTACAAACTTATGGTGTGACCCTTAGGTCTATGCATGTCGGTAAGATCAACGTAAAATCCCATTTTACTTGATCTTACTAATGTGGCGACTGACGAGACTCAGTATCGCCCGACCCTACATAACGAATCGCCCCCTGTCGATTCTGACCTTTCAGCCGTCCTTGTCATTATCCCTTATCACTGATATCCTGATTGAGATAAGGCATAGAGCCGTCATCCTTCTTATCCTCAATCACTGTTCCTTGATATGTGAGATGACTGACTCTTATGATATCCCATATCATGCGCATGGCCATGCTTTTCCCGTCAGTCACTCTCGATCAAGCGGCCGTGAACTATATATCTTTCCCATACCGCAGTATGATGGATACATCCCTTAGCCGCCTATCATGTCACTCATGCAGTCATTCCCCAAGCCAATCCTGGCCGTTAGGGAAGCCCAGTCACGGTGCAACGTTGGGCTTTCAGGTCAAACTTGGTTGTTTACTACATAGCAATCATATAGACTCCTCGGTCTAAGGATACCTGACAAGCAACGACTCTGAACATGTTCATGACTCAATCTATGGAACATATTCAGGTCGGCTCGTCCAACATCATGTCTCACACATGATGTCTATGATCAGACTCCGGAAACCTTTCCAATGACCAATAGAACGTAAGCTATCAAGAGTCATCTTCCTACTAGTCGCTTCTAGCGAAGACTATTGACGAGGGACCCCGTAGAGTGTGATCCATCCTGATCTATGGTTCTATTCACATCGTGGGCATAGATCGGAAACACACACAACATATTACTCCAACACTTAAGTAATATCAAAAGCCGCTTTGTTATATTGCCAACGATGATATTTACATTTGGACATTTACGATTGGGCTACGGGCATAAATGCTAACACTATTCGCATTGTGGGCATAGATTAGAGCACACAACGATATATTACACCAACACATAAGTTATATAAAGCCGCTTTAATTTTATTGCTAACAATGATATATACATCTAGACATTTAGGATTGAACTACGGGCACTAAGACTAACACTCTATGCCTTATCTCAATTAGGATATCAGTGATAAAAGGATAATGAAAGTGTCGACGGAAAGGTTAGAATCGATTGGGTCGATTTGCTACGTAATGGCTGACAATACTAAAGTCTCGTTAGTTGCCACTTATATAGGATCAAGTAAAATGAGATTTTACGTTGATCTATCGACATGCATAAACCTAAGGGTCACACCGAAGGATGAAACTCATTGACATATTTATGGAGAATGGCCAAAAGAGAGTTGTCTCGGGACATGACCAAAACTGGGTTTTGGGTCATGTGCCCCTAAGTGAATAGGAGTTTGCAGATCGAGACAAGGCTTGGAGTCTTGAATTAATCACGTCGGATAATGTTGTACATTTCCGGTATGGAGGGCTTGGAGGCGATAAGCACGTCACGGGACCTCGTTGGGAATGACAATGGGCCATGTTCTAAGAGGCCCATGAAAGGCCCATGCAACCAAGGCCCATGGAACTAATTAATCAAGTCTTGATTATTTAGTACTAAGTAAGCAAGACAAAAGTTGGCCGGAAAGTCGCCGGCGACAGTGAGGGGGTTGTCCCCTTCTTCTCCTTTTGCTCAAACCTATTGAATCTGTATCGTGAGTACTATTTAATCTGCAGTCCTAGTACTACGATTACATAATCGGGCCCTGTTTCGGTCTTCACCAAGTTGCCGGCAGAGCCGCTGCCGACCAAGAGGACGGCCAAAAAAGGGCGCCATGTGCAGGTGGGCAAGGATCCGGTCAAAGCCAGCGGTGGAGCAGAGAAGCAAAGGCAAGGGTCTCGGGTCGCACCTGCTCAAGTACCTGAGCCGGTCGTTTCTGCTGGGAGATCGGCGGAGCAGGCCGGCGTTGTTACAGGGTTGGAGAAGGTTGGTTCAGGGATGGAGAAGGTTGGTTCAGACGGTAGGGACGAGGGTAGGCTCTTCCTCTATAATCTGCCTTTCGGTACGTCCGATGAGTGGGTACGCAATGCTCTTGGTCCATTCGGTGAAATCGATTCCGTTTCGTTGCCGAGAAGAGCAAATAGACACGGGCTATATTTTGGTTTCATCACGTTCAGCTGTAAGGAATCGGCGCAAAAGGTCATTGATACTTTCAATGGGTTTATCTTAAACGGGTACAGGCTGTTCATCGCCTTCGCTCGGCCCCGACTCAGTGCTTCTTCTCCGGTGACGTCCTCTGTTTTATCAGTCCAAAAACAGAGCAAGCATGGGGAGTTTTTGTCGGTGAATATGGGGGTCGAGGCTGTTGAGTCCCACGTCAAGAGTCCGGCCACGGATGGTCGCGTTTCCGGTGAGCAGGCTCCCGTCGAAATCGGCGAGGAAGCCCCAAATCAGCTTGAGAGATCTGCGGAATTGATCTCAATCCCGAGTCACGCAGCTGAATTTCAGGAGGGGATTGATTCGGTCAAGGCTTCGGATCAGGGCGTTGATTGTGGAGAAGACGTGGGCGCTGGTGAGCCGGGGTTTGGGCTTGCCAATTCTGAGGCCCGAGATGTAGAGTTGGACGAGCAACCGCGTTTGGTGATTTCCCGTGACAAGCTGCATGGAGGAGTGGGTTTGGGGCCGGCTTGTTTGGGCCTTGGGTCTAGTACATGCCAGTTTTCAAGTAAACAAGGGGAAGCCAACGGGTCAAGTGGTGGCCCGGGCCTAGTTGCTCAAAAGTCGGGCTACGATCCGAGTTTGTTTGACATTTTTAAACGCATTGACACGGATTTGAATTCGTTGGTTGTGGGATCGGATCCGGATGTTATTCGAGGTGAAGAACCATTAAAGGAATTCGAGTGTTAGTGCAGTCCATGGAAAGACATTCTTCTGAGTAAACCCCCCGTTGAGGTCCCAAGGAAGCGTGGTCGCCCAAAAAAGGGACAGCCAAAAAAGACGGTTCCTCCAATTGTTTT
Source organism: Erodium maritimum (assembly GCA_963921825.1). Taxonomy (NCBI): domain Eukaryota; kingdom Viridiplantae; phylum Streptophyta; class Magnoliopsida; order Geraniales; family Geraniaceae; genus Erodium; species Erodium maritimum. Next base: position 72,430,760 of record OY997588.1, on the reverse strand, counting down.
TTACCAGACAAGAGCCAAAAAAAGAGGCTATGATGGGGGTATCACTATCGATATTGCTAAACAAGGTAAAGACGGATCGTGGAGTTTTAGCAAGAGATTCGTGAAGAAGAAAAAGGATGTTTCCCATTCCACGGGCTTTGGATCCCCACAGCCTGTCGGGGTGGAAGAGAACGGTGAGGATAACGAGTTTGAGGTTACTCCGGAAGCATCAGCTGTTCCGGTTTCTAACCGATTTCTCTGTTTGAATCCGGAGGGGAAGTAGGTGCTGTTTCGCTTGCTCTCTGTTCTGTTTTCACTTTTCTGTTCCAGTATGGGTTTAGTATTGTTGCTGGTCTTTGTTTCGGTAGGGGAAAAAGGTCCTTTTTGGGATTGTTTTTCCCGCATCGTTGTACTTTTCGTAGAACGTTTGCTTAATAAAACTTTTCGCTTATCAAAAAAAAAAGATTAAGGTGTTTGTGATTCACCACCTAACCCATCTTGTCTTCCCATACTTAGCACCATACTTGTCTTACTTCACACCATGCTTCACACCTTACTTGTCCTTGATGGTTGTTGATGGTTTAAGTCATCTTTTTCCTACAACAAAACAAAAGACAAGAATAGGAACACAACTTATCTCCCTGTCTCCCTACAATTTCGGGTTTGGTATTTTTTCTCCATCTTGTTGTGTTCTTGAGCCATCTAAAAAGAACTATGTGGCTTTGATTCCAATTGGATACATAGGCGTCTTGGAGACTCAAGCCAATCATCGTTTCTTTTGTGTTCTTAAACTAATTGGTAAGGAGACATCCATATTGTTTATTCTCTTGTGTATCTAATATTTGGTAGTGTTCTATGGCATGGTCTCGAGTTATTTCTGTTGCAAGTATGTGTTCATACCATCCATCGAGACCCAACATCTAATACTCATGAATCTTTGGAAGTAGGGAGATGTAGCTGTATAGAGTTAATACCGGATGAAAGCACGGTCCCACCGCCCTTCCTTAGATCATCCAGGTTTCGTGATGAAGGCGCAGTTTTACTGCCCTTCTTCAGATCAGACGTGAACTTCCTATAATCCCGGTTCCAATGACCAGACTGTTGGCAGTAGAAGCAGACATTCTCAAGTGTCTCATCTCTCCTACCAAGTTAGCATGCACCCTGCCCTTGCCAATTCCAATTCCATAAGAATATCCTTAGATCCCAGATCCCTGATATTCTTCTCAGCAGTTAATGACATTTTGTGTAACTCTGATATGGTCTTAGAGACGGCCTTGTCAAGGCCATGTTTTTTGCGTTCAGACTTGAGGACTATCCTCTAAATTTTATACCAGTCCAAATAGTTTGTCCCATTTAGCTTGACCCTGTCAAGAATGGTTTTTAATGACAAACTATTAATGTTTGCTGAATTTGCCATTTAATCTACAACAGATAAAATTCAATCAATAAACTGAATAAATTTTATGAAGATCAAGGTTAAACACCAACAATTGATTATATACCTTTAGAATCTAAAACAAAGATCCTTAATTCAATCGATCAAGCTGAACGAAGGCTCACCACTCAATCGGGCTATGTAGGTAAGACCCCGTCGAATCACATCCAACGTGACTCATTGATAAGGTATGTACTTAAGTACACGGCTTACCCTATCTGATACCCTAGCTGAGAATCATAGTCGAGTCCACCAATTTTCAACTATGACCTGTCATTATGTAGTTGCTCCGCTGAGGCGCACGACACCCATAGGATGGGGAGGTAGTAATGTGTTGATAATTGGGAGGTATCGGACATGACCCGTTTTTACTTGTCCGGTTGTGTTTAAAACTTTTGGCATATCCTAGATGCGATGAGCACATAAACTACATTCCAAATGTAATGACACCTCCAATTACATCCAATGTAATTCTTCCTTCGAACCCGTCAACTACATTCAATATAATGACGGTTCTAAGGGCTCAAAAACAAGGATTAAAATCTAATTTTATCTTTGCATGTGAGGTGATATAAGCTCAGTAAATAAAGTTCATTATGCAATTCTAAAACACATAGAATTAATCATACAAAAACTAAACCAAGCATAAAGCAATAAATGTGCACATAATAGCCCCCTAAACCAACTCCCACTAGCTTCTCGAGCTCCATCGACTCCAAACCGATGTCAATATCCGAGAAGTCACCAAAAGACCTTTTTGCCCTTTTTTCGTCTTGAGAAAAATATTACAATTTAATACACGATTCGCAGGTCGAGAAGAAATAAATATTACAAAAAAGTGGTTCGACGACCACACCTTAAAAGAATAATTACACGCTAACTTTAACGGCTTGCAGGCCGTGAAAAGCGATAAATAATTAAATCGAGCTCGGGGCTATTATGTACATCATGCCAACATCAGATCACACATCGTGTTATTAAACAAGCATGTTATCAAATATCATATGATTTTCCGGTTTTAATTAATAGACAAGTTCCGAAATTTTTTGATGCTCGGTTTATCGAAACCGTTCAAAAATGAAACTTTTGAACATTTGATCTTCGAGTTCGTCATGATGGTTCCGAACTCGTCATAACTAATAAAACGGTTTAGCCTTGGCATATCAACCATCCAATGGTCATGTTTGGCCTAACTCCGTCCAACGGAGCCCCGTTTGGTACCCCAAGACCCGAAAAATCCATTTTTTTCAAAATTTCCAGATTTGAAATAACTTTCAAAAATTCATTTTACATGCATTAAATCCATAACACAAGAATATAAAACTTGTTATCAAACAATTTGGCAAATTAACATGTCAAAACCGATCCTTTCAGCACCGTCTTGTGAATCCCGAAGGTAGCACGACTCTGATACCACTATTGGGTCTCGATGGAGGGTATGAACGCATACTCGCAGCGGAATGAAAAATAAAATCAAGAGACCTATAAAACCATGAATCAACTACCATAGATTAGAATCACAAGAATAAAATCAACATTTTCATACCATAACAAGAACACCGGGTAAAGAATGATTTGGCTTGAGTCTCCAAGACGCCTATGTATCCACTTGGGAATCAAAGCCACGTAGTTCTTCTAAAGAGGACTCAAGAACACCAAATATGGAGGAAGAACACTCCTTGGCCTAAATTATAGGGAGAAGGGAGAGAAAATGTTGTTTCCTATTTGTGTCTTGTGTTTGTTATGTTGAAAAAAGATGACTTACATAACAAACCACATAAACTTGTCCAACTAAACGCATGAGACAAGCATGATGACAAGTAAGGTGTAAATAGGACAAAGTATGGCTAGGCAAGATGGGGTTAGGTGGTGAACAATTAACACCTTAATCCTTGTCTTGCTTGCTTAGTACTAATTAGTGAAGACTTGATTAATTAGTTCCATAGGCCTTGTTTGCATGGGCCTCTCATGGGCCTCTTGGAACATGGACCGTGGCCATTCCCAATGAGGTCCCGTGACGGGCTCATCGCCACCAACCCTTCCATACCTTAAATGTCCAACATTATCTGACGCGATCAATCCCAAGACTCCAAGCCTTGTCTTGATCCGTAAAGTCCTATTCACTTACGGACACATGACCCAAAAGCTAGTTTTGGTCATGTCCCGAGAAAACTCCTTTTTGGCCATTCTCCATAAATGTGCCAATGAGTTTCACCCTCCGGTGTGACCCTTAAGTTTATGAATGTCAATAGGTCAACGTAAAATCTCATTTTACTTGATCCTTTATAAGTGAAAACTAACGAGATTTTAGTATTGCCTAACACTGCATAACGAATCGACCCTGTCGATTCTAACCTTTCTGTCGATCCTTTATAAGTGAAAACTAACGTAAGGTGTTGGCATCGCCTTGGAGTCGGTGGAGCTCAAGAAGCTAGTGGGAGTTAGTTTAGGGGGCTATTATGTGCACATTTATCGCTTTATGCTTAGTTTAGTTTATGCATGACTAATTCTATGTGTTTTAGAATTGCATGCTTAACTTTATTTACCGAGCATATCACCTCACATGCAAAGATAAAATTGGAATTTTAATCCTTGTGTGTGAGCCCTTAGAACCGTCATTACATTAGATGTAGTTGACGGGTTCGAAGGAAGAATTATATTGGATGTAATTGGAGGCATCATTACATTTGGAATGTAGTTGATGTGCTCATCGCATGTAGGATGTGCCAAAAGTTTTAAACACAACCGGACAAGTGAAAATGGGTCATGTCCGATACCTCCCAATTCTCAACACCTTACTACCTCCCGTCCTATGGGTGTCGTGCGCCTTAGCGGAGCATCCATGGGAAGGCGGGGTAGTAGGTTTGGACGACATATGTGGGTTTCGTGCGCCTTAGCGGAGCACCTACATAATGGCGGGTCATAATTGAAAATTGGTGGACCCAACTACGATTCTCAGCTAGGGTTGAGTTAGGGTATCAGATAGGGTAAGCCGTGTACTTAAGTACATACCCTAGCCAAGAGTCACATTGGATGTGATTGGACGGGGTCCTACCTACATAGCTCGATTGAGTGGTGAGCATTCGTTCAGCTTAATCTAGTGAATCAAGGATCTTGGTTTCAGATTCTAAAGGTTTAGAATCGATTGTTGGTGTTTAAGCTTGATCTTCATAAAATTTAGGGAAAATTTCATTTTACCACCCTGTCAAACATTTAACTTCAGTTTGATACCCTGGCATAAATTTTTATCAGTTTCATACCCTAACCAAACTTCTAATTTCACTTTCATACCCAGCCGGGTAAAATGTCCAAAATACCCCTAACTATTACTCAAATTTTCATCTCATGCCACTGACTCAGAATTTGAAAAGAAGTGAAATGACAATAATACCCTTCATTGTTTAGGGTGTTAAACTGAAAATTTCAATAATTTTAAAACAAAATCAGTTTTTTTTATAAATTCAATTTTTAATTTCAAAAAATCAGATTTTAATTTTAAAAATACATAAAAAAAGTTTTTTTATATAAAAATATTTTTTTTATTGAAAAAAGTTTTTATATAAAAAATTATTTTTATTAAAAAAAAATTCATACGCGACTGCGTCTTCTCCGGCTTGTCTCCGGCTGGTCTCCGGCCACCCCTCCTCTGCCGGCGTCGTCCCCGACCCCTCCCACCTCGTCGGCGTCGTCCCCGACCTCCTCCCTCAAACCACGCCGGCGATCTGAACCAGTTCAGATCTGAAATATTGTAAAATGGTCGGCGTGGTTTGAGGGAGGAGGTCGGGGACGACGCCGGCGAGGTGGGAGGGGTCGGGGACGACGCCGACGGAGGAGGGGTGGCCGGAGACCAGCCGGAAAAGACGCAGTCGAGTCTGACTTTTTTTTTAATAAAAATAATTTTTTTATATAAAAACTGTTTTTAATAAAAAAAATATTTTTATATAAAAAACTTTTTTTTATGTATTTTTAAAATTAAAATCTGATTTTTTGAAATTAAAAATTGAATTTATAAAAAAAAACTGATTTTGTTTTAAAATTATTGAAATTTTTAGTTTAACACCCTAAACAATGAAGGGTATTATTGTCATTTCACTTCTTTTCAAATTCTTAGTCAGTGGCATGAGATGAAAATTTGAGTAATAGTTAGGGGTATTTTGGACATTTTACCCGGCTGGGTATGAAAGTGAAATTAAAAGTTTGGTTAGGGTATGAAACTGATAAAAATTTATGCCAGGGTATCAAACTGAAGTTAAATGTTTGACAGGGTGGTAAAATGAAATTTTCCCTAAAATTTATTCAGTTTACTAGATTGAATTTTATCTATTGTAGATCAAATGGCAAATTCTGCGAACATTAATAGTTTGTCATTAAAAACCATTCTTGACAGGGTCAAGCCAAATGGGACAAACTATTTGGACTGGTACAGAATTTTGAGGATAGTCCTCAAGTCTGAACGCAAAGAATATGTCCTTGACAAGGCTGTCTCTAAGACCATATCAGAGTTACATGAAGTGTCATTAACTGCTGAGAAGAATATATCAGGGATCTGGGATCCAAGGATATTCTGATGGTCAACAAGGGAATTGGAAGTGGCAAGGGCGGGGCCCATGCGCACTTGGCAGGAAAGATGAGACACTTGAGAATGTCTGCTTCTACTGCCAACAGCCTGGTCATTGGAACCAGGATTACAGGAAGTTCACGGCTGATCTGAAGAAGGGCAGTGGGACTGCGCCTTCATCAAATAGCCTGGATGATCTGAAGAAGGGCAGTAGGACTGCGCCTTCATCAAGAAATCTGGATGATCTAAGGAAGGGCGGTGGGACCGTGCCTTCATCCGGTATTAACTCTATAGAGCTACATCTCTCTACTTCCAAAGATTCATGGGTATTAGATACCAGGACTGAATCTCACACATGCACTAATATATGGTGGCTGAAAGTAGGAGAGGATTGGAAAGCACGAAGTGGACCTCAGAGTTGTGGCAAGTGCTGTAGGATCCATGAGTCTTGCTTTGCCAAGTGGCCTTGTCTTAAGCATTGTATAATGTATATTGCATACCTACTTTTAGTAGGAATATTATATCTGTATCTGTGTTTGACAAGGAAGGATATAATGTTAATATTGGAAATGGAGTTTTCAATGTTCTATGCAATGATATGTTTTATACAAGTACTGACTTGGTTGGAGGATTGTACATATTAGATATGAGTAACAATGCCTCAAGTTCTATATATTACGTTAATACCAAGAGGTCTAAATCCAACGATTTAAACCTAACTCTGTTATGGCACTGTCATTTGGGCCGCATAAAAAAGAAGCGCCTATCAGCACTTCAGAAGTGCGGACTTTCAGGTTCATTCGAATTCCATTCGATCGATAGGTGCAAGGTTTGTTTGATGAGAAAAATGACTAAAGTGCCCTTTTATCGATCGCGATGAAAGGGCGGGTGAGTTATTGGAGCTGATACACTCGAATGTGTGTAGACCAATAAGTTCACTTGCCAGGAGGGGTTTTAGCTACTTTATCACATTTACTGATGATTACAGTAAATATGGTTATGTCTATTCGGTGAGACATAATTCTGAAGCTTTTTATAAATTCAAAGAGTTTAAGACTAAAGTAGAAAACCAGCTCGACAAAGGTATTAAGGCACTTCGATTGGATCGAGGTGGTAAATACTTGACCACAGAGTTATTAGATCATCTAAAAGAGAATGGGATCCTTTTGGAATGGACTCCTCCTGGGACACTATAGTTGAAATGTGTAGCCAAACGTAAAAATCGGACATTGTTAAACAATGGTCCGTTCCATGATTAGTTGGACTGATCTCCCAATCTCTTTCAGGGGTTATACTCTAGAGACGACCGCATTCATAGTGAATCGGGCTTCGACGAAGGGTGTGGAAGGGACAGCATTTTAAAATGGTACGGGATGATACCCGCTTTGTCTTTCCTAAAGATTTGTGGTTGCGAGGCTTATGTGAAACATTTGGTTTCGACTAAGCTCGAACCAGGATCTGAGATATGCACCTTCGTGTGGTATCCCAAAGCAACAAGGGGATACTACTTCTACAATCCCAGTGAGAACATGGTGTTCGTCGCTTGGGGTGGGGTCTTTATGGAAAAATGAGTTTTGTTTCCAAAGACGTCATTGGGAGGACTGTGCATCTCGAAGAAATTCAGGATGGTACAGATCTGTCTAAACCAATTGACAACCCAGTAGAATGGAGCCAGAGATTGTCGTAGAGTAAGAACCAATTCTTGTTACAGTTTCGGAAGGTCCAAGGCGATTTGAAAGGATCAATCTTCCACCTCCAAGATATGGTATCTGGAGGTGACAATGAAGTCATGGTGGATCACAATGATCCAACAACCTTCCAGGAAGTCGTGGATGGGCCCGACTCCGAGTTATGGCTGGGAGCCATGAGGGAGGAAATGCAATCCATGTCGGACAACCGAGTCTGGGAACCGGTTGATCCCAACAATGGTGTGAGGACCATCGGATGCAAATGAATCTTCAAGGTGAAGATGGACATGGACGATAACCCTCTGACCTACAAAGCTCAACTGTTGGCGAAAGGTTATAGGCAAATCCAATGGATTGACTATTAGGAAACCTTCTCCCTAGTGGCTATGGTCTAAATCGATCCAAATTCTTCTTGACATAACTGCGTATCAAAATTACGAGATATGGAAAGTGGATGTCAAACCGCTTTCCTAAACGGAAATTTGACTGAGTACATTTGTGTGTCTCGGCCCAAAGGTTTTGACGATCCGAAGAATAAGGGAAAGATTTATAAGTTGTTGAAATCCATTTATGGATTGAAACGAACTTCTCGGAGTTGGAACCTTCGTTTTGATGAAGCTGTAATTGGATTTGGCTTAATCAAGAACGAGGATGAATCTTGCGTTTATAGAAGGCTAGTGGGAGCAAGATTACCATTCTGGTTCTCATTGAAAATGACATCCCAACCTTGCACGAGACTAAAGCTTAGCTGAGGAAGTGTTTCTCAATAAAGGACTTAAGCGATGCTGCTTACATCTTAGGGATTAAGATATGTAGAGATCGCACCAAGAGGGTCTTGGTTTTAAGTCATGGAACCTATGTGAACAAGGCATTGAGTACGTTCTCAATGCTAGATTCAAAGAAAGGACTCTTACCCACTAGTCATGGCATTCATCTCAACAAGACTAAGTGTCTTCAGACACTTGTTGAGCTGAAAAGGATGATGCGAATCCCATGCGCCTGAGGGCATGATTGATCATATATGACATGACATGTACGAGACCGCACGTCTCGTAAGCCTTATGTTGTACCAGTAGACATCAGTCTAATCCAGGGGAAAGATGATGTTGAACTAGTCGTCGAAGGATGAGTAGACGCTAGTTTTCCAAGACAAATCCAGATGACATTAGAAGTCGGTCAGGATATGTGTTTACGCTGAATGACGGAGCTTTAGCTGGGAAAGCGTAAAGCAAGATACCGTCGCTGAATCTACAATAGAGGCCAAGTACATGGATGCTATAGAAGCAGCTAAAGAGGCTATGTGGATTTGGAAATTCACGTCAGGGTTGGGTGTAATTAAAAACCCATCCAGCCAGGTGAATCCATTTTGCGACAACACAAGGGCCATTGCGCAAGCTAAAAGCCCAGATCGCATAACAAATCCAAACATGTACTATAGCGTATCCACCTCATCAGAGAAATATTAAACCGAGGTGAAGTGAAGATAACTTATATTGCAACGGATGATAACATAGCCAACCCTTTGACTAAGGCACTGTCGCTGCCTAAACATGTTAGACATTTAAAGTCGACGGGGACATATTGGAGTTTAGATTGGAACTAGGGCAAGTGGGAGATTGTTAGTCTTAGTGCCCGTAGTTCAATCCTAAATGTCCAAATGTATATATCACCGTTAGCAATAAAATTAAAGCGGCTTTATATTACTTATGTGTTGGAGTGATATATCGATGTGTGCTCTGATCTATGCCCACAATGCAAATAGAACCATAGATCGAGATAGATCACACTCGATAGGGTCCCTAGTCAACAAAGCTTCACTAGAAGCGACTAGTATGAAAGATGGCTTTTTATGGCTTACGTTCTGTTAGTCATTGGAATGAGATTCTGGAGTCTGATCATAGATATCATGTGAGACATGATATTGGACGACCCGCCCTGAATATGTGCCATAGATTAAGTCACGAACATATTCAGTGTCGTAGCTTGTCATGTATCCTTAGACCAAGGAGTCTTTATGATCGCTATGTAGTCAACAACTTAGTTTGACCTGAGCCTAACGTTGTCCGTAACAGGGCTTCCATAACGGCCAAGATTGGCTTGGGGACGGGCTACATGAGTGACATGAAAGACGGCTAAGGGATTTATCCCTCATACTAAGGTATGAGAAAGATATCGTTTCTCGGCCGCTTGATCGAGAGTGACTGAAAGAATAGTATGGCCATGCACATGATACTGGGTATCATATATTCAGTCATCTCACATATCGAGGAACAGTGATTGAGAATAATAAGGATGACGGCTCTATGCCTTATCTCAATCAGGATATCGGAGATAAAAGGATAATGACAGGGACGACAGAAAGGTTAGAATCGACAGGGTCGATTCGTTATGCAGTGTCAGGCAATACTAAAGTCTCGTTAGTTTCCACTTAAATACGATCAAGTAAAATGATATTTTACGTTGATCTATTGACATGCATAAACCTAAGGGTCGCACCGGAGGATGAAACTCATTGACACATTTATGGAGAATGGCCAAAAGGGAGTTGTCTCGGGACATGACCAAAACTGGGTTTTGGTTCATGTGCCCGTAAGTGAATAGGACTTTACAGATCGAGACAAGGCTTGGAGTCTTGGGATTGATCGCGTCGGATAATGTTGGACATTTCCGGTATGGAAGGCATGGAGGCGATGAGCGAATCACGGGACCTCATTGGAAATGGCCATGGGCCATGTTCCAAGAGGCCCATGAAAGGCCCATGCAACCAAGGCCCATTGAACTAATTAATCAAGTCTTGATTAATTAGTACTAAGTAAGCAAGACAAGGATTAAGGTGTTGGTGATTCACCGCCTAACCCAATCTTGTCTTGCCATACTTTGTCCTATTTACACCTTACTTGACACCATACTTGTCCCATGCCTTTAGTTGGACAAGTATGGGTTTTGTTATGTTTAAGTCATCTTTTTTCAACATAACAAACACAAGACAAGAATAAGAAACACATTTTCTCTCCCTCTTCCATGGCCATTTCGGGTTTGGCTAGTTTCCACCTCCATGTTTGTGTTCTTGAGTCCTCAAAGAGAAGAACTACGTGGCTTTGATTCCCATGTGGATACGTAGGCGTCTTGGAGACTCAAGCCAATCATTCGTTAACCGGTGTTCTTGTTTTGGTAAGAACTAGTGCTGAATTTTTTTCTTTTTTTTTGATAGGCTAAATTTTTTTATTAAAGCAAATGTTCTATAAGAATATAGAACAAAGCAGGAGAGGATCCAAAAAGATTCTTACCACAGACCATTACCAGCTCCAAAGAGCAGAAAGCAAACAGAAAAAAGAAATACAAGAAAAAAAACAGCATTCCTACTTCCTATCCGGATTCGAACAAGTGAACCGGTTAGAAACCGGAATAGGGGATAAAGCAGGTTCTACAGTCGGTTCCAAGGACTCCGTGTTCTTCCTGCCCTCGACATCCTTCTCAAATGCCAAAGCACAAAGATCAACTGGTTTATGGCCAACTTTCGAGTTGTAGCTCCACTTGCCCGAGCTATCTCTTTTAGCAACGTCCACAATAAAACGTCCCATCTTATCCCCTCTATCAGCAGAAATCCTGGCTCTTGTCTGATAGAGCACATTTGGTGGAACAATCACCTTCGAATGACCCTTCTTTGGACGTCCACGTTTCTTTGGCTCGGCTCCAGAAACCGGTTTTTCCAAGGCTTCCTTCCATGAACTTCCTTGTAACCCGACTTCCAGAAATGGTAGCGGACCAAGATCATTTCCAATACGATTAAAAACGGTCTCCAAACTTGGATCTTCACGGACTTGGGCCTTGATGGGTGGTTTTAAAGGAAGCCCATCTAAAAGATCCCCTTTAAGTACCAACTCATCCAAGAAAAAGACCTGTCCATGTCAGGCCCAAACATAAGAGCCTGAACCGGATCGGCATGGGCCTCATTAATCCCACTTGCCAGCCCATGAAACGATTGAGCTACAGACGCGACCTGCACATCACACGGAACCGAGTCTGGTGACGCCGTAATCATCGGCGAAACCACTCCCGAAATCACTCCAGAATCACCACAAGTTGAAAAAGGAAGCTCTTTCAAAAGAGGAATCTCTGTGATCGTAATCCCATGAATCTCGGCGCCAGAAAATTCGGGAGACGAGAGAAGCAGGAAATCGGCTTCCTTGGACAGCGACGGCGAAATGGTCGCCGGCGAACAAAAGATCTGATTGGTATCCTCACCCAGGAGCTCCTGTCCTTCTCCAGTCGTCAGAAGAAGCTCCCTGGAGCGAGCTTCTGGAACAACTCGTGAAACAGAGCAAGTGCTTTGTTTTGCGTCTCCACCAGGGTCAATCGCCGGAGACCTCAAGGGACGTCGTGAGAAAGCCAGGAACAGGACATGTCCGTTTAGAGTAAACCCATTAAACGCATCTATTGCCTGTACTGCAGTAGAATGAGAAGAGAAACGGATGAAGCCAAAGAAAAAACCTTTCTTATTTGGTCTCTTCAGCAAGGAGAAAGCTTCAATGTCACCAAAGGGTAGAAACATGCCCTTGAAAGAGTCTTCTGTTGCAGCAAATGGTAGACTTCGCACGTAGATCTCCGTTTCACTCTCCACAAAACGAGCTCGGGTTCGTCGCCGGTGAACAGCCTCACTATCTCTACGGACATCACCATCTTCCTCTTGATCCACAAGCGTTTCAGTAACCGCGGTAAGTGAGACCACAGCCTCGTCCTCAGCACGGTGTTGTGTGTTGCTCAGGTCGACGCCATCATCCACCCGGACAGAGCATCGAGCTTGAGGTGCTCTGTTTTCCATTGCCGGAACAGAGTCTGCAGCCCGAGTCTCACTGTCCGGATTTGGAACGTCTGCATTGTTGGGTCTCGAGGTATGGTTGGAGATGAACCAACTCGCAGCGGAAAATCAATGAAAACCAAGAGACGATTAAACCATGAAACAACTAACAAAGAATGGATTCACAAGAGAAAAATTCAGCACTATTTCATACCAAAACAAGAACACCGGTTAACGAATGATTGGCTTGAGTCTCCAAGACGCCTACATATCCACATGGGAATCAAAGCCACGTAGTTCTTCTCTTTGATGACTCAAGAACACAAAAATGGAGGTGAAAACTAGCAAAACCCGAAATGGTCATGGAAGAGGGAGAGAAAATGTGTTTCCTATTCTTGTCTTGTGTTTGTTTTGTTGAAAAAAGATGACTTAAACATAACAAACCCCGTACTTGTCCAACTAAAGGCATGAGACAAGCATGGTGACAAGTAAGGTGTAAATAGGACAAAGTATGGCAAGGCAAGATTGGGTTAGGTGGTGAATCACCAACACCTTAATCCTTGTGTTTCTTACTTAGTACTAATTAATCAAGACTTGATTAATTAGTTCCATGGGCCTTGGTTGCATGGGCCTTTCATGGGCCTCTTGGAACATGGCCCGTGGCCATTTCCAACGAGGTCCCGTGATTCGCTCATCGCCTCCAAGCCTTCCATACCAGAAATGTCCAACATTATCCGACGCGATCAATCCCAATACTCCAAGCCTCGTATCGATCCGTAAAGTCCTATTCACTTACGGACACATGACCCAAAACCCAGTTTTGGTCATTTCCCGAGACAACTCCCTTTTGGCCATTCTCCATAAATGTGTCAATGAGTTTCATCCTCCGGTGTGACCCTAAGTTTATGCATGTCAATAGATCAACGTAAAATCCCATTTTACTTGATCCTATTTAAGTGGCGACTAACGAGACTTTAGTATTTCCTGACACTGCAAAACGAATCGACCCTGTCGATTCTTACCGTTCTGTCATCCCTGTCATTATCCTTTTATCTCCGATATGTTGATTGAGATAAGGCATAGAGCCGTCATCCTTATTATTCTCAATCACTGTTCCTTGATATGTGAGATGACTGAAGATATGATACCCAGTATCATGTGCATGGCCATGCTATTCTTTCAGTCACTCTCGATCAAGCGGCCGAGAACCGATATCTTTCCCATACCTCAGTATGAGGGATAAATCCCTTAGCCGTATTTCGTGTCACTCATGTAGCCCGTCCCCAAGCCAATCCTGCCCGTTATGGAAGCCCTGTTACGGACAACGTTAGGCTCAGGTCAAACTCAGTTGTTGACTACATAGCGATCACAAAGACTCCTTGGTCTAAGGATACATGACAAGCTACGACACTGAATATGCTCATGACTTGATCTATGGCACATATTCATGTTGGGTCATCCAATATCTGTTGGGTCTCGAGGTAGGGTTGGAGATGAACCAACTCGCAGCGGAAAATCAAGGAAAACCAAGAGACGATTAAAACCATGAAACAACTAACAAAGAATGGATTCACAAGAGAAAAATTCAGCACTAGTTCTTACCAAAACAAGAACACCGGGTAACGAATGATTGGCTTGAGTCTCCAAGATGCCTACGTATCCACATGGGAATCAAAGTCACGTAGTTCTTCTCTTTGAGGACTCAAGAACACAAAAATGGAGGTGGGAGCTTGCCAAACCCGAAATTGCAAGGGAAGGGAGAGAGAAGTTGTATTTCCTATTCTTGTCTTGTCTTTGTTATGTTGAAAAAAGATGACTTAAACATAACAAAACCCATACTTGTCCAACTAAAGGCATGGGACAAGTATGGTGTCAAGTAAGGTGTAAATAGGACAAAGTATGGCAAGACAAGATTGGGTTAGGTGGTGAATCACCAACACCTTAATCCTTGTCTTGCTTACTTAGTACTAATTAATCAAGACTTGACTAATTAGTTCCATGGGCCTTGGTTGCATGGGCCTTTCATGGGCCTCTTGGAACATGGCCCGTGGCCATTTCCAACGAGGTCCCGTGATTCGCTCATCGCCTCCAAACCTTCCATACCGGAAATGTCCAACATTATCCGACGCGATCAATCCCAAGACTCCAAGCCTTGTCTCGATCCGTAAAGTCCTAACGGGCACATGACCCAAAACCCAGTTTTGGTCATGTCCCGAGACAATCCCTTTTGGCCATTCTCCATAAATGTGTCAATGAGTTTCATCCTCCGGTGTGACCCTTAGGTTTATGCATGTCAATAGATCAACGTAAAATACCATTTTACTTGATCATATTTAAGTGGCAACTAACGAGACTTTAGTATTGCCTGACACTACATAACGAATCGACCCTGTCGATTCTAACCTTTCCGTCGTCCCTGTCATTATCCTTTTATCTCCGATATCCTGATTGAGATAAGGCATAGAGCCGTCATCCTTATTATTCTCAATCACCGTTCCTTGATATGTGAGATGACTGAAGATATGATACCCAGTATCATGTGCATGGCCATGCTATTCTTCCAGTCACTCTCGATCAAGCGGCCGAGAACCGATATCTTTCCCATACCTTAGTAAGAGGGATAAATCCCTTAGCCGTCTTTCGTGTCACTCATGTAGCCCATCCCCAAGCAAATCCTGGCCGTTATGGAAGCCCTGTTACGGACAACGTTAGGCTCAGGTCAAACTCAGTTGTTGACTACATAGCGATCACAAAGACTCCTTGGTCTAAGGATACATGACAAGCTACAACACTGAATATGTTCATGACTTAATCTATGGCACATATTCAGGGCGGGTCGTCCAATATCATGTCCCACATGATATCTATGATCAGACTCCGGAATCCCATTCCAATGACTAACAGAACGTAAGCCATAAAGAGCCATCTTTCATACTAGTCGCTTCTAGTGAAGCTTTGTTGACTAGGGACCCATCGAGTGTGATCTATCTCGATCTATGGTTCTATTCGCATGGTGGGCATAGATCAGAGCACACATCGATATATTACTCCAACACATAAGTAATATAAAACCGCTTTAATTTTATTGCTAACGATGATATATACATTTGGACATTTAGGATTGAACTACGGGCACTAAGACTAACAATATCATGTCCCACATGATATCTATGATCAGACTCCGGAATCCCATTCCAATGACCAACATAACGTAAGCCATGGAGAGGCATCTTTCATACTAGTCGCTTCTAGTGAAGCTTTGTTGACTAGGGACCCATCGAGTGTGATCCATCTCGATCTATGGTTCTATTTGCATGGTGGACATAGATCAGAACACACATCGATATATTACTCCAACACATAAGTAATATAAAGCCGCTTTAATCTTATTGCTAATGATGATATATACATTTGGACATTTATGATTGAACTACGAGCACTAAAACTAACAGATTCATCATCCCACAAAAGTATTTATTAAGGGACTGCTCGAGGCTCAAAATGCTTGGAATCTCTGCAAAAGGATGAGTTTCATCTCAAAAGCTTCAAAATTGGAAGTGGTTCATATGTTTCAATGAGTCCTTAATCCAGCAAGGGCGCCTACTCTCCAACCAACCCAATACCAACACTGATTTTGCTTTTCTCACGATTTTCAAAATAAAGAAATAGAAAATAAATTTTTAAAAAAATGTGTTGAAAAATCGCAGAGAGAAAGAGAAGAGAACTGAAAACAATAATCATATGATTCTGATCCGAAACTCAAACTCTAAACCCTAATCCGCAAAGATCGATCTTCTCCGTCGCCGTGTCTCACGCTCCTCCTCACCCTTCTTCGTCAACAGATCCAAACTCTAAACCGTTAGATCTCGAACCTTATCTCCTTTTAACTTTTACTTGTGATCCACACACCACAACCGTAGCCACCAGCACCATGATTGTGAACGGTAGGCCTGTCAAGCGCATGAAGAGCCGAGTCAACGCCGATCTCTTCGACTTTCTCGCCTTCCCGTCCTGCTCCAACGACGATGCTTCCCCTACCAGCCCCTTCTGGACGCGCGTGCGATCGTTCCTCCCCAAACACGACCTCTTGCCCCCTCCTTCCTCTCTCTTCCCTCAACTGCTCACGTGGCAGTTGTTTCTCCGACAGCCTTTCGGTCGTGTGCCTCGACGTGATCGAGGAGGACGTGTCCAGATCCATATCTGTCTACTACGATTAATGTCGAGTTGTTAGTGAGTTGACTTAACTACCTCTTCTTTTTCTTTTCTGTATCTGCTTACTGTTATTTCACAAACTCACTGTATGTTTATGTTTAAGTTTAGGGGAAACGTCATTAGACACCTGTTTTTTTACTTTCAATCCTACATCATCACTTATAGAGTATACCTTTTTTAAGTGTCATCTGAAGACTAACGGAAAATGTTAATAACTAACAGAATCCGTAAAAAATTGGACGGAGCGTTAACGGAGTTTACAAAAAGACTTTTTTGCTCTCCAAACTACACTTCAATTTTCTCAGATTATATCCATAGACAATACTATTGTTTCAGTTTATAAAAATACTGATATAATAATTTTTGTTTTCAATAATTCTTTTTTATAGTTTATAATTATTATAATTTTCATTAACTATTGAATTGTTCATTAATTTTTAGTCACTCTTTTTAAAATCTTATTTTTTTAGTTATTTTAATTCTAGAGATGTTCAATATGGAGCAATAAGGATTATTGATGACCATTTGGTGATGTAGCTCCAACGAGTTGACTGGAGGCTCAAACAGAAGAATCCGGCGTCTCAACGACGAGTGAAGGTACCCAACCACCTCCGACTAGGATGAACTCCAGCACGACCTAGTTCGGATGAAGGCCAGTGGACCTGACCACGCCAGATCTAAAAACGGAAGAATAAGATCAGCTAGGAGGGATTGAGAACGCGAAAGCTTCCGATGCAATTTTGAAGAAAGCGAGCAAGAGAGAATGAAGAAAATAGAGGATTAGGAGGGGAAGAGGGAGAGAGGAGTCACACTACTTGTATGTTGTTGATGGTTGAAGGTGGATATGTAAGATATTAAAATCTTAATTCAAAAAAATAATAATTAAAATATGATATAAAGTAATTAAATATGATTTTATTAAATAATTAGATTTATTTATTTATAAATTAATTTTTTTGAAACTATAAATATATAATAACACATTTTATGAAATTTTAATTTTTTTTTATCTACTTATAAATATTTATTTTTTGAAATATTAAATTAAAAAATATTAATTAATATATGAAAAGAAAATATTAATAAAATGTAAAGTTAAGTAGTTATGATCTTATAATGAAACTTATAACATGTAAATGTGTTTTGGTTATTTAGAATTGTTTGAATATGTATGTGCAGTTCACGTGGTTTACTTCTCACGGTTTCTATTAAAACTAACAAAATTTGTTAATTTTCAACAATTTTCGTTATTCTTTTATTACGTTGTGAACCAACTCAAAGTTTCACGCTATTATACCTAAAACATAATCATTGGAGAGTTGTTTTACGAAGAAACCCCTTGAGTTTATCGTATTAAGTTTACAGAAAACTAAATGGTACGTTTAGTACTACCTTCATGTCCGTTAAAAACTAACGAGAACTTCTTAGTTTAATTTCACCTTAATCTTAAAATCCAACGATTTCCCCTCTATCCCTTCTTCTCTCTCCCTCAATTCTCTCTATCCCTTCACCATTCTCCTCTTGGTAACCCTAATTACCGCTGCTCTTGATATTCCCTGCATCATCTCTCTCCTTCTCTAAATTTTACTTGTGATCCACGCGCCACAAACATAGCCACCACCACCATGGTCGTGAACGGTAGGCCTCTCAAGCGCATGAAGAGCCGGGTCACCGCCGATCTCTTCGACTTTCTCGCCTTCCCGTCCCGCTCCGGCGACGATGCTTCCCCTGCCGGCCCGTTTCGGACGCGCGTGCGATCGTTCCTCTCCAAACACGGCCTCTTGCCCCCTCCGTCCTCGCTCTTCCCTCAGCTGCTCACGTGGCAGCTGTTGTTCCGCGTCGGAGATCTCTCCGACGACCCTTCCGTCGTCTGCCTCGACGTGATCGAGGAGGACGTGTCCAGATCCAGATCTGTCTACTGCGATCAGTGCCGAGTTGTTGGTGAGTTGACTCAACTACCTTTTTTTTCTTTTTTCTTTTCTGTATGTGCAGATTATTAAGGATAACTCCACAAACTTACTGTATGATTATGTTTAAGTTTATCTTATTAAGTTTAGTTACAGAAAATTAAATGCTGGGTTTAATACTACCTTAATGTCTGTTAAAACCCAACAAAAAGTTCTTAGTTTAATTTCACCTTAATGTTAAAATCTAAAGAATTTAGGCATGTGCAAGTCAGTCTTCAAAAATTCCGAAATGGCAAAAAGTCAAAACTACCGCAACCTCATTTTTAAAGTAAATATAACAGCAAAATAAGTTAAAAAAGGAAAATCTGTACATTCTCCCGGAGACAATTCAAACTCAGGGGTGTCAGCTCAACCATTATGGGGACCTACGTCTCATGTAACAGGAATTTTTTATTGTTTGGGGCGGAACACGGGGTATCAAGGATGATTTAATCAAGGATGGGGCGGGGACAGAGCTCAGAGTCTCAGTCGACACTACCTCCTCTTCATCTTCCTTCGTCCCTCCCACCCTGATGCTGCTTGCCTACTTGAGCCGTGTTTGTCGTCGTGAATCAAAGCTGGACCAAACCTCTTCACTGCAAAATAGATCCTTCATCTCCTCGATATTGTTGGTTGATATTTACAATTATGAACTACAAATGGCTTCGTTGGAAGCCAAATCTGGATGGGTCGTTGAGTCTGAATTGAATCGACCATAGTGTGTTTGATTTCAATGAAAGCTCTTGGGACATAAAGACCCAGATCCAGGACAACTCCGATGATGAATGGCAGCAAGCATGTTCTTCTTGCCTTGGGTTGATTCCAACCCTTGACCTTGGAGATGTGTTCACGATGATGTACCAGAATCAAATCAAAACCTCAATTGACCTCATGGACCACCAGAACGTTGAACATATCTTACTACTTCGTCTTTTTGTCCAGGCTAGAACAACACGTGGTGAAGACCACTTCTCCCCGATCTCATTCCATCACAGTCGGTGTTCATGATACAATATCGACACCTCAAATAATGGTGGATCGGGATTTGCAAGAGCTCTGATGAGATTCAAAGAGGACCTTCTCCGCATTTTTTTCATCACATACTCAAAACATTGGACAAAAGAGTATTTGGATCAGGCAAGGTCCAAAGGAGCATGAAGAGGAGGGAAGGTAGGAACTTTTTGCACAAAAATAGAGGATGGAGAAGGGATGCTTGTGAGCCCTCTACGGTTGAGGAGGATGGATGGAAGGGGTCAGGTGGGTTCGGGCATGGTTGGTTATTGCGTTCTAGATTCGTAGAAGCGAAATCTACTAGACAGGTTCTAAATCTGGTGTCTCAACTGTGGGAGATGAAGGGAGATGTTGGAGAGCAAGTGCTTGTCAAGAACCTTATAAAGACGTTGAGTACCATTTCTTGTTACTGTCGAAGTACTTTATAAAACTTCAGAGAGCCCATGCTTGCAGTCAAATTGAAGCCTCCTGACTAGCACCTGAGAAGACAGGTTCTAGATGTAGTTTCGATTGGACTCGAGCAATTAGAGAAGAGCAAGGGAACTGGGGAAGATGGAGTGATGTCTTAATGTTGTCACCCATCAGATATATTCAATGTGATTTTGGAGTTTTTGAATATTTGTACTTCATATTTTTATTGTATATTTCAACCAATGATTTTTTTTTGTAATTTCAAAATGAAATCTTATTTGAAAAAATATATTTTTAAATTTTTTATTGTACTTTTGTCCTTTAGTGTAGGGTAATTTTAACGTTTTACAATAAAATTAACACAGTTAGTAACGGTGAACCTTAAATTTAATTTTATGTAGCCTAATGCAATAGACTTAAATAGACCGTAGATTTGTGGAGCTATCCCTACAGATTACGATGATACTATCACTGATAATTTATATTTTTGGTAGTAAAATAGAGAATTGAGTTTGTGATAACTGTTCATATTTTTTTTGAGTATTTTAAGTTAAAAATTGTTTAATCAAGTATTTTTGCAGAATTGTTTAATTAAGTTATCACACGGGGAGATTAATGTATAATGAGATGGAATTAATGACATACATGATTATGCGCTGTATTAATTAATTAATATATATATATATATATATAATACATATATTGAAGACAAAAAGTAGCAATGGATTAGTAAAATCAGATAGTTCTAAACACATTTTAATTCATTTTTGTGAAATTGAATTGTATTTGAAAAATGAATTGATCTTGCTATCGAAAATTTATTTTTTGTGTTCATTCATGGTATGCACAAATTTTCATACACTTAAGAATTTGAATGCAATGTAGTGGTTTATCACTCTATGCTATGCTCATTGGAAGATTAGGAGTATTGTCTGCAAAGAAATGGAATTACAAATTTGTTCTCTTACAATGTGCTTAAGCAGTTCATTTTATTGGCCCGTATTTTCATTTTAAAATCTATAGGTTTTTGAGAAGGTTAGTTTCTACATGTATTATGTCTCCAATTGCAAAATTGTAAAGACTACTACTGGGTACACACACACAACTTCTCATCTTTCCTGTTTATTTAATCAGGTTGGAGTGGCCATCCTGTGTGTGGGAAACGATACCATTTTATCATTAAAGCTGATGGTAATTCCATTGGTGGGTATCACAAACCATGTACTTGCTGCGGAGATCTGTTGCTTTTGTCAGAATCTAGGTAATACCTTCACTTTTCATCTGATGAAGACTTTCTGGGCCAGTTAAATGTCTTTGCTTGTGCCTTGTGTCAATGATAGTACCCCATATTATATGAATGGTACACCAAGTGCCATGTATTTCATTCATAAAACTTACTCATTTTACTAGCAAGTATAAAAATTATCAGTGATACCATTTTAGGCAATTTTCTATACCTATTGCATTGGTTAGTTAGTATATTTCCTAATTCATGTAGGTTTCTCCCCTACATATAGGGATCCCTCACTGTGAGTTAATCAATAAGAATATCAATAATATTTTATATTTTGAAACTCAACAGTTTCTTATACATTGAAATTTGAGAAGCATTGGCAAGTAGGCATGAATATATTTCTTGCCTTACATGGTTACTCCCTATTAGCAGTATTTTATAATGGTATCCCGAATGATAACCTTGTTGCTATTTACTTCCGATCGGTAACTTTAGTGCACAAGACCAACACAATGGATATATGAAAGTGACAATTATTTCGTTCGGAATGGAAATAAAAACTGTAAACTGTGTTTATGATGTGTGTGCGTGTGTGTGTGTGCATCAGTGCATATAACGAAGGGATTGGTTTTAAGTGGATACTACGATAATTGCCATTACTTTACATGAGCACTTTAAATAACTAGCATGTTTAAGATGGATGATTTCTATGCTTACTAAATATTGACTGGAGTTGTTCTAACCAGTTATGCATCCTTCATTTCAGATGCAAGACATGTGACCATGTGACAACTTCGAATGATGTTGAAGATTGGGTGTATAACCAGTTAGAAAACACTACTCATCTCTTACATGGTGTCGTTCATTCAAATGGTTATGGACACCTTCTTAGGGTCAATGGTAGAGAAGGCGGCTCTACCGTACTTTCAGGATGTCATATCATGGACTTCTGGGATCGGCTTTGTTATGCTCTTGGAGTCAGGTTAGGATTCATAATTTCACTCACATCTTTCTTCCGTTTTCAAAAAAAGATTCTATCATGCTCATAGAGACAATGATTTCTGCTTGCTCCCACTTTTTGTGTGCCCGGTTTTACTCTGTTCTTTAACTTCTTGCTTCTGCCTTTCCTTTTGTTTTGGCTCATTTCCATGGCAAGAAGCTCCATTTTATAAGTGGCCATCTTCAGCTCAAAGCTTTTAACTACAAGATGTTTTAGAAGAAAATGAATCGGAGTCTTGAGTTTTGAAACATCATAGGTTGGCACTATTACATGACAAGAGCTTGAAGAACCTCATATGTTTTAATGTAACTCTGGATAACTAATAAACCTATTGATACATATATCCTCCCCCTTTTGCTGCTTATCAACAATTTTGGTATCAACAAACCTATTGATACGTATATCCTCCCCTTTTGATTGGTTTATTGATATTTGGATGTATATTTCTCTTGATTTAAAGTGCTTTTGAAACAACCCAATTTGCACCCCTAACGTTTTACAATTTTCAGCTAAACCTTTGTGGGTATTCTTTCACCTTCTCCTCACTTTATTCTTAAACTTTATGCACATAGATGTGCATTGTGTGTAATGACCCCTATGTGGATTCATCTGATTAATAGCTGAGAGTTAAACTCTAGCAACTTTTGTCTTTCCTCTACATGAACAGAAAGGTTAGTGTGATGGATGTGTCGAAAAAATACGGTTTGGAATATCGGCTTCTCCATGCTATTACCAGAGGCCATACATGGTATGGGGATTGGGGCTATGAATTTGGGGCCGGCAGTTATGCTGTTACACGGGATGCGTATCTGACGGCTGTCAAAAACCTCTCAGATTTACCACTGTCAGTATTCTTCTCTCAAATTTGGATATCGAACACCCTCCTGCGGGACGTGATTTCTTTCTATCAGTCCTTATCGGATTCTGAGCTTGTAAATATCAGAGACCTCTTCTCTTTTCTGATGAATTTGATCCATGATATACACAATTCCACTTCAAAGGTTAATGACTCCTCTGGCAAGAAACATTCCCCTTGTGGCTCAGGTTACAAGTGTTCATGGAGCATGAGTGACATCAGGCGAGTTGAAGAAGCAATGTTTAGAGTGCTACGAGCAGTGACTGGATCCAACTGGGTAAGTTGGCGCACGCTCAGAGGTGCTGTCTACAAAGTGGCTCCTCCAGATCTCCTGGATTATTGCCTCAAGGAACTTGGAGGGAAATCAGCTGCTGATGGTATGGTTGTCAGCATACGACACAATCCTGATTCAGGTTCTTTCGAATTCAGGTTAGCAATTGAGATTTGCATCCATTTTTGTTGTCATGAATAACTATCCTAACTGTGGGACCATCTACTACAAACACCCCTGATACAATACAAAGGGATAGTTGCAAAAAAATACCTTGATGTATTAACTTTTTGCAATTTGTAGCCCTCTTCTTTGATAATTGCAAAAAAATACCATGAAGTTCTCTTTTTGTTACAATTTGTATAAAAATGACATATTACCCTTACAATCTATATTTTAAAAATAATAAATAAAAACAAAAATCAAGACTTCCATTTCCTTTAATTTTCTCTCTTTGTACCATACAAAGAGTACGAAATTTAAGGTCTAAAAATTTTGGGTTTTTGTTCTTAAATTGTTATTTTAAAAAATTAAAGGTATAAGGGTAAAGTTGTCATTTTGAGACAAATTTATGCATAGTGCAAAATAAGATAAGTTCAGGGCACTTCTTTGCAATTATCAAAGAAGAATGCTACAAATTGCCATAAGTGAATACCTCAGGGCACTTTTTTTTTGCAATTATCCCTATAACTATTTATGTAGTAGCTTTATTCATTTGTATTTTTACCTGTACAGACTCGAGCAGGAAAGCTCGTCCACAGTGAGCTGCCCTTCCGAAGGGAAACTCCTACAGGACTTGAGATACTTGTACGAAAAACTGCTCCACCCACAAACCATGTGGAACGGCGGGACTCAGGAAACTAGAGACGCTGCGAAAAAGCTCCTTGATTGCAAACAATTCATGAAAGATTACAAACCAACGAATAAAAATCCAGTAGAGTTATGGCTGTCGTGCGAGGTCGATCTGCCAGAAGATGAGTACGGTACAAATCCACCGCCGGAACTAGTGGTTGTATCCCCTAACGCCACCATATCCGAGCTGAAGCTGGCAGCGGCTCGGGCGTTTCAAGACGTGTATCTGATGTTCAGAAAACTTCAAGTGGAGGAAGTGGTTGGGCACGGCGATATGGATGGGTCGACCCCGGTGAAGCTCTTGTTAGGGCTGACGGAGGTGGTTAAGGTGCGGGGGAAATGCATGGGGAAGAGCAGGTTCAGGATGGAGAGGGGAACGGAGAGGTGGACGGTGGATTGTGGGTGTGGAGCCAAGGACGACGACGGGGAGAGAATGCTGGCTTGTGATGTGTGTGGTGCATGGCAGCACACTAGGTGCTCCGGGATACTCGATTTGGAGTCGGTCCCGGCGAGGTATGTCTGCCGGAGATGCACGGCGAAGAAAGCTGGTGGAAATAATAGGTTGCTCGATGTTGGGAACCTTGCCACATAATGTAAATGCTGTTATGGAGTACTGTTACTGTCCACTGGAGAGGACTTCCAACTTGTACATAAAAGTAACAGGCTTCAACTTTACTTGTTAATTTGGTTAAGATCTAACCTCCTTCATTCCGTCCTACATGTGCGCTTTTAATCCATTCCACGTTTACCTACTTTACAATGCCAGATGAGAAACTATCCTATTCCTGCCAAGGTTCAACTGACTTTATTTAACCCCACGCTATTAGATAAATGGTTCAATTCTTTTATCCCCACGCCATTGTTCTACTGTAATACCATTTGAACAGCCAGTAAATGCAAGAATAAAATCAAATGATGTCACGTTACCTTACTCTCTAGGTAACAAGACTTACATTTCTGTTCAAATAATCGAAACGGTGTGTTTCGAGTAAGTAAATAGCAACGTGCGAGGTGAGTGTCTCTTTCTTCTTCCTTCGTTGTCCGCTGCATTACGTGCGGGGCATGCATCATTGTGGTCCCGGCTCTGCAGCGACAATTGAGGAGGTACAACTCTATGGTGTACTTGCTCGTCCTTTGTCTATGATTTGTGAATTGTTTTTTAAAAGAACTTCATGTCACCTTGTTGTACTAAAGTCAAAAGTATCATATAACAACAGGTTTCACCTTATTAATTCTCAAAATGTATCAAAATCTGTTAAGTGTGACTAATGCCGTAAAATACCAGTCACATGCTTGTCATGTACTTTAAAACTTTAACTTTTCGTTTATTCTCAAATGGAAACTTTAACTTTTCGTTTATTCTCAAATCATAACTTCAACTTTTTGTTTATTGCCAAATCATAACCATGAACTATCAACTTTTCCTGTTACTCACTTAACGACCGTTAGACTTACGGACGGAAAATACAATAGTTGCTGGTCAACGTTACTACCTGACAATTTACGTTCGCTTAGTTAAGATTTAGCAATAAACGAAAGGTGTATGTGCGGACATGGAGTAACCCCTTTTTTGAAAGAACTCCATAAGGAGTAGGGTTTCATCATTTTCAGGTTCATCTTGTATTGCCTCTGTAAAACCATTTCTTAAGAATTCAATCCCAAATCCTTTGGTTTCTTGGTCTCATTACTTGATTCTTAGCTCAAATTGTAACAAGTTGTATCAGAGCCTTCATTCTATGACCTGTGTGTTAGTCTTAGTGCCCGTAGTTCAATCCTAAATGTCCAAATGTATATATCATCGTTAGCAATAAAATTAAAGCGGCTTTATATTACTTATGTGTTGGAGTAATATATCGATGTGTGCTCTGATCTATGCCCACCATGCGAATAGAACCATAGATCGAGATAGATCACACTCGATGGGTCCCTAGTCAACAAAGCTTCACTAGAAGCGACTAGTATGAAAGATGGCTCTTTATGGCTTACGTTCTGTTAGTCATTGGAATGGGATTCCGGAGTCTGATCATAGATATCATGTGGGACATGATATTGGACGACCCGCCCTGAATATGTGCCATAGATTAAGTCATGAACATATTCAGTGTTGTAGCTTGTCATGTATCCTTAGACCATGGAGTCTTTGTGATCGCTATGTAGTCAACAACTGAGTTTGACCTGAGCCTAACGTTGTCCGTAACAGGGCTTCCATAACGGCCAGGATTGGCTTGGGGACGGGCTACATGAGTGACACGAAAGACGGCTAAGGGATTTATCCCTCATACTAAGGTATGGGAAAGATATCGGTTCTCGGCCACTTGATCGAGAGTGACTGGAAGAATAGCATGGCCATGCACATGATACTGGGTATCATATCTTCAGTCATCTCACATATCAAGGAACGGTGATTGAGAATAATAAGGATGACGGCTCTATGCCTTATCTCAATCAGGATATCGGAGATAAAAGGATAATGACAGGGACGACGGAAAGGTTAGAATCGACAGGGTCGATTCGTTATGTAGTGTCAGGCAATACTAAAGTCTCGTTAGTTGCCACTTAAATAGGATCAAGTAAAATGGGATTTTACGTTGATCTATTAACATGCATAAACCTAAGGGTCACACCGGAGGATGAAACTCATTGACACATTTATGGAGAATGGCCAAAAGGGAGTTGTCTCGGGACATGACCAAAACTGGGTTTTGGGTCATGTGCCCGTAAGTGAATAGGACTTTACGGATCGAGACAAGGCTTGGAGTCTTGGGATTGATCGCGTCGGATAATGTTGGACATTTCCGGTATGGAAGGCATGGAGGCAATGAGCGAATCACGGGACCTCGTTGGAAATGGTCACGGGCCATGTTCCAAGAGGCCCATGAAAGGCCCATGCAACCAAGGCCCATGGAACTAATTAATCAAGTCTTGATTAATTAGTACTAAGTAAGCAAGACAAGGATTAAGGTGTTGGTGATTCACCACCTAACCCAATCTTGTCTTGCCATACTTTGTCCTATTTACACCTTACTTGACACCATACTTGTCCCATGCCTTTAGTTAGACAAGTATGGGTTTTGTTATGTTTAAGTCATCTTTTTTCAACATAACAAACACAAGACAAGAATAGGAAACACATTTTCTCTCCCTCTTCCATGGCCATTTCGGGTTTGGCTAGTTTCCACCTCCATGTTTGTGTTCTTGAGTCCTCAAAGAGAAGAACTACGTGGCTTTGATTCCCATGTGGATACGTAGGCGTCTTGGAGACTCAAGCCAATCATTCGTTAACCGGTGTTCTTGTTTTGGTAAGAACTAGTGCTGAATTTTTCTCTTGTTAATCCATTCTTTGTTAGTTGTTTCATGGTTTTAATTGTCTCTTGGTTTTCATTGATTTTCCGCTGCGAGTTGGTTCATCTCCAACCCTACCTCGAGACCCAACAGTGGTATCAGAGCCTTGCTACCTTTGGGATTCACAAGACGGTGTTCAAAGTTTCGGTTTTGCTTGAAAGTTTCGTTTTTGGCATGTTGTTTTGCTAAATTGTTTGATAACATGTTTTAAATTCTTGTTTATGGATTTAATGCATGTATAATGAATTTTTGAAAATTATTTCAAATCTGGAAATTTTGAAATTTTTTTGATTTTTCGGGTCTCGGGAGCGGGACTCTCGGGGAGCCGAAACCGGGACCGAACGGGGCTCCGTTGGACGGAGCTAGGCCAAGCATGACCATTGGATGGTTGATATGCCAAGGTTAAACCGTTTTGTTAGTATGACGAGTTTGGAACCGTCATGACGAACTCGAAGATCAAATGTTCAAAAGTTTCATTTTTGAACGGTTTCGATAAACCGAGCATCAAAATTTTTCGAAACTTGGCTATTAATTAAAACCGGAAAATCACATGATGTTTGATAACATGCTTGTTTGATAACACGATGTGTGATGTGATGTTGGCATGGTGTACATAATAGCCCCGAGCTCGATTTAATTATTTATCGCTTTTCACGGCCTGCGAGCCGTTAGAGTTAACGTGTAATTATTCTTTCAAGGTGTGGTCGTCGAACCACTTGTTTGTAATATTTATTTATTCCCGACCTGCGAGTCGTGTATTAAATTGTAATATTTTACTCAAGACGAAGAAAGGGCGAAAAGGTCATTTGGTGGCTTTTCGGGTGTTGGCATCGGCTTGGAGTCCGTGGAGCTCAAGAAGCTAGTGGGAGTTAGTTTAGGGGGCTATTATGTGCACATTTATCGCTTTATGCTTGGTTTAGTTTATGCATGATTAATTCTATGTGTTTTAGAATTGCATGCTTAACTTTATTTACCGAGCATATCACCTCACATGCAAAGATAAAATTGGAATTTTAATCCTTGTGTGTGAACCCTTAGAACCGTCATTGCATTGGATGTAGTTGACGGGTTCAAAGGAAGAATTACATTGGATGTAATTTGAGGCATCATTGCATTGGAATGTAGTTGATGTGCTCATCGCATCTAGGATGTGCCAAAGTTTTGAACACAACTGGACAAGTAAAATCGGGTCATGTCCGATACCTCCCAATCATCAACACCTTACTACCTCCCCGTCCTATGGTTGTCGTGCGCATTAGCGGAGCATCCATGGGGAAGCGGGGTAGTAGGTTTGGACGACATATGTGGGTGTCGTGCGCATTAGCGGAGCACCTACATATTGACGAGCCATAGTTGAAAATTGGTGGACCCGACTACGATTCTCGGCCTGAGGTTGAGCTAGGGTAACAGATAGGGTAAGTCGTGTACATAAGTACATACCCTAGCCAAGAGTCACATTGGATGTGATTGGATGGAGTCCTACCTACATAGCTCGATTAAGTGGTGAGCATTAGTTCAGCTTAATCGAGTGAATCAAGGATCTTGGTTTCAGATTCTAAAGGTTTAGAATTGATTGTTGGTGTTTAAGCTTGATCTTCATAAAATTTATTCAGTTTACTGATTGAATTTTATCTGTTGTAGATCAAATGGCAAATTCAGCGAACATTAATAGTTTGTCATTAAAAACCATTCTTGACAGGGTCAAGCTAAATGGGACAAACTATTTGGACTGGTACAGAATTTTGAGGATAGTCCTCAAGTCTGAACGCAAAGAATATGTCCTTGACAAGGCTGTCTCTAAGACCATATCAGAGTTACATGAAGTGTCATCAGCTGCTGAGAAGAATATCTCAGGGATCTGGGATCCAAGGATATTCTGATGGTCAACAAGGGAATTGGAAGTGGCAAGGGCTGGGCCCATGCGCACTTGGCAGGAAAGATGAGACACCTGAGAATGTCTGCTTCTACTGCCAACAGCCTGGTCATTGGAACAGGGATTACAGGAAGTTCACGGCTGATCTGAAGAAGGGCAGTGGGACTGCGCCTTCATCAAATAGCCTGGATGATCTGAAGAAGGGCAGTAGGACTGCGCCTTCATCAGGAAACCTGGATGATCTAAGGAAGGGCGGTGGGATCGTGCCTTCATTCGGTATTAACTCTATAGAGCTACATCTCTCTACTTCCAAAGATTCATGGGTATTAGATACCATGACTGAATCTCACACATGCACTAATATATGGTGGCTGAAAGTAGGAGAGATTTGGAAAGCACGAAATGGACCTCAGAGTTGTGGCAACTGCTGTAGGATCCATGAGTCTTGCTTTGCCAAGAGGCCTTGTCTTAGTATTGTATAATGTATATTGCATACCTACTTTTAGTAGGAATATTATATCTGTATCCGTGTTTGACAAGGAAGGATATAATGTTAATATTGGAAATGGAGTTTTCAATGTTCTATGCAATGATATGTTTTATACCAGTACTGACATGGTTGGAGGATTGTACATATTAGATATGGGTAACAATGCCTCAAGTTCTATATATTCCGTTAATACCAAGAGGTCTAAATCCAACGATTTAAACCTAACTCTGTTATGGTACTGTCATTTGGGTCGCATAAACAAGAAGCGCCTATCAGCACTTCACAAGTGCCGGCTTTCAGGTTCATTCGAATTCCATTCGATCGATAGGTGCAAGGTTTGTTTGATGGGCAAAATGACTAAAGTGCCCTTTATCGATCGCGATGAAAGGGCGGGTGAATTATTGGGGCTGATACACTCGAATGTGTGTAGACCAATAAGTTCACTTGCCATGAGGGGTTTTAGCTACTTTATCACATTTACTGATGATTACAGTAAATATGGTTATGTCTATTCGGTGAGACATAAGTCTGAAGCTTTTGATAAATTCAAAGAGTTTAAGACTATAGTAGAAAACCAGCTCGACAAAGGTATTAAGGCACTTCGATTGGATCGAGGTGGAAAATACTTGACCACAGAGTTATTAGATCACCTAAAAGAGAATGGGATCCTTTTGGAATGGACTCCTCCTAGGTCACTGTAGTTGAAAGGTGTAGCCAAACGGAGAAATCGGACATTGTTAGACAATGGTTTGTTCCATGATTAGTTGGACTGATCTCCCAATCTCTTTTAGAGGTTTTGCTCTAGAGACGACCGCATTCATAGTGAATCGGGCTTCGACGAATGGTGTAGAAGGGACACCATTTTAAAAATGGTACGGGATGATGCCCGCTTTGTCCTTCCTAAAGATTTGTGGTTGCGAGGTTTATGTGAAACATTTGGTTTCGACTAAGCTCGAACCAAGATCTGAGATATGCACCTTCGTGTGGTATCCCAAAGCAACAAGGGGATACTATTTCTACAATCCCAGTGAGAACATGGTGTTCATCGCTTGGGGTGGGGTCTTTATGGAAAAGAAGTTTTGTTTCCAAAGACGTCATTGGGAGGACTGTGCATCTCGAAGAAATTCAGGATGGTACAGATCTGTCTAAACCAATTGGCAACCCAGTAGAAAGGAGCCAGAGATTGTCGTAGAGTAAGAACCAATTCCTGTTACAATTCCGGAAGGTCCAAGGCGATTTGAAAGGATCAATCTTCCACCTCCAAGATATGGTATCCGGAGGTGACAATGAAGTCATGGTGGATCACGATGATCCAGCCACCTTTCAGGAAGTCGTGGATGGGCCCAACTCCGAGTTATGGCTGGGAGCCATGAGGGAGGAAATGCAATCCATGTCGGACAACCGAGTCTGGGAACCGGTTGATCCCATCAATGGTGTGAGGACCATAGGATGTAAATGGATCTTCAAGGTGAAGATGGACATGGACGGCAACCCTCTGACCTACAAAGCTCAACTGGTGGCGAAAGGTTATAGGCAGATCCAATGGATTGACTATGAGGAAACCTTCTCCTTAGTGGCTATGGTCAAAATCGATCCAAATTCTTCTTGACATAACTGCGTATCATAATTACGAGATATGGCAAGTGGATGTCAAAACCGCTTTCCTAAATGGAAATTTGACTGAGTACGTTTGTATGTCTCGGCCCAAAGGTTTTGACGATCCGAAGAATAAAGGAAAGATTTATAAGTTGTTGAAATCCATTTATGGATTGAAACGAACTTCTCGGAGTTGGATCCTTCGTTTTGATGAAGCTGTAATTGGATTTGGCTTAATCAAGAACGAGGATGAATCTTGCGTTTATAAGAAGGCTAGTGGGAGCAATATTACCTTTCTGGTTCTCATTGAAAACGACATCCCAACCTTGCACGAGACTAAAGCTTGGTTGAGGAAGTGTTTTTCAATAAAGGACTTAGGCGACGCTTCTCATATCTTAAGGATTAAGATATGTAGAGATCGCACCAAGAGGGTCTTGGATTTAAGTCAGGGAACCTATGTGAACAAGGCATTGAGTAGGTTCTTAATGCTCGATTCAAAGAAAGGACTCTTACCCACTAGTCATGGCATTCATCTCAGCAAGACTCAGTGTCCTAAGACACCTGATGAGCTGAAAAGGATGATGAGAATCCTATGCGCCTGGGGGCAGGATCGATCATATATGCCATGACATGTATGAGACCAGACGTCTCGTAAGCCTTATGTTGTACCAGTAGACATCATTCTAACCCGGGGGAAAGATGATGTTTAACTAGTCGTCGAAGGATTAGTAGACGCTAGTTTTCCAAGACAAATCCAGATGACTTTAGAAGTCAATCAGGATATGTGTTTACGCTGAATGGCAGAGCTTTAGCTGGGAAAGCGTAAAGCAAGATACCATTGCCGAATCTACGACAGAGGCCAAGTACATGGATGCTGCAGAGGCAGCTAAGGAGGCTATGTGGATTTGGAAATTCATGGCAGGGCTGGGTGTAATTAAAAACCCATCCAGTCCGGTGAATCCATTTTGCGACAACACAAGGGCCATTGCGCAAGCTAAAAGCCTAGATCGCATAACAAATCCAAACATGTACTGCGGCATATCCACCTCATCAGATAAATACTGAACTGAGGTGAAGTGAAGATAACCGATATTGCAACAGATGATAACATAGCCAACCCTTTGACTAAGGCAGTGTCACTGCCTGAACATGTTAGACATGTAAAGTCGATGGGGACATATTGGAGTTTAGATTGGAACTAGGGCAAGTGGGAGATTGTTAGTCTTAGTGCCCGTAGTTCAATCCTAAATGTCCAAATGTATATATCATCGTTAGCAATAAAATTAAAGCGGCTTTATATTACTTATGTGTTGGAGTAATATATCGATGTGTGCTCTGATCTATGCCCACCATGCGAATAGAACCATAGATCGAGATAGATCACACTCGATGGGTCCCTAGTCAACAAAGCTTCACTAGAAGCGACTAGTATGAAAGATGGCTCTTTATGGCTTACGTTCTGTTAGTCATTGGAATGGGATTCCGGAGTCTGATCATAGATATCATGTGGGACATGATATTGGACGACCCGCCCTGAATATGTGCCATAGATTAAGTCATGAACATATTCAGTGTTGTAGCTTGTCATGTATCCTTAGACCATGGAGTCTTTGTGATCGCTATGTAGTCAACAACTGAGTTTGACCTGAGCCTAACGTTGTCCGTAACAGGGCTTCCATAACGGCCAGGATTGGCTTGGGGACGGGCTACATGAGTGACACGAAAGACGGCTAAGGGATTTATCCCTCATACTAAGGTATGGGAAAGATATCGGTTCTCGGCCACTTGATCGAGAGTGACTGGAAGAATAGCATGGCCATGCACATGATACTGGGTATCATATCTTCAGTCATCTCACATATCAAGGAACGGTGATTGAGAATAATAAGGATGACGGCTCTATGCCTTATCTCAATCAGGATATCGGAGATAAAAGGATAATGACAGGGACGACGGAAAGGTTAGAATCGACAGGGTCGATTCGTTATGTAGTGTCAGGCAATACTAAAGTCTCGTTAGTTGCCACTTAAATAGGATCAAGTAAAATGGGATTTTACGTTGATCTATTAACATGCATAAACCTAAGGGTCACACCGGAGGATGAAACTCATTGACACATTTATGGAGAATGGCCAAAAGGGAGTTGTCTCGGGACATGACCAAAACTGGGTTTTGGGTCATGTGCCCGTAAGTGAATAGGACTTTACGGATCGAGACAAGGCTTGGAGTCTTGGGATTGATCGCGTCGGATAATGTTGGACATTTCCGGTATGGAAGGCATGGAGGCAATGAGCGAATCACGGGACCTCGTTGGAAATGGTCACGGGCCATGTTCCAAGAGGCCCATGAAAGGCCCATGCAACCAAGGCCCATGGAACTAATTAATCAAGTCTTGATTAATTAGTACTAAGTAAGCAAGACAAGGATTAAGGTGTTGGTGATTCACCACCTAACCCAATCTTGTCTTGCCATACTTTGTCCTATTTACACCTTACTTGACACCATACTTGTCCCATGCCTTTAGTTAGACAAGTATGGGTTTTGTTATGTTTAAGTCATCTTTTTTCAACATAACAAACACAAGAGAAGAATAGGAAACACATTTTCTCTCCCTCTTCCATGGCCATTTCGGGTTTGGCTAGTTTCCACCTCCATGTTTGTGTTCTTGAGTCCTCAAAGAGAAGAACTACGTGGCTTTGATTCCCATGTGGATACGTAGGCATCTTGGAGACTCAAGCCAATCATTCGTTAACCGGTGTTCTTGTTTTGGTAAGAACTAGTGCTGAATTTTTCTCTTGTTAATCCATTCTTTGTTAGTTGTTTCATGGTTTTAATTGTCTCTTGGTTTTCATTGATTTTCCGCTGCGAGTTGGTTCATCTCCAACCCTACCTCGAGACCCAACACTGTGATGACAGATGTTGCAGTAGAAAGCGACAAAGAGAGAGATTTGAGTTCGTCGAGTTTTCAGAGCTCAAATCGGGACATCGCCGTGCTCATATGGATAATGAGTCCCTTCATGGTCGCCTTGATGGTATGGAAGACATTAGACGAGGGATGGCTTTGCTTAATTAAGAAAAGGGTCTTCCAGCTCAATTTTTGGAGGCCTCGAGTTCTCACATGCCTGGACCAGGTAATCCTCACCCAAGTATTCCGATTACGCCTCCAAACCTGTATTTCACCTCAACTCAAAGAACACACCCTCTCACAGAGCCTTTTTCTTGGGTTTCACAAACGCAACACACAGTTGCGAGGAACTTGGTTTCAGAACTTCCATTTCTACCTACCAATACTACCATCCCCATGACCATGTTACCCACTACAATCCCACAGGGCATACCCATACCTATACAACTTCCTTCCACAACACCACAAAATTTTCCCCCTCCCAATTCCTAGATCCAGTGTAGCATATGTATGGTTTATAGTATCATCTCCCATACCCACCATACTTAGCTCCATTTGCATCACATTATCCACCACCATACCCACCATACCCACCATATTACCCACCCACACATAACCTCATATTTGAGCTTACCTTCAAAACCTCCAATCTAGTCTTTCTTGTGTGTTTGATGGCAAAGGTGTTAGAGGTTTACTTCGAAAATGTAATGTTTATTTCTATTACTATGCTATTCCAGAGGAACACAAGGTCATGGTAGCTTCTTTGCATTTAACAAGATCCCCAAAATATTGGTTTGCTGAATATGACTAGGGAAAAGGTTTGATTATGTCAAGACCTCTCTTGAAAGTATGAATCCTTTGGGCATGCTGACATTGATAGTGAATTTAAGAAGCTCAAGCAGACTGGATCCTAGAGAACTATGAGGATAAATTTGAGGAGCTGAAATTCCTTGTCCTCAGTATAGCTGGAATGGATCATAAATTGGAGATTGTAGTACTGATGTTTGATCCTAACACCCTATCCTATGCTATGCACTTAGCAATAATGAAGGAGCGTAGAATTCAAAACAAGTCCTCAAATCCAACTAGCTCCTCACAGGCCCCTCAATTTTTAGACCAAAACCACAAATGGCTCCACAACATATGCAATGTCAAGCACACAAGCAAATTATACTCTTACACCATTAACAAAGGTGCACCCTATGAGCATGGAAGAGAAATTCAGAAAGGGTCTATGCTATACTTGTTCAACAAGGTATTTTAAGGACTTTGTCTGCCCTAACAAGCACAAATTGTTCATGATTACTACTAATCCCATTGATCCTGAACCATTGGATGCTTGGAAAAAAATCAACCCTGCTGAAGAGTGTTTAGAGACTGGACTGTGTTTTGGCTCACGAGTCTTTTGGTCATATGTTCCACATCAATAGATCAAAATCTGTCAGGATTCAAGGGCAAGAACAAGACCATCCAATCTCTATTTTGGTGGACACTAGGGCATCCAGATCATTTATGGATCATGCAACTACAACTAGGCTGGGATTATGGCTCACACATGGCCCTAAGATATGTGTCAAGATGGGAAATGGTCAGAGATAGTTTTGCAGCACTATTGTTGTTGTTACTTGGGTGATCAAGGGTACTAAACTCTCTTGGGAATTCTTGGGCATGCCATTGGGTGACTTCAACATGGTTTTAGGGGTTGATTGGCTCCAAACTGTTAGTCCTATCGAGCTAGATTATACTAAGAGGGCTATAACTATTTCTATGAATCACAACAAGATCACTCTTAATGAAGCTACATCAACTGATAGTTGAATCCCCTCTTCTTTCTATGTTTTGAAACATGATGTGCAATGGGGAGAATCCATATATATTGAACAAATTTTCTCCTTCCTTCAAGAAGAGCATAAGGATACCCCAAACATTCATCCTGATTTGCAGATTGTTCTTAACCAGTTTAAGGTTGTATTTAAAACTCCTACCACTCTACCACCAAGGAGATTCTTGATCATAAAATTCACTTCGTGCCTGGAAGCAAACCACCATCAATCAGACCCTATAAACGCTTCTTTGAACAAAAGAATGTACTTGAATCCCTGTTGCAAGACATGCTAAATTCTGGGGTAATTCAACATAGAACCAGTCCTTATTCTTTACATGTCTTACTAGTGAAAAAGAAGGATGGCTCTTGGCGCATGTGTTTGGATTTCATATAGATTAATGACCAAAAAATCAACGATAAATTACCCATTCCCACAATAGAGGAGTTACTTGATGATCTGACCGACACATCTTAAGTTATTGCCACTAGCTCTTCTACAGACTCGAATTGTCAAGAGAAACAATGGAACAACAGTTCAATACTTGATTCAATGGGATAGATCTACCCCTGAGGATGCTACATGGGAGGATGCAACACTGATCCGCCACCAATTTCTAGATCGGGTGGCTAAACCCTAGGTTGAGGATAAGCCTTTCTTAAGAGGAAGTCATTTGTCACGTTACCTTGGCTCTCAAGGTAACATACTTTTACATTTCTATTCAAATAACCAAAACAATGCGTTCTGAGTAAGCAAAGCAGCCGCGTGCTAGGCGCGTACCTCCTCCTTCTTCCTTCGTTGTCTATTACGTTGCATGGGGGCACGTATTATTGTGGTCTCGGCTCTGCAGCGATAACTAAGGAGTTCCATCTCTATTAAGAGACTGTGGTGTCCTTTCTCGTCCTTTGTCCATGATTTGGGAATTGTTTGTTGTTTTCTTAGGAGTAAGGTTTCATCATTTTCAGGTTCATCTTGTATTGCCTATGTAAAACCGTTTCCTAAGAATTCAATCCCATATCCTTCGTTTTCCCAGTCTCATTACTTGATTCTTAGCTCAAATTACAACTATTGTAACAAATGAAATTTGGGTTTGTGTTCTTCAACCCAACTACTGTTGGGTCTCGATGGAGGGTATGAACGCATACTCGCAGCGGAAGCAAATAAAACCCGAGACCATGCAAGGAAAAACTACCAAGATTAGATTCACAAAACAAAATGAAATCATCATTTCTAACAAATGTTCAAGAGAACACCAAGAAAAGGATGATCGACTTGAGTCTCCAAGATGCCTACGTATCCACTTGGGAATCAAATCCACGTAGTTCTTCACATGAGGACTCAAGAACACCAAAAAATGGAGAGAAACAAGCCAAACCCGAAATTGTAGGAGGAGGGAGAGGAAAAAGTTGCTTCCCATTTGTGTCTTGTGTTTGTTATGTTGAAAAAAGATGACTTAAACATAACCAACCCCATACTTGTCAAACTAAAGGCATGAGATAAGCATGGTGACAAGTAAGGTGTAAATAGGACAAAGTATGGATAGATAAGATGGGGTTAGGTGGTGAATCACCAACACCTTAATCCTTGTCATGCTTACTTAGTACTAATTAATCAAGATTTGATTAATTAGTTCCATGGGCCTTGGTTGCATGCGCCTTTCACGGGCCTCTTGGAACATGACCCGTGGCCATTTCCAACGAGGTCCCTGATTCGCTCATCGCCTTCAAGCCTTCCGTACTGGAAATGTCCAACATTATCCGACGCGACCAATCCCAGGACACCAAGCCTTGTCTCGATCCGTAAAGTCCTATTCACTTACGAGCACTTGACCCAAAACCCAGTTTTGGTCATGTCCCGAGACAACTCCCTTTTGGCCATTCTCCATAAATGTGTCAAGGAGTTGTTAGTCTTAGTGCCCGTAGTTCAATCCTAAATGTCCAAATGTATATATCATCGTTAGCAATAAAATTAAAGTGGCAAAGTCAGTACTGGTATAAAACATATCATTGCATAGAACATTGAAAACTCCATTTC
The DNA here is from genome assembly GCA_963921825.1 of Erodium maritimum. Lineage (NCBI taxonomy): Eukaryota > Viridiplantae > Streptophyta > Magnoliopsida > Geraniales > Geraniaceae > Erodium > Erodium maritimum. Next base: position 72,392,446 of record OY997588.1, on the reverse strand, counting down.
CAATATTAACATTATATCCTTCCTTGTCAAACACGGATACAGATATAATATTCCTACTAAAAGTAGGTATGCAATATACATTATACAGTACTAAGACAAGGCCTCTTGGCAAAGCAAGACTCATGGATCCTACAGCAGTTGCCACAACTCTGAGGTCCACTTCGTGCTTTCCAAACCTCTCCTACTTTCGTAAGCCGTAAAGAGCCATCTTTCATACTAGTCGCTTCTTGAGAAGCTTTGTTGACTAGGTACCCATCGAGTGTCATCTATCTTGATCTATGGTTCTATTTTCATTGTGGGCGTAGATCAGAGTACACATCGATATATTATTCCAACACATAAGTAATACAAGTTTTCCAGGCACTTATGCCTCAAGTTCTGTAGGATTGTTTTAAAGGAATATTTTCCTTGTGTTCTTTTATGATATCCTTATTTATAGCAGTAGCTGGGAGCAACACTTAGAGCATGTTCAGTTGGTGCTGCAAAGGCTGAGAGATAATCATTGGGCCAAGCTTACAACCTCCTTCTAGCACAAGTGGCTGGATAAGCTAATGGGCCTCAACTATACTATTGAATACAAAAAATGGGAAGGAAAACTTGGCTTCCATATGATGAGTGTAATGAGATATCAAATCTAGTTCCTACATGGATCACTGAGGTGGTTCAGAGTTATATGTGTGATAAGAAATGGAAGGCATTGTGAGGAAATTGACTTTATATCCTGAAGCATTACCTAATTATGAGTACATACAAGGAGTAGTGTATGTTCTGTTAGTCTTACTGCCCGTAGTTCAATTCTAACTGTCCAGATATATATATATCATCGTTAGCAATAAAATTAAAGCAACTTTATATTACTTATGTGTTGGTGTAATATATCGATACGTGCTCTGATCTATGACCACCATGCGAATAGAACCATAGATCGAGATAGATCACACTCGATGGGTCCCTAGTCAACAATGCTTCACTAGAAGCGACTAGTATGAAAGATGACTCTTTATGGCTTACGTTCTGTTAGTCATTGGAATGGATTCCAAAGTATGATCATAGATATCATGTGGGACATGATATTGGATGACCCGACATGAATATATGCCATAGATTAAGTCATAAACATATTCATTGTCATAGGTTATCATGTATCCTTAGACCAAGGAGTCTTTGTGATCGCTATGCACTAAACAACTGAGTTTTTCCTGAGCCTAACGTTGTCCGTAACAGGGCTTCCATAACGGCCAGGATTGGCTTGGGGACGGACTGCATGAGTGATACGAAAGACGGCTAAGGGATTTATCCCTCATACTACGGTATGGGAAAGATATCGGTTCTAGGCCACTTGATCGAGAGTGACTGGAAGAATAGCATGGCCCTGCACATGATACTGGGTATCATATCTTCAGTCATCTCACATATCAAGGAACGGTGATTGAGAATAATAAGGATGACGGCTCTATGCCTTATCTCAATCAGGATATCGGAGATAAAAGGATAATGACAGGGACAACGGAAAGGTTAGAATCGACAGGGTCGATTCGTTATGTAGTGTCAGACAATACTAAAGTCTCGTTAGTTGCCACTTAAATAGGATCAAGTAAAATGGGATTTTACGTTGATCTATTGACATGCATAAACCTAAGGGTCACACCTGAGGATGAAACTCATTGACACATTTATGGAGAATGGCCAAAAGGGAGTTGTCTCGGGACATGACCAAAACTGGGTTTTGGGTCATGTGCCCGTAAGTGAATAGGACTTCACAGATCGAGACAAGGCTTGGAGTCTTGGGATTGATCGCGTCGGATAATGTTGGACATTTCCGGTATGGAAGGCATGGAGGCGATGAGCGAATCACGGGACCTCATTGGAAATGGCCATGGGCCATGTTCCAAGAGGCCCATGAAAGGCCCATGCAACCAAGGCCCATTGAACTAATTAATCAAGTCTTGATTAATTAGTACTAAGTAAGCAAGACAAGGATTAAGGTGTTGGTGATTCACCGCCTAACCCAATCTTGTCTTGCCATACTTTGTCCTATTTACACCTTACTTGACACCATACTTGTCCCATGCCTTTAGTTGGACAAGTATGGGTTTTGTTATGTTTAAGTCATCTTTTTTCAACATAACAAACACAAGACAAGAATAGGAAACACATTTTCTCTCCCTCTTCCATGGCCATTTCGGGTTTGGCTAGTTTCCACCTCCATGTTTGTGTTCTTGAGTCCTCAAAGAGAAGAACTACGTGGCTTTGATTCCCATGTGGATACGTAGGCGTCTTGGAGACTCAAGCCAATCATTCGTTAACCGGTGTTCTTGTTTTGGTAAGAATTAGTGCTGAATTTTTCTCTTGTTAATCCATTCTTTGTTAGTTGTTTCATGGTTTTAATTGTCTCTTGGTTTTCATTGATTTTCCGCTGCGAGTTGGTTCATCTCCAACCCTACCTCGAGACCCAACAGTGGTATCAGAGCCGTGCTACCTTCGGGATTCACAAGACGGTGTTCAAAGTTTCGGTTTTGCTTGAAAGTTTTGTTTTTGGCATGTTGTTTTGCTAAATTGTTTGATAACATGTTTTAAATTATTGTTTATGGATTTAATGCATGTAAAATGAATTTTTGAAAATTATTTCAAATCTGGAAATTTTGAAAAAAATTTGATTTTTCGGGTCTCGGGAGCGGGACTCTCGGGGAGCCGAAACCGGGACCGAACGGGGCTCCGTTGGACGGAGCTAGGCCAAGCATGACCATTGGATGGTTGATATGCCAAGGCTAAACCGTTTTGTTAGTTATGACGAGTTTGGAACCTTCATGATGAACTCGAAGATCAAATGTTCAAAAGTTTCATTTTTGAACGGTTTCGATAAACCGAGCATCAAAAAAATTTCGAAACTTGGCTATTAATTAAAACCGGAAAATCACATGATGTTTGATAACATGCTTGTTTGATAACACGATGTGTGATGTGATGTTGTCATGGTGTACATAATAGCCCCGAGCTCAATTTAATTATTTATCGCTTTTCACGGCCTGCGAGCCGTTAGAGTTAACGTGTAATTATTCTTTCAAGGTGTGGTCGTCGAACCACTTGTTTGTAATATTTATTTATTCCCGACCTGCGAGTCGTGTATTAAATTGTAATATTTTACTCAAGACGAAGAAAGGGCGAAAAGGTCATTTGGTGGCTTTTCGGGTGTTGGCATCGGCTTGGAGTCGGTGGAGCTCAAGAAGCTAGTGGGAGTTAGTTTAGGGGGCTATTATGTGCACATTTATCGCTTTATGCTTGGTTTAGTTTATGCATGATTAATTCTATGTGTTTTAGAATTGCATGCTTAACTTTATTTACCGAGCATATCACCTCACATGCAAAGACAAAATTGGACTTTTAATCCTTGTGTGTGAACCCTTAGAACCGTCATTGCATTGGATGTAGTTGACGGGTTCAAAGGAAGAATTACATTGGATGTAATTTGAGGCATCATTGCATTTGGAATGTAGTTGATGTGCTCATCGCATCTAGGATGTGCCAAAGTTTTGAACACAACTGGACAAGTAAAAGCGGGTCATGTCCGATACCTCCCAATCATCAACACCTTACTACCTCCCCGTCCTATGGTTGTCGTGCGCATTAGCGGAGCATCCATGGGGAAGCGGGGTAGTAGGTTTGGACGACATATGTGGGTGTCGTGCGCATTAGCGGAGCACCTACATAGTGACGAGCCATAGTTGAAAATTGGTGGACCCGACTACGATTCTCGGCCTGAGGTTGAGCTAGGGTAACAGATAGGGTAAGTCGTGTACATAAGTACATACCCTAGCCAAGAGTCACATTGGATGTGATTGGATGGAGTCCTACCTACATAGCTCGATTAAGTGGTGAGCATTAGTTCAGCTTAATCGAGTGAATCAAGGATCTTGGTTTCAGATTCTAAAGGTTTAGAATCGATTGTTGGTGTTTAAGCTTGATCTTCATAAAATTTATTCAGTTTACTGATTGAATTTTATCTGTTGTAGATCAAATGGCAAATTCAGCGAACATTAATAGTTTGTCATTAAAAACCATTCTTGACAGGGTCAAGCTAAATGGGACAAACTATTTGGACTGGTACAGAATTTTGAGGATAGTCCTCAAGTCTGAACGCAAAGAATATGTCCTTGACAAGGCTGTCTCTAAGACCATATCAGAGTTACATGAAGTGTCATCAGCTGCTGAGAAGAATATCTCAGGGATCTGGGATCCAAGGATATTCTGATGGTCAACAAGGGAATTGGAAGTGGCAAGGGCTGGGCCCATGCGCACTTGGCAGGAAAGATGAGACACCTGAGAATGTCTGCTTCTACTGCCAACAGCCTGGTCATTGGAACCGGGATTACAGGAAGTTCACGGCTGATCTGAAGAAGGGCAGTGGGACTGCGCCTTCATCAAATAGCCTGGATGATCTGAAGAAGGGCAGTAGGACTGCGCCTTCATCAGGAAACCTGGATGATCTAAGGAAGGGCGGTGGGATCGTGCCTTCATTCGGTATTAACTCTATAGAGCTACATCTCTCTACTTCCAAAGATTCATGGGTATTAGATACCATGACTGAATCTCACACATGCACTAATATATGGTGGCTGAAAGTAGGCGAGATTTGGAAAGCACGAAATGGACCTCAGAGTTGTGGCAACTGCTGTAGGATCCATGAGTCTTGCTTTGCCAAGAGGCCTTGTCTTAGTATTGTATAATGTATATTGCATACCTACTTTAGCAGGAATATTATATCTGTATCCGTGTTTGACAAGGAAGGATATAATGTTAATATTGGAAATGGAGTTTTCAATGTTCTATGCAATGATATGTTTTATACCAGTACTGACATGGTTGGAGGATTGTACATATTAGATATGGGTAACAATGCCTCAAGTTCTATATATTCCGTTAATACCAAGAGGTCTAAATCCAACGATTTAAACCTAACTCTGTTATGGTACTATCATTTGGGTCGCATAAACAAGAAGCGCCTATCAGCACTTCAGAAGTGCGGGCTTTCAGGTTCATTCGAATTCCATTCGATCGATAGGTGCAAGGTTTGTTTGATGGGCAAAATGACTAAAGTGCCCTTTATCGATCGCGATGAAAGGGCGGGTGAATTATTGGGGCTGATACACTCGAATGTGTGTAGACCAATAAGTTCACTTGCCAGGAGGGGTTTTAGCTACTTTATCACATTTACTGATGATTACAGTAAATATGGTTATGTCTATTCGGTGAGACATAAGTCTGAAGCTTTTGATAAATTCAAAGAGTTTAAGACTATAGTAGAAAACCAGCTCGACAAAGGTATTAAGGCACTTCGATTGGATCGAGGTGGAAAATACTTGACCACAGAGTTATTAGATCATCTAAAAGAGAATGGGATCCTTTTGGAATGGACTCCTCCTAGGTCACTGTAGTTGAAAGGTGTAGCCAAACGGAGAAATCGGACATTGTTAGACAATGATCCGTTCCATTATTAGTTGGACTGATCTCCCAATCTCTTTCTGGGATTATGCTCTAGAGACGACCGCATTCATAGTGAATCGGGCTTCGACGAATGGTGTGGAAGGGATACTATTTTTAAATGGTACGGGATGATGCCCGCTTTGTCCTTCTTAAAGATTTGTGGTTGCGAGGCTTATGTGAAACATTTGGTTTCGACTAAGCTCGAACCAAGATCTGAGATATGCACCTTCGTGTGGTATACCAAAGCAACAAGGGGATACTACTTCTACAATCCCAGTGAGAACATGGTGTTCGTCGCATGGGGTAGGGTCTTTATGGAAAAGGAGTTTTGTTTCCAAAGACGTCATTGGGAGGACTGTGCATCTCGAAGAAATTCAGGATGGTACAGATCTGTCTAAACCAATTGGCAACCCAGTAGAAAGGAGCCAGAGATTGTCGTAGAGTAAGAAGCAATTCTTGTTACAATTCCGGAAGGTCCAAGGCGATTTGAAAGGATCATTCTTCCACCTCCAATATATGGTATCCGGAGGTGACAATGAAGTCATGGTGGATCACGATGATCCAGCCACCTTTCAAGAAGTCGTGGATGGGCCCGACTCCGAGTTATGGCTGGGAGCCATGAGGGAGGAAATGCAATCCATGTCGGACAACCGAGTCTGGGAACCGGTTGATCCCATCAATGGTGTGAGGACCATCGGATGCAAATGGATCTTCAAGGTGAAGATGGACATGGATGGCAACCCTCTGACCTACAAAGCTCAACTGGTGGTGAAAGGTTATAGGCAGATCCAATGGATTGACTATGAGGAAACCTTCTCCCTAGTGGCTATGGTCAAAATCGATCCAAATTCTTCTTGACATAACTGCGTATTATAATTACGAGATATGGCAAGTGGATGTCAAAACCGCTTTCCTAAATGGAAATTTGATTGAGTACGTTTGTATGTCTCGGCCCAAAGGTTTTGACGATCTGAAGAATAAAGGAAAGATTTATAAGTTGTTGAAATCCATTTATGGATTGAAACGAACTTCTCGGAGTTGGATCTTTCGTTTTGATGAAGCTGTAATTGGATTTGGCTTAATCAAGAACGAGGATGAATCTTGCGTTTATAAGAAGGCTAGTGGGAGCAAGATTACCTTTCTGGTTCTCATTGAAAACGACATCCCAACCTTACACGAGACTAAAGCTTGGTTGAGGAAGTGTTTTTCAATAAAGGACTTAGGCGATGCTTCTTATATCTTAAGGATTAAGATATGTAGAGATCGCACCAAGAGGGTCTTGGATTTAAGTCAGGGAACCTATGTGAACAAGGCATTGAGTAGGTTCTTAATGCTCGATTCAAAGAAAGGACTCTTACCCACTAGTCATGACATTCATCTCAGCAAGACTTAGTGTCCTAACCTGATGAGCTGAAAAGGATGATGAGAATCCTATGCGCCTGGGGGTATGATCGATCATATATGCCATGACATGTATGAGATCAGACGTCTCGTAAGCCTTATGTTGTACCAGTAGACATCATTCTAACCCGGGGGAAAGATGATGTTGAACTAGTCGTCGAAGGATGAGTAGACGCTAGTTTTCCAAGACAAATCCAGATGACTTTAGAAGTCAATCAGGATATGTGTTTACGCTGAATGGTAGAGCTTTAGCTGGGAGAGCGTAAAGCAAGATATCATTGCCGAATCTACGATAGAGGCCAAGTACATGGATGCTGCAGAGGCAGCTAAGGAGGCTATGTGGATTTGGAAATTCATGGCAGGGCTGGGTGTAATTAAAAACCCATCCAGCCTGGTGAATCCATCTTGCGACAACACAAGGGCCATTGCGCAAGCTAAAAGCCTAGATCGTATAACAAATCCAAACATGTACTGCGGCGTATCCACCTCATCAGATAAATACTGAACAGAGGTGAAGTGAAGATAACCGATATTACAACAGATGATAACATAGCCAACCATTTGACTAAGGCAGTGTCACTGCCTGAACATGTTAGACATGTAAAGTCGATGGGGACATATTGGAGTTTAGATTGGAACTAGGGAAAGTGGGAGATTGTTAGTCTTAGTGCCCGTAGTTCAATCCTAAATGTCCAAATGTACATATCATCGTTAGCAATAAAATTAAAGCGGCTTTATATTACTTATGTGTTGGAGTAATATATCGATGTGTGCTCTGATCTATGCCCACCATGCGAATAGAACCATAGATCGAGATAGATCACACTCGATGGGTCCCTAGTCAACAAAGCTTCACTAGAAGCGACTAGTATGAAAGATGGCTCTTTATGGCTTACGTTCTGTTAGTCATTGGAATGGGATTCCGGAGTCTGATCATAGATATCATATGGGACATGATATTGGACGACCCGCCCTGAATATGTGCCATAGATTAAGTCATGAACATATTCAGTGTTGTAGCTTGTGATGTATCCTTAGACCAAGGAGTCTTTGTGATCGCTATGTAGTCAACAACTCAGTTTGACCTGAGCCTAACGTTGTCCGTAACATGGCTTCCATAACGGCCAGGATTGGCTTGGGGACGGGCTACATGAGTGACACGAAAGACGGCTAAGGGATTTATCCCTCGTACTAAGGTATGAGAAAGATATCGGTTCTCGGCCGCTTGATCGAGAGTGACTGGAAGAATAGCATGGCCATGCACATGATACTGGGTATCATATCTTCAGTCATCTCACATATCAAGGAACGGTGATTGAGAATAATAAGGATGACAGCTCTATGCCTTATCTCAATCAGGATATCGGAGATAAAAGGATAATGACAGGGACGACGGAAAGGTTAGAATCGACAGGGTCGATTCGCTATGCAGTGTCAGGCAATACTAAAGTCTCGTTAGTTGCCACTTAAATAGGATCAAGTAAAATGATATTTTACGTTGATCTATTGACATGCATAACCAAGGGTCACACCGGAGGATGAAACTCATTGACACATTTATGGAGAATGGCCAAAAGGGAGTTGTCTCGGGACATGACCAAAACTGGGTTTTGGGTCATGTGCCCGTAAGTGAATAGGACTTTACGGATCGAGACAAGGCTTGGAGTCTTGGGATTGATCGCGTCGGATAATGTTGGACATTTCCGGTATGGAAGGCATGGAGGCGATGAGCGAATCACGGGACCTCGTTGGAAATGGCCACGGGCCATGTTCCAAGAGGCCCATGAAAGGCCCATGCAACCAAGGCCCATTGAACTAATTAATCAAGTCTTGATTAATTAGTACTAAGTATGCAAGACAAGGATTAAGGTGTTGGTGATTCACCACCTAACCCAATCTTGTCTTGCCATACTTTGTCCTATTTACACCTTACTTGACACCATACTTGTCCCATGCCTTTAGTTGGACAAGTATGGGTTTTGTTATGTTTAAGTCATCTTTTTGTGTTCTTGAGTCCTTAAAGAGAAGAACTACGTGGCTTTGATTCCCATGTGGATACGTAGGCATCTTGGAGACTCAAGCCAATCATTCGTTAACCGGTGTTCTTGTTTTGGTAAGAAATAGTGCTGAATTTTTCTCTTGTGAATCCATTCTTTGTTAGTTGTTTCATGGTTTAATCGTCTCTTGGTTTTCATTGATTTTCCGCTGCGAGTTGGTTCATCTCCAACCCTACCTCGAGACCCAACACATAATAGCCCCGAGCTCGTTTTAATTATTTATTGCTTTTCACGGCTTGCGAGTCGTTAAAGTTATCGTGTAATTATTCTTTCAAGGTGTGGTCGTCGAACCACTTATTTGTAATATTTATTTATTCCCGACCTGCGAGTCGTGTATTAAATTGTAATGTTTTACTCAAGACAAAGAAAGGGCCAAAAGGTCATTTGGTGGCTTTTCCGGTGTTGGCATCGGCTTGGAGTCGATGGAGCTCAAGAAGCTAGTGGGAGTTAGTTTAAGGAGATATTTTGTGTACATTTATCGCTTTATACTTGGTTTAGTTTATGCATGATTAACTCTTTGTGTTGGATTAGAATTGCATGCTTAAATTTATTTACCAAGCATATCACCTCACATGCAAAGGTAAAATTCGTTTTTGATCATTGTATGTGAGCCCTTAGAACTGACATTGCATTGGATTTAGTTGACAGGTTCAAAGGAAGAATTACATTGGATGTAATTTGAGGCATCATTGCATTTGGAATGTAGTTGATGTGCTCATCGCAAATAGGATGTGCCAAAGTTTTAAACATAACCGGACAAGTAAAAACGGGTCATGTCCGATACCTCCCAATTATAAACAACTTACTACCTCCCCGTTCTATGGGTGTCGTGCGCATTAGCGGAGCACCTACATAGTGACGGGCCATAGTTGAAAATTGGTGGACCCGACTACGATTCTCAGCCTGAGGTTGAGCTAGGGTAACAGATAGGGTAAGCCGTGTACATAAGTACATACCCTAGCAAAGAGTCACATTGGATGTGATTGGATGGTGTCCTACTTACATAGCACCATACTTGTCCTATTTACTGTTGTGTCTCTAGGTAGGGTTTGAGATGAACCAACTCGAAGCGGAAAATCAATGAAAACCAAGAGACGATTAAAACCATAGAACAACTAACAAAGAATGAATTCATAAGTGAAAAATTCAGCACTATTTCTTACCAAAACAAGAACACCGGTTAACGAATGATTGACTTGAGTCTCCAAGACGCCTACGTATCCACATGGGAATCAAAGACACGTAGTTCTTCTCTTTGAGGACTAAAGAACACAAAAATGGAGGTGGGAGCTTGACAAACCCGAAATTTTAGGGAGAGAGGGAGAGAAGTTGTTGTCACGCCCCGAATTCGGTATAACCGGACCCGGAACGCGAACGATGAAACAGTAAAACAATTTTTTTAAAACATTTTAGTAAACCACTTAAAATCACCACTTAAGTTAATCAAAATAATATTTTACAACTTAAAACACGTCCAAAACAAGCAGACAAAAACTAGAGCGTACGTCGCTAAACTCCCAAAAACTCGGACTCCCGCTCCCAGCTCTTCAAGCTTCGAGAGCTCCCCTAGTCCGTCTCGCGACTAGTACCTATAGGAAAAGCAGCTAGGGGTGAGCGTTCGCCCACCACCACGGATACCAGACTGACTACGGCATACTAGCAGAAAATGCCGGAAACACCCACAACAAACCAAACACTGGAGACTACTATCCACAAACTCAAGTAACCCGACTGTCACACGAAAACCGTTACTTTCCCCAACCAACTCAACACCCGGACACGTAATGTAGACCCGACACAACGGTTACGACCTCAACCCAAAACGCGAATAATAACCACGCAACACCAAAGATAACAACGGATCGCACACGGCAAAAAAGATCACAAAGGATCGCACTCCAGCTGCTCAGTGCCGGTTGCTAACCGGCTGGGCTCGAGACTGCCCCATGCAACTTTCCCCGACACTTAGTCGGGCCAGGCGGTCGACCAATTCAAGACATATACCGCAATACTTTTCCGATAGCTAGTCAGAAGGGGAGCCTCCCTTCATCGCAGAAGAATGCACAAGTTTACCGGTGGTTAGCCGGAAGGCTAGCCAACCCCCACGCGCGCGACCACAGAACCCCTTTATTGTCAGGTGGGCCACCAACCTCAGGCAATCACAATCACAACCAAAGTTCAACAATAAGCGACAACACAGGTTTAACACCCCACAGGCACACATGGACACCCACGACAAACAAAACAGTAACACACGGGTTCAACACCCCAAAGGCACACCTAGCCACCCACGACACACAAACAGTAAAATTACGGGTTCAACTCCAGACGAGCACTCATGGCCACCCAAGACACACAAACAGTAAAATAGGGTTTCAACTCCCCACGGGCACTCATGGCCACCCAAGACACACATATAGTAAAATACGGGTTCAACACCCCACAGGCACCCATGGCCACCCAAGACACACAAATAGTAAAATACGGGTTCAACTCCCCACGGGCACTCATGGCCACCCAAGACACACAAACAATTCAATCAACCTCGGGGCACAACCAAATGCCACCAGTATTTCTATTGTTCGATAAGTTCACTTATCCCACGACACTACTAAGTGTCACATGCCTTTCTATTGTTCGATACGTTCTCGTATCATACAACCCCACTAGGTGTCGCCTTCATTTCTAGTGTTCGATAACTTACTTATCCTACGACACTACTAAGTGTCTCATGCATTTCTACTGTTAACTTTCCCTAGTCAAGGCCGAGATCCGGCTACTTTTCCCTACCTCGTACGCTTTCCCAAAAGTTCACAACCAAGCTCCAGCGTGCTCACGATCACTCGCCTAGCTTTCCCTTTCCGTGGTCCTCGGCACGATCTAACAAGACCACAATTAAAACACTTTTTAAGTTCGCAGGCAAAAACTGAATTTAAAGAATTAGATGCCCAAATGCAACCCCGGTAATGTCGATCACTCCCAAACTTCCCAATTACTCGACATTGTCAACAACGGGCCCGGAAAGGCCCGATTTGCCCGGCTCGGCGAATCTGCCCGGGATTGGAAAACGCCCTTCCGGGGATCCGAAAATTCCCGTTTTCGTTTCTACGATCTTAGAATAATTCAAGGGTTCCAACGCAATCGACGGAATCAATTTCCGACTTCCGAGCGATTTAATTCGCGTTTAAAGTTTCTAAACCCGTCATTTCCAACTTTTACAATTTAATTCCAAAATTCGTTCTGGGTGTGGATTAACGACTTAGGGATCGTCCTAAACCACCCGAACATGAAAACCCGAGACCCGAACACGTGGGCCCCACCCGGCCATCAAGCCCGTGGGTGGCTGGACCGGTTTTGGACCGGTTCACCACCATGGTGGCCGGTCCTAGTTCTGGCCAGCCACCACCCAGCTCCGGCCAGACACCACCCACGGTGGTCGGAGTTCCCCCGAGCCTCCGGTCACCGGAAACCGATCCTTTTCGCTCCAAAACGTTCCCAACGAACCCTACACCTCGACTCGTCCATATTTAACCCGTTTAAGTCCAAACCCTAACTTTTAAACGTATCAAAACGAAAATCGAATAGGTTCTCACCGTAGGGAATGATGACGGGAGCTCGATTCTTCGATTGTTGAGACGATCCGTTGGTTGGATCGTCGGGAAAAACCTAAACCCTAACTCCTTCTTCTCTTTTTCTCTCCTTCTCTCTTCTTTCAATCTCCTTTGTCTCTCTATTTTTCTCTTTTTTTTTCAAAGTTGCCGAACCTACCTTATGGTCTTCCTTTTGTTTTGTTCAAAATTACCTAACACCACCACTTGTGTGACATGTGCCAAGTGGGTCCCACCCCTTTTGCAAGATATCTTCTAGATATTTTTTAGTCAGATTCGCGAAATTCGGCCGTCTCGGGCCCCGAACGGGCCCATTTTCCAAGAAATTAAGAAACTTCTCGGGCCCCGAACGGGCCCATTCTCCGCCCACACGTGGTAGGAGGGAACGGTTGCCGTCTCCGAAGCTGCCGCCACCAAGCTCTGCACCGTCCAGGTCAGCTCGTCCAAAGCGGTCGTAGTGGGCTGGCCTGCGACCGGCGGGATGTTGGGCGTGCCCGCAGATGGTTCTGCATCGCTCCTCCTGTCCTCCCCGACGGGAGTACCTTGGGCTTCCGTGTACTCAGCGGGTTCGACGGTGGGCATCCGTCCTAGTGCCCTAGCTGACCGTCCCCTCCTACCACGTGTGGGCGCCCGTCCCGATGTCACAGCTGATCGTCCTCTCCTGCCATGTGCCATGTAGTCGGTATCCTCTGCACGGATACACGCAAACGCTTAGTTTGCGAACTTATACAACGACGACGTGCTCAAAATACTAGCGTTCACACCACCTATGCCTACTCTAGCGTACTCGTTACTAAAACGCCACACTGCTCACGCTATTAACACCTCAATTACTCGCTCACGTAAGGGAGACCTCAACACGACCCGACACAATCGTGAACAACGTCACTCAATAACAACACACAAACTGCACACGACTCACAATCAAATTCAAGTCCCCCAACCTCAATCACAAGCCGACAAGGCCAACCAACATCAAAACACGCCCACCGAGCCAACAAAAATCAAAACACGCCCACCGGGCGAACCAATTTTAAAACATTCTCCTTTTCATTATAAAACCTCATTTTTGACATCATGTAGTTACAACACGGTCCAGGCGTCCCCGAACTACATTGTACCCACTTGATATCAGAACCGTCACGTTCGACAACAGGAGCGCTCCTGAGTCGAGTCGCGACAGCTTAAAAACGTTTCACACAGCAACACACAATCATTATGCCAGTAACCACAGTACTGCACAAACACACAACAATAAACAGGACTCAAGTCACTACGGGTATACACACGGTTTCCGACTTGCGCACCCAACGCACGACGGGACTTTTAATGACTCGACTCTCCCCACCTAATTCACATACAGTTTGAGGTGTGAAACCTCGAGCTCTGATACCAAACTGTCACGCCCCGAATTCGGTATAACCAGACCCGGAACGCGAACGATGAAACAGTAAAACAATTTTTTTAAAACATTTTAGTAAACCACTTAAAATCACCACTTAAGTTAATCAAAATAATATTTTACAACTGAAAACACGTCCAAAACAAGCGGACAAAAACTAGAGCGTACATCGCTAAACTCCCAAAAACCCGGACTCCCGTTCCCAGCTCTTCAAGCTTCGAGAGCTCCCCTAGTCCGTCTCGCGACTAGTACCTGTAGGAAAAGCAGCTAGGGGTGAGCGTTCGCTCACGACCACGTATACCAGACTGACTATGACATACTAGCAAAAAATGCCGGAAACACCCACAACAAACCAAACACCGGGGACTACTATCCCCAAACTCAAGTAACCCGACTATCACACGAAAACCGTTACTTTCCCCAACCAACTCAACACCCGGACACGTAATGTAGACCCGACACAACGGTTACGACCTCAACCCAAAACGCGAATAATAACCACGCAACACCCAAGATCACAAAGGATCGCACACGACAAACAAGATCACAAAGGATCGCACTCTAGCTGCTCAGTGCCGGTTGCTAACCGGCTGGGCTTGAGCCTGCCCCACACAACTTTACCCGACACTCAGTCGGGCCAGGCGGTCGACCTGTTCGCGACATATACCACAATACTTTTCTGATAGCTAGTCGGAAGGGGAACCGCCCTTCATCGCAGAAGAATGCACAACTTTACCGGTGGTTAGCCGGAAGGCTAGCCAACTCCCACGCGCGCGACCACAGGACCCCTATATTGTCAGGTGGGCCCCCAACCTCAGGCAATCACAATCACAACCAAAGTTCAACAACAAGCGACAACACAGGTTTAACACCCCGTAGGCACACATGGTCACCCACGACACACAAAACAGTAACACACGGGTTCAACACCCCAAAGGCACACCTAGCCACCCACGACACACAAACAGTAAAATTACGGGTTCAACTACCCACGGGCACTCATGGCCACCCAAGACACACAAACAGTAAAATAGGGTTTCAACTCCCCGTGGGCACTCATGGCCACCCAAGACACACAAATAGTAAAATACGGGTTCAACTCCCCACGGGCACTCATGGCCACCCAAGACACACAAACAGTAAAATACGGGTTCAACTCCCCACGGGCACTCATGGCCACCCAAGACACACAAACAGTAAAATACGGGTTCAACTCCCCACGGGCACTCATGGCCACCTAAGACACATAAACAATTCAATCAACCTCCGTGCACAACCAAAGGCCACCAGTATTTCTATTGTTCGATAAGTTCACTTATCCTACGACACTACTAAGTGTCACATGCCTTTCTATTGTTCGATATGTTCTCGTATCATACGACACCACTAGGTGTCGCCTGCATTTCTAGTGTTCGGTAACTTACTTATCCTACGACGCTACTAAGTGTCTCATGCATTTCTACTGTTAACTTTACCTAGTCAAGGCCGAGATCCGGCTACTTTTCCCAACCTCGTACGCTTTCCCAAAAGTTCACAACCAAGCTCCGGCGTGCTCACGATCACTCGCCTAGCTTTCCCTTTCCGCGGTCCTCGGCACGATCTAACAAGATCACAATTAAAACACTTTTTAAGTTCGCAGGCAAAAACTGAATTTAAAGAATTAGACGCCCAAATGCAACCCCGGTAATGTCAATCACTCCCAAACTTCCCAATTACTCGACATTGTCAACAACGGGCCCGGAAAGGCCCGATTTGCCCGGCTCGGCGAATCTGCCCGGGATTGGAAAACGCCCTTCCGGGGATCCGAAAATTCCCGTTTTCGTTTCTACGATCTTAGAATAATTCAAGGGTTCCAACACAATCGACGGAATCAATTTCCGACTTCCGAGCGATTTAATTCGCTTTTAAAGTTTCTAAACCCGTCATTTCCAACTTTTACACTTTAATTCCAAAATTTGTTCCGGGTGTAGATTAACGACTTGGGGATCGTCCTAAACCACCCGAACACGAAAACCCGAGACCCGAACACGTGGGCCTCACCCGGCCATCAAGACCCGTGGGTGGCTGGACCGGTTTTGGACCGGTTTACCACCATGGTGGCCGGTCCTAGTTCCGTCCAGCCACCACCCAGCTCCGCCCACCCACCACCCACGGTGGCCGGAGCTCCCCCAAGCCTCCGATCACCGGAAACCGATCCTTTTCGCTCCAAAACGTTCCCAACGAACCCTACACCACGACTCATCCATATTTAACCCGTTTAAGCCCAAACCCTAACTTTTAAACGTATCAAAACGAAAATCGAATAGGTTCTCACCGTAGGGAATGACGACTGGAGCTCGATTCTTCGATCGTTGAGACGATCCGTTGGTTGGATCGTCGGGAAAACCCTAAACCCTAACTCCTTCTTCTCTTTTTCTCTCCTTCTCTCCTTTTCTCTCTCTTTTTATCTCTTTTTTTTTTCAAAGTGGCCGAACCTACCTTGTGGTCTTCCTTTTGTTTTGTTCAAAATTACCTAACACCACCACTTGTGTGACATGTGGGAAGTGGGTCCCACCCCTCTTGGAAAATATCTTCTAGATATTTTTCAGTCAGATTCGCGAAATTCGGCCGTCTCGGGCCCCGAACGGGCCCATTTTCCAAGAAATTACTAAACTTCACAGGCTACAAGGAAACGGCTCAACTAAGACCGCTGTAACAACGGCTAAGCTTTTTGGATCCAAAACGGGTCTCGAACGGACCAAAACGTCGCTCGGTTGACTTTTCCAGAAAAAAGTCAACCTTTCCCAAATTGGTCAGAAAGTTGCCCTGAGTCCCCCAGAACTCACTTTGGTCGATATCGTGGTCAACTTAAGTCCGATATGACCCTCGGGGTCAAATTTAGGTTCATTTAGGTGTTTCTCCAAATTTTTTAAAATTCCTGTTTTTCACCGATTTGACTGGCGTTGACCGGGAGTGGTTCTTACACTTGTGTTTTCTATTCTTGTCCTGTGTTTTTTATGTTGAAAAAAGATGACTTAAACATAACAAACCCCATACTTGTCCAACTAAAGGCATGGCACAAGCATAGTGACAAGTAAGGTGTAAATAGGACAAAGTATGGCTAGATAAGATGGAGTTAGGTGGTGATTCATCAACACCTTAATCTTTGTCATGCTTACTTAGTACTAATTAATCAAGACTTGATTAAATATTTCCATGGGCCTTGGTTTCATGAGCCTTTCATGCGCCTCTTGGAACATGGCCAGTGGCAATTTCCAACGAGGTCCCGTGATTCGCTCATCGCCTCAAAGCTTGCCATATCGAAAATGTCCAAAATTATCCGACGCGATAAATAACAAGACTCCAAGCCTTGTATCGATCCGTAAAGTTATATTCACTTACAGGAACATGACCCAAAACCAAGTTTTGGTCATGTCACGAGACAACTCCTTTTTGGCCATTCTCCATAAATGTGTCAATTAGTTTCACCCTCCGGTGTGACCCTTAGGTTTATGCATGTCAATAGGTCAACGTAAAATCCCATTTTACTTGATCCTATATAAGTGGCCACTAACGAGACTTTAGTATTCCCTGACACTATATAACGAATCGACCCTGTCGATTCTAACCTTTCCGTCGTCTATGTCACTATCCTTTTATCTCCGATATCCTGATTGAGATAAGGCATAGAGCCGTCATCCTTATTATTCTCAATCACTGTTCCTTGATATGTGAGATGACTGAATATATGATACCTAGTATCATGTGCATGGTCATGTTATTCTTTCAGTCACTCTCGATCAAGCGGCCGAGAACCGATATCTTTCTCATACCTTTGTATGAGGGATAAATCCCTTATCCATATTTCGTGTCACTCATGCAGCCCATCCCCAAGCCAATCCTGGCCGTTATGGAAGCCCTGTTGCGGACAACGTTAGGCTCAGGTCAAACTCAGTTGTTGACTACATAGCGATCACAAAGACTCCTTGGTCTAAGGATACATGACAAGCTATGACACTGAATATGTTCATGACTTAATCTATGGCACATATTCAGGGCGGGTCGTCCAATATCATGTCCCACATGATATCTATGATCAGACTCCGGAATCCCATTCCAATGACTAACAGAACGTAAGCCATAAAGAGCCATCTTTCATACTAGTCGCTTATAGTGAAGCTTTGTTGACTAGGGACCCATCGAGTGTGATCTATCTCGATCTATGGTTCTATTCGCATTGTGGGCATAGATCAGATCACACATCGATATATTACTTCAACACATAAGTAATATAAAGCCGCTTTAATTTTATTGCTAAGGATGATATACACATTTGGACATTTAGGATTGAACTACGGGCACTAAGACTAACAATCTCCCACTTGCCCTAATCCCAATCTAAACTCCAATATGTCCCCATCGAATTTACATGTCTAACATGTTTAGGCAGCGACAGTGCCTTAGTCAAAGGGTTGGCTATGTTATCATCTGTTGCAATATAGGTTATCTTCACTTCACTTCGGTTCAGTATTTTTCTGATGAGGCGAATACGACGTAGTACATGTTTGGATTTATTACACAAGGGCTTTTAGCTTGCGCAATGGCCCTTGTGTTGTCGCAAAATGGATTCCCCGGGCTAAATGGGTTTTTAATTACACCCAACCCTGCCGTGAATTTCCAAATCCACATAGCCTCCTTAGCTGCTTTTGCATCATCCATGTACTTGGCCTCTATCTTGCTTTTGTATCTTGCTTTACGCTCTCCCAGCTAAAGGTCCGCTATTCAGCGCAAACACATATCTCGACTAACTTCTAAAGTCATCTGGATTTGTCTTGGAAAACTAGCGCCTACTTATCCATCGACGACTAGTTCAACATCATCTTTCCTCCGGGTTAGACTGATACCTACTGGTACAACATAAGTCTTACGAGATGTCCGCTCTCGTACATGTCATGGCATATATGATCGATCCTGCCCCCAGGCACATAAGATTTGCATCATCCTTTTCAACTCATCAGGTTTCTTAGGACACTGAGTCTTGCTGAGAAGAATGCCATGGCTAGTAGGTAAGAGTCCTTTCTTTGAATCGAGCATTGAGAACCTACGCAATGCCTTGTTCACATAGATTCCCTGACTTAAATCCAAGACCCTCTTGGTGCGATCTCTACATATCTTAATCCTTAAGATATAAGAAGCATCGCCTAAGTCCTTTATTGAAAAACACTTCCTCAACCAAGCTTTAGTCTCGTGCAAGGTTGGGATGTCGTTTTCAATGAGAACCAAAAAGGTAATCTTTCTCCCACTAGCCTTCTTATAAACGCAAGATTCATCCTCATTCTTGATTAAGCCAAATCCAATTACAGTTTCATCAAAACGAAGGATCCAACTCCGAGAATTTCGTTTCAATCCATAAATGGATTTCAACAACTTATAAATCTTTCCCTTATTCTTCAGATCATCAAAACCTTTGGGTCGAGACATATAAATGTATTCAGTCAAATTTCTATTTAGGAAAACGGTTTTGACATCCACTTGCCATATCTCGTAATTATGATACGCAATTATGTCAAGAATAATTTGGATCGATTTTGACCATAGCCACTAGGTAGAAGGTTTCCTCATAGTCAATCTATTGGATCTGCCTATAACCTTTCGCCACAACTCGAGCTTTGTAGGTCAGAGGGTTGCCGTCCATGTCCATCTTCACCTTGAAGATCCATGTGCATCCGATGGTCTTCACACCATTTATGGGGTCAACCAGTTCCCAAACTTGGTTGTCCGACATGGATTGCATTTCCTCCCTCATGGCTCCCAACCATAACTCGTAGTCGGGCCCATCCACGACTTCCTGAAAGGTGGATGGATCATTGTGATCCACCATGAATTCTTTGTCACCTCCGGATACCATATCTTGGAGGTGGAAGATTGATCCTTTCAAATCTCCTTGGACCTTCCAGAATTGCAACATAATTGGTTCTTACTCTACGACAATCTCTGGCTCCTTTCTATCGGGTTGTCAATTGGTTTAGACAGATCTGTACCATCCTGAATTTCTTCGAGATGCACAGTCCTCCCAATGACGTATTTGGAAACAAAACTCATTTTCCATAAAGACCCCACCAAAGCGACAAACACCATGTTCTCACTGGGATTGCAGAAGTAGTATCCCCTTGTTGCTTTGGGATACTACACGAAGGTGCATATCTCAGATCTTGGTTCGAGTTTAGTCGAAACCAAATGTTTCATATAAGCCTCGCAACCACAAATCTTTAGGAAGGACAAAGCGGGCATCATCCCGTACCATTTTTAAAATGGTGTCCCTTCCAGACCCTTCGTCGAAGCCCGATTCACTATGAATGCGGTCGTCTCTAGAGCATAACCCCAGAAAGGGATTGGGAGATCAGTCCAACTAATCATCGAACGGACCATTGTCTAACAATGTCCGATTTCTCCGTTTGGCTACACCTTTCAACTACAGTGTCCCAGGAGGAGTCCATTCCAAAAGGATCCCATTCTCTTTTAGATGATCTAATAACTCTATGGTCAAGTATTTTCCACCTCGATCCCATCGAAGTGCCTTAATACCTTTGTCGAGTTGGTTTTCTACTTTAGTCTTAAACTCATTGAATTTATCAAAAGCTTCAGACTTATGTCTCACCTAATAGACATAACCATATTTACTGTAATCATCAGTAAATGTGATAAAGTAGCTAAAACCCCTCCTGACAAGTGAACTTATTGGTCTACACACATTCGAGTGTAGTAGCCCCAATAATTCACCCGCAATTTCATCGCGATTGATAAAGGGAACTTTAGTCATTTTGCCCATCAAACAAACCTTGCACCTATCGATCGAATGGAATTCGAATGAACCTGAAAGCCCGCACTTTTGAAGTGCTTATAGGCGCTTCTTGTTTATGCGGCCCAAATGACAATACCATAACAAGTCATTGTTACCCATATCTAATATGTACAATCCTCCAACCAAGTCAGTACTAGTATAAAACATATCATTGCATAGAACATTGAAAACTCCATTTATAATAGTAACATTATATCCTTCCTTGTCAAACACGGATATAGATATAATATTCCTACTAAAAGTAGGTATGCAATATACATTATACAATACTAAGACAAGGCCACTTGGCAAAGCAAGACTCATGGATCCTACATTATTTGCCACAACTCTGAGGTCCACTTCGTGCTTTCCAAACCTCTCCTACTTCCAGCCACCATATATTAGGGCATGTGTGATATCCAGTCCTGGTATATAATACCCATGAATCTTTGGAAGTAGAGAGATGTAGCTCTATAGAGTTAATACCGGATGAAGGCACGGTCCCACCGCCCTTCCTTAGATCATCCAGGTTTCCTGATGAAGGCGCAGTCCTACTGCCCTTCTTCATATCATCCAGGCTATTTGATGAAGGCGCAGTCCCACTGCCCTTCTTCAGATCAGCCGTGAACTTCCTGTAATCCCGGTTCCAATGACCAGGCTGTTGGTAGTAGAAGCAGACATTCTCAGGTGTCTCATCTTTCCTGCCAAGTGCGCATGGGCCCCGCCCTTGCCACTTCCAATTCCCTTGTTGACCATCAGAATATCCTTGGATCCCAGATCCCTGATATATTCTTCTCAGCAGTTAATGACACTTCATTTAACTCTGATATGGTCTTAGAGACAGCCTAGTCAAGGACATATTCTTTGCGTTCAGACTTGAGGACTATCCTCAAAATTCTGTACCAGTCCAAATAGTTTGTCCCATTTAGCTTGACCCTGTCAAGAATAGTTTTTCATGACAAAATATTAATGTTCGCTGAATTTTCCATTTGATCTACAACAGATAAAATTCAATCAGTAAACTGAATAAATTTTATGAAGATCAAACTTAAACACCAACAATCGATTCTAAACCTTTAGAATCTGAAACCAAGATCCTTGATTCACTCGATTAAGCTGAACTAATGCTCACCACTTAATCGAGCTATGTAGGTAGGACTCCATCCAATCACATCCAATGTGACTCTTGGCTAGGGTATGTACTTATGTACACGACTTAGTACTTTGACACATCCTAGATGCGATGAGCACATCAACTACATTCCAAATGCAATGATGCCTCAAATTACATCCAATGTAATTCTTCCTTCGAACCCGTCAACTACATCCAATGTAATGACGATTCTAAGGGCTCACACACAAGGATTAAAATTCCAATTTTATCTTTGCATGTGAGGTGATATGCTCGGTAAATAAAGTTAAGCATGCAATTCTAAAACACATAGAATTAGTCATGCATAAACTAAACCAAACATAAAGCGATAATTGTGCACATAATAGCCTCCTAAACTAACTCCCACTAGCTTCTTGAGCTCCACCGACTTCAAGCCGATGCCAACACCCGAAAAGCCATCAAATGACCTTTTCGCCCTTTCTTCGTCTTGAGTAATATGTTACAATTTAATACACGACTCGCAGGTCGGGAATAAATAAATATTACAAACAAGTGGTTCGACGACCACACCTTGAAAGAATAATTACACGCTAACTCTAACGGCTCGCAGGTCGTGAAAAGCGATAAATAATTAAATCGAGCTCGGGGCTATCATGTACATCATGCCAACAACACATCACACATCGTGTTATCAAACAATCATGTTATCAAACATCTTGTTATTTTCCGGTTTTATTTAATAGCCAAGTTTTGAAATTTTTTGATGCTAGGTTTATCGAAACCGTTCAAAAATGAAACTTTTGAACATTTGATCTTCGAGTTCGTCATGACGGTTCCAAACTCGTCATAACTAACAAAACGGTTTAGCCTTGGCATATCAACCATCCAATGGTCATGCTTGGCCTAGCTACTTTCAATGTTTCATCTCCCCGAGAGACCCGCTCTCGAGGCCCGAAAAATCAAAAAAAAATTCAAAATTTCTAGATTTGAAATAATTTTCAAAAAATTCATTTTACATGCATTAAATCCATAAACAAGAATTAAAACATGTTATCAAACAATTTAGCAAAACAACATGCCAAAAACGAAACTTTCAAGCAAAACCGAAACTTTGAATACCGTCTTGTGAATCCCGAAGGTAGCACGGCTCTGATACCACTGTTTGGTCTCCAGGTAGGGTTGGAGATCAATAAACTCGCAGGGGAATATCAAGGATATCCAAGAGACGATTAAAACCATGAAACAACTAACAAAGAATGGATTCACAAGAGAAAAAATTCAGCACTATTTCTTACCAAAACAAGAACACCGGTTAACGAATGATTGGCTTGAGTCTCCAAGACGCCTACATATCCACATGGGAATCAAAGCCACGTAGTTCTTCTCTTTGAGGACTCAAGAACACAAAAATGCAGGTGGAAACTAGCCAAACCCGAAATGGTAGGAGGAGGGAGAGAAAAAAGTTGATTCCCATTTGTGTCTTGTGTTTGTTATGTTGAGAAAAGATGACTTAAACATAAAAATACCTCATACTTGTCCAACTAAAGGCATGGGACAAGCATGGTGACAAGTAAGGTGTAAATAGGACAAAGTATGGCAAGACAAGATTGGGTTAGGTGGTGAATCACCAACACCTTAATCCTTGTCTTGCTTACTTAGTACTAATTAATCAAGACTTGATCAATTAGTTCCATGGGCCTTGGTTGCATGTGCCTTTCATGGGCCTCTTGGAATATGGCCTGTGTTCATTTCCAACGAGGTCGCGTGATTCGCTCATCGCCTCCAAGCCTTCCATACCAGAAATGTCCAACATTATCCGACGCGATCTATCCCAAGACTCCAAGCCTTGTCTCGATCCGGAAAGTCATATTCACTTACGGGCACATGACCCAAAACCCAGTTTTGGACATGTCCCGAGACAACTCCCTTTTGGCCATTCTCCATAAATGTGTCAATGAGTTTCATCCTCCGGTGTGACCCTTAGGTTTAAGCTTGTCAATAGATCAACGTAACATCCCATTTTACTTGATCCTATTTAAGTGGCAACTAACGAGACTTTAGTATTGCCTGACACTACATAACGAATCGACCCTGTCGATTCTAACCTTTCCGTCGTCCCTGTCATTATCCTTTATCTCCGATATCCTGATTGAGATAAGGCATAGAGCCTTCATCCTTATTATTCTCAATCAATGTTCCTTGATATGTGAGATAACTGAATATATGATACCCAGTATCATGTGCATGGCCATGCTGTTCTTTCAGCACTCTCGATCAAGCGACCGAGAACCGATATCCTTCTCATAACTTAGTATGAGGGGTAAATCCCTTAGCCGTCTTACGTGTCACTCATGTAGGCCGTCCCCAAGCCAATCCTGGCCGTTATGGAAGCCCTGTTACGGACAATGTTAGGCTCAGGTCAAACTCAGTTGTTGACTACATAACAATCACAAAGACTCCTTGATCTAAGGGTACATGGCAAGCTACGACACTGAATATTCATGACTTAATCTATGGCACATATTCAGGGCGGGTCATCTAATATCATGTCCCGCATGTCACGCACCAAATCCGGTTCTTGACCAGACTCGAGATGTAACTTAAGAAAAAGCAATTATAATAATAAATGATATAAAACCAAATAAGCATCCGGCCTTAATACAGTAAAAAGTCTTCAGATCACCACTTATAAAATAATCCTCCAACAAAAGGGTTTACAAAAGTCATAATAGTTCTTTCACAAAGGTTCAAGACCACAAAAAGATAAAGACCAACGTCTCTAAGCACCCGGACCCTAGAAGCTCCCGAGCCTCAAGTCCACTAGTCATCACGCAAACCTGTAAAACAGTCATAAACAGATAGGGGTGAGCTTACGCTCAGTAGGGAAAATGTATAATCAGGTCACCCTTTCAGTTTAACAAATATGCCTTCACAATTTTAGTTCGGATCTTAAATACGAATAATTTCGAATACGTTGAAAAGCAGGAGTAAAATGAGTGTATAGCAATCACGAAGAGTCAACAGTAATCATAAGTAAAAGATGCTATAAATGTATTTCTTAAATAATCAATAAAGGATATGGTATTCGAATTTATGCCGTGGGACATGAGTCGCCACCCTCCGATCCACAATACTCGTTGTGTCATGTCGGATTTTTCCTTGGTCCAGAGGAGACGCATAACGTCGGGCTACCGGTAACAACCCCTAAGGGCATTTATCGTCGGGATTCTCGGAAACGTCTCCAAAGGACCATATGTCATAGGGAACAAAGGTATAGCTCCCGCAGGACGCATACACTTGGGTGAAATAACCAGTAACCATCCCCGTAGGGTAAACCGTCCAATTGCCCCGTAGGGTCCGATATCCAATGTTCTGTAGGGTCCGTAATCTATGTCTCGTAGGGTCCAACCCGTCGGCTATGATACTACCCCACACCGGCACCCCACACCGGCACTTCCTTCGGTGTAGGTACCACACCGGATACAGACTATGAATATACCCTACACCGGCGCTCCCTTCGGTGTAGGTACCATATCGGATACCAAGTTATCGGCTTAGGTACTACCCCACACCGGCGCTCCCTTCGGTGTAGGTACCCTATGACACTACCCCACCCGCAAAGTGGGTGCCATACCGATATAAAAGCTTGCTTAAGGACTCACAAGTGGGTAACACTCTCAAACAATCAAGGAACAACCGACGCTTAACGAATCATAATTCCATCACAACACACCACAAAAATCAATCATAATCTTACACTTACCATTTACTTACCAACCACGATCTATCGGTTCATCGATCACCTGATCGTACCGCTTGGCACAAACAGTCATACTCGATTCCCCAGTCAATCATTCAATCGTTCAAGAGTCAAGCATTCAATCAAGTAAACAATTAAGCAATCAAGCATTTATATTTGGTTGATTGAATCATCTAGTTGTATTAGACTCTTAACTTATCCAAATTAAGCAACCAAGCATGTGAACCTAGCACAACAACTAATCCGAGGGCTCATCACGGCCTCTCTACCAGTAAATCAATTCCCAAGTATCGAAAGCGAGTTACACTAGTGATTCACATCCTAAGCATGCTTACTAGACACGTCCGTTTATGAGCAAACGAAGGACATTTATTCTAGTTATTCGCATCCTATATGCAAGTCTAGGACCTTTCCGATTTTATTAACCTAATAGGCATACTAGTATTGAAATACTCGAGGAATTAGGACTTTCCCTACCTCGTGGTCTTCCTCTAATAATACTTTGATGTAAGGTCGATCAGTCACTTCTCCGTTCTTCACACGGGTACCGGAGTGGTCTTCGTATTCTCGGGCGAAGTCCAAGCTCTCGGGAGAAGTCTAGCTCCGAGGCTGGGTTTACAGAAAAACGGTCCAAAATCAGTTCGGGTCCAGAATACCCAATTCTTTAAATTAACTGATCGTCCAAATCTTGAATTACGTCAAGTAGTCCAAAAAACGTCAGAAGTAGTCCAAAGTGTCATTAAATTAGTTTTAATTTAATTAAGTAAAACTGCCCGACCCGGTTGACCCGAGTCTGACCAGAAACCCGACCCGAATCCGGAAACCGACCCGGATCCGGGTCCAGACCCGATCCGACCCGTGCCCGACCCATACCCGGATCCAGACCCGAGTCGAACCCGGACTCAGATTCAGTCAGACCCAGGCCCAGACCGATCTAGGCCCGAGGCCCAAACCGTCCAGGCCCGAGGCCCAACTGAATCCAGGTCGAGCCTAACCCGAGGTCTCGTCCTGCCTGAGCCGTGAACGGAGGTAGACGGGGCTAGGGTTCCGGCGGACTCCGGCGATGGCGGCGGTTTTGACGGCGGGGGATACGTCAGAAGCTCGGGAATGCGAAGGGAAGGTGGGTTGGGGCGAGGCCCGAGCTCTTACGGCCAGATCTGACGGCCAAAGAGCTCGCTGACGTGCAAGTTCCATATTTGGAACTTGAGCACTCCGGCGACGCTCTCCAGTCCCGTCCGAAGCCAAGGCGAGCCCGGAGCTCGTGATTTCCGACGAAGAAGAAGACGGGGACGATTACTCCGGCAAGTATTTAGACGGCGGTGGGTTGGATTAGAGGACGAGAACGAGAGGGGATAGGGTTTTCTATTTGGGGCTTCGTCGACAGGGAATTGGATGAAGGAGAGGAAGGTGGAGAGAGATGGGTACGAGGTGCGAAGGTTGACGTAGAAGGAGGCCGGTGGACGGCGACGGTGGGAGGTCGGTTCGGGAGGGAGACGAGCGAAGGAGACACCTCGGTTCGCGTGCAAGCAACTGAGAGAGAGAGCGTCGCGACGCCTTTTAAGCATAGGGTTTGGGTTCAGCACGAGTTGGGCTTGGGGAAACCGGGCCTGCGCGTGACTTGCGTGGGCTCGCTTGGTTCAGGCCCAACCCGTGTCTGACCGCCCAAACCAGCCCATAACACTTATTTTCTTTTCTTTAAAAAAAAATTCTTTTCCAAATTAATTGTTGCAAGAACATACCCCCACGTTCTAGATTGTAGTTAGATACCAACCCATTTTACTTGGTGTAGCCGAAAATTGGAGTAGGTGCAAGAGAGAGGAGCTCCCATGGAGCTTTGAAGAAGAATCAAGGAAGAAGAGGCCACTTGAAGCCTTCCTTTAGCCAACCCTTCTCCAAATCCTCACAATCTTCTTCATCTCAATCTTCTAGAGGTAATGGAACTCTCTAATCCTCATTTCTCTTCATCTCTTTTCATGGGTTTTGGGTGAAATTGCTAGATGTTGTTGGGTTTGAGTAGAAATGGTGGGAGATGTTGTTGATGAGAAGCTTTGTTGGGTTTTTGGTGAGAAATCCTTAGTTGTTGGAGCTTTTGAGTTGGGTTTGATTTGATGAATCATTAGAAACTTGTTTGTGTGTTGATTCCTACCATGGGTAGAGGATTATTGAAGGATTTGGACTGTTTTGGGAGTTGGAAGGGGTAAAATTTGGGGTTTGAAGGTGGTTTTTCGGAGAAGAGGAGCTGGAGGTTGAAGAAGGGCGAAACTGCCCTGGTGCGCCACGGATCCGTGACGGATCCCGTGACGGGCGACGTCACGGCTCCGTGAGGGAGTCCGTGACGGCACTCGTCACGGCTCCGTGATGGTAACCGTGATGGTTGGCCTCACGGATCCGTGACCAGGTCCGTGGCAGACCAGGGTGGGGGTTTCTTTGAGGGTTTTTCACCTTGGTTGATCTTGGTTTTGAGCTGAACTTTGGAGGGGCTTTGGGGGTCTTACTTGCTGATTAAGTGGAGTCTAATTAACGTTTCTTTGTGTCCAAGACTTTGGGGATCGAGCTAGAGGAGCAAAGATCACGCCGGGACCCGAGTGAAGAACGGAGTGGTGACCACCGGGCTTCATCAGAGTGTTGAGAGGAAGACCTCGAGGTAGGGAAAGCCTTAACCCCTCGTTTATGATGCTTAGTATGCATGTTAGGCTAATAAAATTGGAAAGGTCCTAGAAATGCCTATAGGATGCGAATAACTAGAATAATCGTCTTTCTATTACTAATAACCGGAAGTGTCTAGTGGTGAATGATTAGGATGCCAATCACTAGTGTAACTCGCTTTCAATACTTGGGAATTGTTTGACTGGTAGAGTGGCCTTGGCAAAGCCCTCGGATTAGTTGCGTGTTAGGATCACATGCTTGGTTGTTGGTTGCTTAGTGGATAGGCTAAAGAGTCTAACGGAACTAGTTGAATTGCATGTGTGAATGCTCGATTGAAGGTTTTTATGATTGGTTGATTAAACTCATACTTGACCGTTGAATGTATTTGAATGATTGCTTGTTGTCCTTAAATGGTTACTTGTAGCATCGAGTATGACTGGTTGTACCGAGCGGTGCAATCAGGTGATCGATGCCCCGTTGGTTCGAGACTGGTAAGTGAACGGTAAGTTGTGATTGTGTGATTGGTGTGCTATGATTATGTTATTCGTGTACTGTGTGTTGTGGTGAATTGGTGATGTGTGAGCTATGTGTGGCAATGAATTGGTGGTTGTTGGGATTGGATTGTTTCTTGTTTTCAGTTTGAGTGCGTTATTCAATTATTAACTAATCATTATTGAATTGCCCAAGTGTATGCTTCCTATGGGAGTAATACCTTGGTTCCCGAGGACATAAAATCCTTTGGAGACGTTTCTGAGAATCCCGATGATAAGCGCCCCGAAGGGTTGTTTCCGGTCGCCTCAATGTTATGCGTCTCCTCTAGATTTGAGGGAAAATCCAAGAGGACACATCATATGTGGATCGGAGGGTGGAGACTTCATGTGCCACGACATTGACTGGTTTACCTATTACCCGTGTTTGTTAAGATCTATCTTGTTGACTTTGATGTTGACTTTATTGAGT
The DNA here is from genome assembly GCA_963921825.1 of Erodium maritimum. Lineage (NCBI taxonomy): Eukaryota > Viridiplantae > Streptophyta > Magnoliopsida > Geraniales > Geraniaceae > Erodium > Erodium maritimum. The sequence goes on along the minus strand of OY997588.1, from coordinate 72,363,197 downwards.
TTAAGGTCCACCTTGTTATGTGTTTTCCCTACTGAGTGCAAGCTCACCCCTGTGAGTTTATTGTTGTGTTTACAGGCTTGATTGAGGAGTAGAGGCTCGGGAGCTTCTCGGTGTGGGTGTCTATAGAGACTTCGCTTTTATTTTATTTCTGTTTGGAACAGATTTTGTGGAGGATTATTATTACACCCCTGGAGGGTTATTTATGTTTTAAACTAAATTTTGTGGATTTGAGTTTCTTATTGGAGTTTTTGTCAAGAACTTATTGTTGAGTTATTGTCTTTTAATCACTTATTCCTAGTCACGCCTTGAGTCCGGGCAAGAACCGGATTTGGGGTGTGACAGCCACTGCTCAAACTCTGTCCAAGATCTCAAAGGGTCCGATGAATCTCGGGGTCAACTTGCCTCCTCCGCGGTTGAACTGCAATAGGCCCTTCTTCGGGCTCACCCTCAGAAATACATGGTCTCCAATCGAGAACTCAAGAGGTTTGCGACGTTTGTCTACATAGCTCTTCTGACGGCTCTGTGCGGTCTTCAACCGCTCTCTAATCACTGCGACCTTCTCAGTCGTCTCTCTGACCATATCTGGTCCAAGTAAGCTCCGATCCCCTACCTCAGCCCAACACACTGGCTACCTACATGGTCTGTCGTATGATGCGGACGCATCTTAGCATTAAAAATGCCACATTTAGGGTGATTTTACTGTTGATTTTAGCCCATTATTGTCTCACTCTCTTATGTTTTGCTCGTTTCTAGCGTTTTTCATGTTTCACATGGTATAGCTTGGAAAAGGAGCGAAAACGCATAAAAAAGGGGAAGAAATTCGAAAGCAGCAGACAAAGTGGTGGAACAGAGCAGGCATCACGGATCCGTGACAGAACCCGTCACGGGTAGTGTCACGGAGCCGTGACGAAGACCCAAATTTCTCCAAATCGTTCTGCTCCGTCACGGATACGTGACGGTGTCCGTGACGGATGCCATCACGGAGCCGTGATGCGCGCGCAGACCTGTTTCCCAAACCGCTTCAGTTTCGAGTTTTTACCCTTTTTAAACCTAAAATCAGCCTCCAATAGAAATAACTTGTAATTTTGAGAGCTAAGAAGAGAGGAGAGTTGAGAGCAAGCTTGAGGAGAGGATTTCCACTTGAAGAACATCATTGTAGTAAAATATTGGGTATTGTATTTCTCTACTTTGGTCAATTATGAAGCTTTCTTCATGTTCATCAATGGTGTTTTCTTCTTCCTTGCTCATGAGTAACTAAAACCCCATAATCTAGGGTTATGGGGGATTAGAGATTTGCTTTCCAATGTGTTGATTGTATAAATGAGTATTGTATAAATGATTTAGAGTTTGTATTAGATTTGAACTTAATGCTCTATCTCCCTGGTAGGCCTGATAGAAGGTGGGAATTGCAATCTGACACTCGTGAGAGGTGGGTTGCAATTGGGTCAGAAATCTTTTACGAATTGGGTTTAAATCTAGACTACTGATAGCTAGGTTAACACGATTGCAATAACCATAGGGTTCAAACCGAAAGTTAGAAATTATCAAATAACGTAATGCTTTGGGTCTCCCTACATCCTGATTCGTGAGAGCTGGGTGGTTAGATTCCATTAGGGTCCGAAACAACGTGAGGAGTTAGGACTAGTTTGAGAGATAATTCGTTGCCCCTAAAATCAGAACAACTTCACAATGTTCATCGTCAGTCAAATGCATTGAAAACGGTCTCTATGAACCCACAACCTTAGATTACTTTTTCTCTGAATTAAAACTCTTCTAAGCTTTGTGATTACTGGCTCACTGTCATTTCGCTTACTGTTTACTTTTCATGTTTTAAAAAAAAATCATCATTTCATCGAAATAGCTTGACAACGATTTTGATATAGAACGTGCTTGACTCGTGCTCCCTTGGGTACGATAATCCGGAACTTAAATTCCAAAAATACTACTTGACGACCGGTACGCTTGCCGTGTCCTTTTCTGTGCTAAAAACGCAGGGCGTCAAGTTAATGGCGCCGTTGCCGGGGAGCAATTGAGCCAACCCTTTCTATAAAAGTTGTGTTTCGACTATTTCACTTTTTAATTTTTGCTTTTTAATTTATGCTCACAAGTTCTAAATCCACTCCAATGTATTTGCTTAGTGATACATATTTACGAGAAGCAGGACAATTGAAGATAAGAGCTTTAAAGAAGAAACTTGGTGAGGGAAGTGTCAATTCAGACACAATGGAAAATGTGGGCACTGATGCCACTAGGCAGAATGCAGGAGGTGGACAACAGAATAACCAGGTGGTCCAAAGAAATCAACAAGAGGAACCTATAACTGTCGCGGAGCCACCAAGATATCTCTTTGATTATGGAACACCTCATACCAATAACCTACATCAGAGCATTCTCCTACCACCAGTGGAAGCTCACCAATTCGAGATTAAAACCTCTACCATCCAATTACTTCTACAAAATACATTTAGCGGGAATCCAAACACGGATCCCGATCCTGGTGCACATTTGACTAAATTTAATGAGATTTGTGCTACTTTCAGGTACAATGGAGTGTCAAACAAAGCAATTAAATTGCGGGTCTTCAAGTTTACTTTAAGGGATGAGGCAGCTGACTGGATTTCAAGCCTACCTAACCACGCACTTACAACATGGGTTGATCTATCACAGAAGTTTCTAGCTAGATTCTACTCGCCAAGGAAGACTAAGGAGCTAAGAGCCAAGATCCAAAATTTTGGTCAATCGAACTTTGAATCACTAGCAGAAGCTTGGGCGCGATATCAATGACTCATGAGGAAGTGTCCCCACCATGGACAAGAGATGTGGTTCTAGCTGCAGACATTCTACCAAGGGTTAAACAGACCAAGTCAAGCAGAGCTGAACGCCACATCTGGTGGTTCGTTCACCAAACACATTCTGCAGAAGTGCCAAGAGATTCTAGATAATATAATGGCCAATGATGCTTGGCATTCTAAAAGAGCACCTGGAGGGTCTTACGTCAATTCAGTCAACTCAGCAGCAGAAATAAATCAAGTCATGGAGCAATTAAAAGAAATGAAGCTGATGATGGCAGGCATGCAGGGACAACCACCACAGCCTAATCCAATGGACTACGAGGAGGCTAACTAGGTGAATCATAATGGTAACCAAGGGAGGAAGTACGACCCTTATTCAAATACTTATAATGAGGGTTGGAAAGATCGCCCTGAGCTCAAATGGGGAGGAGATCAGAATCAAAGAAGCCAAAATCCAACACCTCCCGGATTCAATTAGAGACCTCAAAATCAAGGCAACCAGCAGAGAAATCCTCAACCTCAGCAAAATTCAGGTAACCAACAACCTTTTTCTGACCCGACTTCTTTAATTTTAAAAATGTTGCAGATACAGGAGGAGAAGAATAGGATACAGGAGGAGAAGAATAGGGTACATGATGAGGAGAATAGGAAAATACATAAGCGGTTAGAGGAAAAAGATCAGCAGATAAGGGAGCTGCTTAGGAAACAAGCTGAAGCAGATAACAACTATAAATCAGTAAATACTCAGCTAGGACAGGTTGCCACAACAGCAAACTACAGACCTCCAAGATCCCTACCTAGTGACACCGAGAGGAATCCTAGAGAAAATGCACATGCAATTACTACAAGGAGTGGTAAGGTGGTGGAACCAGAAGAGAAGGAGAATGAGAAAGAGCTACCCTCAGAAATCTCTACAGAACAAATTCAAGATCAAGAGCAAGAAGACTTAATAGAGGTAGTAAGCTGAGAGCACTCCATAGGTAAGAAGGTAAGGGAGCCCGTGGTTGATTCAGAAACCCGGACTCCACATCTTCCTTTCCCCTCTATTGTTAAAAAGTCTAAACATGATGATCAGTATGCTAAATTCTTGAATGTGTTTAGGAAGCTTGAGATTAATATTCCTTTTCTTGATGCAATTAAAAACATGCCTATCTATGAAAAATTCTTGAAGGATATTATATCTAACAAAAGAAATTGCAAGAGCATGAAAGGGTGAATTTAAGTGAGGAGTGTTCTGCTATCTTGCAGAATAAACTGCCTCCTAAATTGAAAGACCCGGGTAGCTTCACTATACCATGTGAAATGGGGTCCCTTTCATTTGCAAAAGCTTTGTGTGATTTAGGGGCTAGTATAAATTTGATGCCTTTAAATATTTTTAAGCAATTAGGATTGAAAGAGGAATTAAAACCAACTTCTATGTCCCTACAGCTAGCTGATAGATCTATTAAGTACCCAAGAGGGATTGTGGAAGATGTGTTGGTGAAAGTAGACAAATTTATTTTCCCTGCTGAATTTTATATCTTGGACATGCATGAAGATTATGAGATTCCCCTAATCCTAGGAAGACCATTCTTGGCCACAGCCTGAGCTCTTATTGATGTAGAGCAAGGGAAATTGACCATCCGATATGGCAAACATGCTATAACTGATGATACTTATTATAGGATTGACTTGATTGATTCTGTAGTGCAGGAAAATTTTATTCCTGATGATCCTTTACTGGCATGTTTAATTAATGAGGATTCAACCACTTGCGATCTTATGCAGGATAAGGAAGCAGAGATGGTCAATCTCTTGGAGGCATGCCCTCCAAGAAAGAGGGATAGACCCCACACTCGTCTCACCTTGGAGGCGAGGCAAGGGCCTATGCTAAAACCCTCTGTTGAGCAAGCCCCTGAGCTTGAATTAAAACCCCTCCCAGATAATTTAAAATACATGTTTTTAAATGAAGACAATACATTACCTGTTATAATTTCTTCTGAATTGTCTTCTCTGCAGGAGGAAAAGCTGATGAGGGTGCTCAAGGAACATAAAAAGGCCTTTGGATGGACAGTAGCTGACATTAGAGGAATTAGCCCGTCAACATGTATGCACAAGATCTTAATGGAAGATACCTGCAAACCAACTGTACAACCACAAAGGAGGCTCAACCCATTAATGCAAGAGGTAGTAAAAAAGGAAATTATAAAGCTACTCGATGCATGTATTATCTATCCCATCTCTGATAGTGCTTGGGTTAGTCCTATTCAATGTGTGCCTAAGAAAGGGGGGATGACGGTAGTAACAAACGATAAGAATGAACTAATTCCTACTAGAACTGTTACAGGGTGGAGAGTATGCATAGACTATAGAAAATTAAATGATGTCACCCGAAAAGACCATTTTCCCTTGCCTTTTATTGATCAAATGTTAGAAAAATTAGCTGGTCATGAATATTATTGCTTTCTAGATGGATATAGTGGGTATAATCAAGTAGCTATAGCTCCCGAGGATCAAGAGAAAATGACTTTAACTTGCCCTTATGGAACATTTGCATATAGAAGAATGCCATTCGGTTTGTGTAATGCACCTGCTACATTTCAAAGATGCATGACTGCTATTTTTCATGACATGATTGGTGATTACCTTGAAGTATTTATGGATGATTTCTCTATGTTTGGTTCTTCGTTTGATGATTGTTTAAATAATCTGCATAAAGTGTTGACTAGATGTGAAGAAACAAACCTTGTTCTTAATTGGGAAAAATGACATCTTATGATACAACTGGGAATTGTTTTAGACCATAAAATCTCATCTAAAGGGATTGAGGTAGATAAGGTCAAAGTAGATGTAATAGGTAAATTACCTCCACCTATTAATATAAAAGGAATTAGAAGTTTTTTAGGACATGCAGGGTTCTATAGGAGATTTATAAAGGGATTTTCTGAAATCTCTAAACCATTATGTAATTTGCTAGTCAAAGATGTCCCTTTTAATTTTGATGATGCATGTTTGAAAAGCTTCTTAAACTTAAAAGAAAAATTGTTAAATGCACTTGTAATGGTCAGTCCCGACTGGTCTCTACCATTTGAATTGATGTGTGATACTAGTGATATAGCGGTAGGAGCAGTTTTAGGACAAAGGAAAGATAAGGTTTTTCATACCATATACTATGCTAGTAGAGTTCTCAATAAGGCTCAATTAAATTATGCTACTAGTGAAAAAGAACTTTTAGCTGTGGTATTTGCATGTGACAAATTTCACCCATATCTTGTCTTATCCAAGGTTATAGTATACACTGACCATGCAGCTCTTAAGTACCTGTTTAGAAAGAAGGATGCTAAGCCTAGATTGCTAAGGTGGATTTTACTACTCGAAGAATTTGATTTGGAAATACGAGATAAGAAAGGAGTAGAGAATGTGATAGCAGACCACCTGTCTAGGATTGAGAATCCATATGAAGAGCTGAGTAAGCCAATAAATGAGGAGTTTCCAGATGTGCACCTATTCCAGGAAAAGCACATCGAAGCCCCGTGGTTTGCAAGTTTTGCAAACTACTTGGCAAGTGGTGCTCTAATTCCTGACATGAAACCCTACCAGAAGAACAAATTCTTACATGATGTGAAAAACTATTTTTGGGATAACCCTTTTCTGTTTAAGATTTGTGCAGATCAAATGGTGAGAAGGTGTGTCCCCGAAGAGGAGCAAGAAGCTATTTTGCATCAATGTCACGGGGGTGATGTAGGAGGTCATTTTGGACCACAGAGAACAGCTCAAAAGGTACTTCAATAAGGTTTTTATTGGCCTAACTTATTTCATCATGCTATTCGGTTTGTTGAGCAATGTGACAGGTGCCAAAGAACAGGAAATATTTCAAAGAAGCATGAGATGCCTCTGAACATTACCATAGAGGTAGAGTTGTTCGATGTGTGGAACATCGACTTCATGGGTCCATTTTCTAGATCTAACGGTATGGAATATGTACTAGTTGCAGTAGATTATGTGTAAAAGTGGGTAGAGGCGATAGCCTTACCCACTAATGATGCCAACCCGGTGGTTGCTTTCCTTAAGAAGCACATTTTTTCCCGGTTTGGCACACCCAGGGCAATAGTAAGCGATGGTGGGAAACACTTTTGCAATAAAATATTTTGGAAACTTCTAAATCAATATGGAGTCACCCATCGCTTAGCTACACCCTACCATCCCCAAACTAGCGGGCAGGTGGAAGTTACCAATAGGGAATTAAAAAGCATTTTAGAAAAGACTGGTGATATGTCTAGGAAAAATTGGGCACAAAAGTTAGATGATGCACTTTGGGCATATAGAACAACATATAAAACCCCTATTGGAATGTCACCGTATAAGATGGTATATGGGAAGTCATGTCACTTACCGTTAGAGTTACAACATAAAGCATATTGGGCGCTTAAGTTTTTAATCTTTGATGCTAATCTTTGTGCTGAAAAGAGGTTGATGCAGATTAATGAGCTGGACGAGTTTAGGTCCCTTTCTTATTTCAGCACTGATTTATACAAGGAGCGCACCAAGATCGCCCATGACAAGAAAATTGTGCAAAGGGAGTTTAGGGAGGGAGATAGGGTCCTTCTCTATAACTCTCGGTTGAAGATCTTCTCTGGAAAGCTCGTTTCGAAGTGGAGCGGGCCCTATAAAGTTACTCGAGTCTTATCAAAAGGGGCGGTAGAAATTTGTGATGGAACATGGCCCCCATTTTTATTCAATGGACATCGAATTAAGCATTATTATGGGGGACCGTTGGGACCAGAGGAGTCCCTATACCTGGAGGAGCCAGACTATGAGGAGGAAGAGGTGGCCTAAAGCCGCCTTTGAGTCGAGCTATCGACATTAAACAAAAGCGCTTCTCGGGAGGCAACCCCAGGTTATTTTGTGTTTATTTTCTTTGTTTTTCGTGAATTAATAGATGCATGTGTGTGCAGGATTGTCAGAGGAAGAAAAGGAGGATACGAGCAGTCAAAAACGGAGGCTACAGAGGGACGGATCCGTGAGGGCCACCGTCAGGGAGGCCTTCACGGCTCCTTGACGAAGCAGAGCAAAAATAGTAAAATGGGAGCTTCATCACGGCTCCGTGAGGGTAGCCGTCACGGGTACAGTCACGGCTCCGTGACCGCGCGAAGAGAAGAAAAAAAAAGAATGGAGCAGGCCCGGCGGCCCAGTCAATCAGGCCCGGTCCGAAGCCCAACCATTCAACTTGACCCAGCCCGTCCGGCCCACTCACCCAACCCACTCGATCAGGCCCGGTCCGAAGCCCAGCTAACCCAAGCCCACCCGACCCACCTTATCCTTCTAAAACCCTAACTACGTCTTCTTCTTCACTTCCTCTTCACCTTCACGCCTCCACCCTCATTCATCTTCTTCTTCAACTTCATCCTTCTCCGACCTCCATCATCTCCCCCCCTCTCTACCTTCACGCACCACACAACCACCCACAAACCAAAAAAACCGTTTTTTCCCTCTTCATCTTCACCATCGACCCCCATAACCCTCCTCACCACGAGCTTCGGGCTGGACCTCGGACGCCGGCATTCACGGGAAGGACCGCCGGATTTCTTATCGGCGGACAGCAACAGAGCTCCGGGCTGAAACGCATCACGGCTCCGGCTTGTAAGCCGTCACGGACAGCGTCACGGACAGCGTCACGGCTCCGGCCTGTGCTCCGTCGCGGGCCTTCTCACGGTTCCGACCAGCTCGCCGTCACGGACCGACTCATGGATCCGTGATCACCTCCGTGGCTGAAAAATGGCGCCTACTAAGAAGCGGAAAGGAGAAGCATCGAGATCGCAGCCTCAACCGTTACAAATTCTTCATCCGGGCACGAGCTCTACTTCGAACAGGGCGGATCAGCAACCTCAGATTCCTCCGGACTCGGACATAGGTACTCCCAATAACCCGTGCCTCATTTTTGCTCATGAATTGGAGATTAAGGTCCTTGAAAAAAACCTGAGACGAGGAATGATGCAAAATCGTTTCTTGGATACCAAGTTCGTCACACGAACTTTGGGTTTTGCTGATGAGTTCAAGGCACGCCTGAATGACTTTGGATGGTCGAGGCTATGGGGTTGGGAACCCCGGCATTACGAGAAACTCACAATTGAGTTTCTCACATCATTTGGTCGGCCAATCTTTAGTGACAAATATGTGAAATTTAGATTGTGTGCGCGAGTATTTAAACTCCCCATATCTGAATTTCAAGAAGCCTGCGGGTTCGCTCCTATTGAAGGGGGTTATCCTAACTATTGCCTAATTGAGGATGCTTGGGCTGAGATTAGTGAGCCCAACACACCTCTGACCTCGAGCCCCCTAGCTAAGAACCTCAAATCCGTTATGCTTAAGTACATGCATAGGGTGTTGAGTTACACTCTTTTTACACGGAGTGATAACTTACACATCGTGAACCATAGGGAAGTTCGGCTTCTTCACTGTTTTGAAAAGGGAATTCAAGCCCCCTTTGAGAAGCTCCTTATGGAACACTTGGAACAGCATGCTACACGGGCTACTGGGAGGATTAGTTGTGCGGCGATCGCCACACAATTAGCCCAATATTTTGGGGTTTGGGACAACCCGCAGGAAGCCCACACGATGTTTAAATCCATCTATTTCGGCCGGGAAGTTTTTAAGGATGCCGACATGCGCACAGCAGGCCCCGAGCCCAGAGGGGACGAGGGTGAAGGAGATCCTAGGTATGCGGCCCTGTCGGCCCAGATCACTGCTCTTCAGGAGGAGATGCGCACGGGTTTCCAAAGACAGGAAACCCGCCATGTTGAGTATACTACCCAATTTCAGGGTATATCTACTCGGTTCGACGGGGTCGAGAACCGATTTGGTGGGATGGATACTCAGTTTGACAGGGTTCACATGTTAGTCTTAGTGTCCATAGTTCAATCCTAAATGTCCAAATGTATATATCATCGTTAGCAATAAAATTAAAGCGGCTTTATATTACTTATGTGTTGCAGTAATACATCGATGTGTGCTCTAATCTATGCCCACAATGCGAATAGAACCATAGATCGAGATAGATCACACTCGATGGGTCCCTAGTCAACAAAGCTTCACTAGAAGCGACTAGTATGAAAGATGGCTCTTTATGGCTTACGTTTTGTTAGTCATTGGAATGGGATTCCGGAGTCTGATCATAGATAGCATGTGGGACATGATATTGGACGACCCGACATGAATATGTGCCATAGATCAAGTCATGAACATATTCATTGTCGTAGCTTGTCATGTATCCTTAGACCAAGGAGTCTTTGTGATCGCTATGTAGTCAACAACTGAGTTTGACCTGAGCCTAACGTTGTCCGTAACAGGGCTTCCATAACGGCCAGGATTGGCTTGGGGACGGGCTACATGAGTGACACGAAAGACGGCAAAAGGATTTATCCCTCTTACTGAGGTATGAGAAAGATATCAGTTCTCGGCCGCTTGATCGAGAGTGACTGAAAGAATAGCATGGCCATGCACATGATACTGGGTATCATATATTCAGTCATCTCATATATCAAGGAACAGTGATTGAGAATAATAAGGATGACGGCTCTATGCCTTATCTCAATCAGGATATCGGAGATAAAAGGATAATGACAGGGACGACGGAAAGGTTAGAATCGACAGGGTCGATTCGTTATGCATTGTCAGGCAATACTACAGTCTCGTTAGTTGCCACTTAACTAGGATCAAGTAAAATGGGATTTTACGTTGATCTATTGACATGCATAAACCTAAGGGTCACACCGAAGGATGAAACTCATTGACACATTTATGCAGAATGGCCAAAAAGGGAGTTGTCTCGGGACATGATCAAAACCGGGTTTTGGGTCATGTGCCCGTAAGTGAATAGGACTTTACGGATCGAGACAAGGCTTGGAGTCTTGGGATTGATCGCGTCGGATAATGTTGGACATTTCCGGTATGGAAGGCTTGGAGGCGATGAGCGAATCACGGGACCTCGTTGGAAATGGCCACGGGCCATGTTCCAAGAGGCCCATGAAAGGCCCATGCAACCAAGGCCCATGGAACTAATTAATCAAGTCTTGATTAATTGGTACTAAGTAAGCAAGACAAGGATTAAGGTGTTGGTGATTCACCACCTAACCCAATCTTGTCTTGCCATACTTTGTCCTATTTACACCTTACTTGTCATCATGCTTGTCCCATGCCTTTAGTTGGACAAGTATGGGTTTTGTTATGTTTAAGTCATCTTTTTTCAACATAAAAAACACAAGACAAGAATAGGAAACACAACTTCTCTCCCCCTTCCCTTGCAATTTCGGGTTTGGCAAGTTCCCACCTCCATTTTTGTGTTCTTGAGTCCTCAAAGAGAAGAACTACGTGGCTTTGATTCCCATGTGGATACGTAGGCGTCTTACAGACTCAAGCCAATCATTTGTTAACCGGTGTTCTTGTTTTGGTAATAAATAGTGCTGAATTTTTCTCTTGTGAATCCATTCTTTGTTAGTTGTTTCATGGTTTAATCGTCTCTTGGTTTTCATTGATTTTCCGCTGCGAGTTGTTCATCTCCAACCCTACCTCGAGACCCAACATCACACCCGATTCGACACGGTGGACTCTACTCTTGAGCCCTTTTCCACCTTGCCTATGACTGTTGACTGGATCCAGACCCGCATGAGGTCTGACTAATGGGGTAGTGTCCGGTCTGAGCAGTCTGGCCAGCCCTCTGACCTCCCTCCTGTCCAGCCCTCTGACCTCCCTCTTGGCCACCCGCAGTGAGCGGGTGCATCTGCATCTTGTATATTGTAATAACCACTCCCGGTCAACGCTAGTCAAACCTGCGAAAAACAGGAAAATTTAAAAAATTTGGTCAGGCACTTAATTAAACCCAAAAATTGACTCTGAGGGTCATACCGGACGTAAGTTGACCCTGATATATCGACCGAAGTGAGTTTCGGGGGACTCGGGGAAACTTTCTGATCAATTTGGGAAATTTTGACTTTTCGCTGAAAAAGTCAACCGATCGACGTTTTGGTCCATTCGAGGACCGTTTTGGATCCAAAAAGCTTATCCGTCGTCAAATCGGTCTTAGTTGAGCCATTTCCTTGTATCCCGTGAAGTTTCGTAATTTCTTGGAAAATGGGTCCGTTCGGGGCCCGAGACGTCCGATTTTGGCAAATCTGACTGAACAATATCTATTGTAGAGTTTGGTTCAAAAATTCAAGCCCAACACTTTTAATTTGGGCCATGATCAAATCCCATCTCTTAAGTCCACAAGAATCTATTTTAGGCCCACTTGTGACTTAAACCCTTTTCTCTTTTTGGCTTGTATGGGTACAAATAGTAAACATTAGGGTTTGAGTGACTTAGATAGAGAAGGAGCTTGTGTGCGGCATGACTGGGACAGAAAGGAAAGGAAATTGGATGGCTCCTTGTCTTGGGTGGCGCGGCTGAATCGTGTACGCAACAAGAGATTTGGTGCTTGGTCTTGGTAAGGTAAGGTGATCTTGAGCTATAGATTGTGATGTGTACCCATATGTGTTCCTTCTTCTTTTTATGCTCAGTAAAGTCTAACCTTTGGATCATTTAATGAAGCAGAAGCAAAACAAGTGGCTTTGCTTTTCTTTTCTGTTGCTTATGAGCATTAAATGATCTTTGTTGCTTATGGGATAAGAGCAACATCAAAAGGGTATATAGATTCACTGATTAATTGAGCTGGAGCAGTTAGGTAGGAGAGACTGTTGGGTCTCGAGGTAGGGTTGAAATGAACCAACTCGCAGCGGAAAATCAATGAAAACCAAGAGACGATTAAACCATGAAACAACTAACAAAGAATGGATTCACAAGAGAAAAATTCAGCACTATTTCTTACCAAAACAAGAACACCGGTTAACGAATGATTGGCTTGAGTCTCCAAGACGCCTACGTATCCACATGGGAATCAAAGCCACGTAGTTCTTCTCTTTGAGGACTCAAGAACACAAAAATGGAGGTGGAAACTAGCCAAACCCGAAATGGCCATGGAAGAGGGAGAGAAAATGTGTTTCCTATTCTTGTCTTGTGTTTGTTATGTTGAAGAAAGATGACTTAAACATAAAAAAAAACCCATACTTTTCCAACTAAAGGAATGGGACAAGTATGGTGTCAAGTAAGGTGTAAATAGGACAAAGTATGGCAAGACAAGATTGGGTTAGGTGGTGAATCACCAACACCTTAATCTTTGTCTTGCTTACTTAGTACTAATTAATCAAGACTTGATTAATTAGTTCCATGGGCCTTGGTTGCATGGGCCTTTCATGGGCCTCTTGGAACATGGCCCGTGGCCATTTCCAACGAGGTCCCGTGATTCGCTCATCGCCTCCAAGCCTTCCATACCGGAAATGTCCAACATTATCCGACGCGATCAATCCCAAGACTCCAAGCCTTGTCTCGATCCGTAAAGTCCTATTCACTTACGGGCACATGACCCAAAACCCAGTTTTGGTCATATCCCGAGACAACTCCCTTTTGGCCATTCTCCATAAATGTGTCAATGAGTTCCATCCTCCGGTGTGACCCTTAGGTTTATGCATGTCAATAGATCAACGTAAAATCCCATTTTACTTGATCCTATTTAAGTGGCAACTAACGAGACTTCAGTATTGCCTGACACTGCATAGCGAATCGACCCTGTCGATTCTAACCTTTCCGTCGTCCCTGTCATTATCCTTTTATCTCCGATATCCTGATTGAGATAAGGCATAGAGCCGTCATCCTTATTATTCTCAATCACCGTTCCTTGATATGTGAGATGACTGAAGATATGATACCCAGTATCATGTGCATGGCCATGCTATGCTTTCAGTCACTCTCGATCAAGCGGCCGAGAACCGATATCTTTCCCATACCTCAGTATGAGGGATAAATGCCTTAGCCGCCTTTCGTGTCACTCATGTAGCCCGTCCCCAAGCCAATCCTGGCCATTATGGAAACCCTGTTACGGACAACGTTAGGCTCAGGTTAAACTCAGTTGTTGACTACATAGCGATCACAAAGACTCCTTGGTCTAAGTATACATGACAAGCTACAACACTGAATATGTTCATGACTTAATCTATGGCACATATTCAGGGCAGGTCGTCCAATATCATGTCCCACATGATATCTATGATCAGACTCCGGAATCCCATTCCAATGACTAACAGAACGTAAGCCATAAAGAGCCATCTTTCATACTAGTCGCTTCTAGTGAAGCTTTGTTGACTAGGGACCCATCGAGTGTGATCTATCTCGATCTATGGTTCTATTCGCATGGTGGGCATAGATCAGAGCACACATCGATATATTACTCCAACACATAAGTAATATAAAGCCGCTTTAATTTTATTGCTAACGATGATATATACATTTGGACATTTAGATTGAACTACGGGCACTAAGACTAACAGAGACAACAATGATCCGAGAAGTAAAAGGAAATTTGTTCGATTGTTGTTGATGTTTTTAGAGTAGATCGGTAACAAGGGCATCGATTTATTCTCTTGGGGATTATCGTTTTGTGTATTGAGAAATAGGGAATTAGGGTTTGTAATTTGTGAGGATTCGGAAATTTGGGTTAGAAACTTTAAACGCGGAATTAAATCGCTCGGGTATCAGAAATTGATTCCGTCGATTGCCTTGGAACCCTTGAATTATTATAAGATCGTAGAAATGAAAACGGGAATTTTCGGAGCCCCGGAAGGGCGTTTTCAAAACCCGGGCAGATTCGCCATTTCGGGCGAATCGGGCTTTTCCGATCCCATTATTGACAATGTCGAGCAATTGGGGAATTTGGGAGTGATCGACATTGTCGGGGTTACTTTTGTTGGGTCTCGAGGTATGGTTGGAGATGAACCAACTCGCAGCGGAAAATCAATGAAAACCAAGAGACGATTAAACCATGAAACAACTAACAAAGAATGGATTCACAAGAGAAAAATTCAGCACTATTTCTTACCAAAACAAGAACACCGGTTAACGAATGATTGGCTTGAGTCTCCAAGACGCCTACGTATCCACATGGGAATCAAAGCCACGTAGTTCTTCTCTTTGAGGACTCAAGAACACAAAAATGGAGGTGGAAACTAGCCAAACCCGAAATGGCCATGGAAGAGGGAGAGAAAATGTGTTTCCTATTCTTGTCTTGTGTTTGTTATGTTGAAGAAAGATGACTTAAACATAAAAAAAAACCCATACTTTTCCAACTAAAGGAATGGGACAAGTATGGTGTCAAGTAAGGTGTAAATAGGACAAAGTATGGCAAGACAAGATTGGGTTAGGTGGTGAATCACCAACACCTTAATCTTTGTCTTGCTTACTTAGTACTAATTAATCAAGACTTGATTAATTAGTTCCATGGGCCTTGGTTGCATGGGCCTTTCATGGGCCTCTTGGAACATGGCCCGTGGCCATTTCCAACGAGGTCCCGTGATTCGCTCATCGCCTCCAAGCCTTCCATACCGGAAATGTCCAACATTATCCGACGCGATCAATCCCAAGACTCCAAGCCTTGTCTCGATCCGTAAAGTCCTATTCACTTACGGGCACATGACCCAAAACCCAGTTTTGGTCATATCCCGAGACAACTCCCTTTTGGCCATTCTCCATAAATGTGTCAATGAGTTCCATCCTCCGGTGTGACCCTTAGGTTTATGCATGTCAATAGATCAACGTAAAATCCCATTTTACTTGATCCTATTTAAGTGGCAACTAACGAGACTTCAGTATTGCCTGACACTGCATAGCGAATCGACCCTGTCGATTCTAACCTTTCCGTCGTCCCTGTCATTATCCTTTTATCTCCGATATCCTGATTGAGATAAGGCATAGAGCCGTCATCCTTATTATTCTCAATCACCGTTCCTTGATATGTGAGATGACTGAAGATATGATACCCAGTATCATGTGCATGGCCATGCTATGCTTTCAGTCACTCTCGATCAAGCGGCCGAGAACCGATATCTTTCCCATACCTCAGTATGAGGGATAAATGCCTTAGCCGCCTTTCGTGTCACTCATGTAGCCCGTCCCCAAGCCAATCCTGGCCATTATGGAAACCCTGTTACGGACAACGTTAGGCTCAGGTTAAACTCAGTTGTTGACTACATAGCGATCACAAAGACTCCTTGGTCTAAGTATACATGACAAGCTACAACACTGAATATGTTCATGACTTAATCTATGGCACATATTCAGGGCAGGTCGTCCAATATCATGTCCCACATGATATCTATGATCAGACTCCGGAATCCCATTCCAATGACTAACAGAACGTAAGCCATAAAGAGCCATCTTTCATACTAGTCGCTTCTAGTGAAGCTTTGTTGACTAGGGACCCATCGAGTGTGATCTATCTCGATCTATGGTTCTATTCGCATGGTGGGCATAGATCAGAGCACACATCGATATATTACTCCAACACATAAGTAATATAAAGCCGCTTTAATTTTATTGCTAACGATGATATATACATTTGGACATTTAGATTGAACTACGGGCACTAAGACTAACAGAGACAACAATGATCCGAGAAGTAAAAGGAAATTTGTTCGATTGTTGTTGATGTTTTTAGAGTAGATCGGTAACAAGGGCATCGATTTATTCTCTTGGGGATTATCGTTTTGTGTATTGAGAAATAGGGAATTAGGGTTTGTAATTTGTGAGGATTCGGAAATTTGGGTTAGAAACTTTAAACGCGGAATTAAATCGCTCGGGTATCAGAAATTGATTCCGTCGATTGCCTTGGAACCCTTGAATTATTATAAGATCGTAGAAATGAAAACGGGAATTTTCGGAGCCCCGGAAGGGCGTTTTCAAAACCCGGGCAGATTCGCCATTTCGGGCGAATCGGGCTTTTCCGATCCCATTATTGACAATGTCGAGCAATTGGGGAATTTGGGAGTGATCGACATTGTCGGGGTTACTTTTGTTGGGTCTCGAGGTATGGTTGGAGATGAACCAACTCGCAGCGGAAAATCAATGAAAACCAAGAGACGATTAAACCATGAAACAACTAACAAAGAATGGATTCACAAGAGAAAAATTCAGCACTATTTCTTACCAAAACAAGAACACCGGTTAACAAATGATTGGCTTGAGTCTCCAAGACGCCTACGTATCCACATGGGAATCAAAGCCACGTAGTTCTCACTCTTTGAGGACTCAAGAACACAAAATGGAGGTGGAAACTAGCCAAACCCGAAATGGCCATGGAAGAGGGAGAGAAAATGTGTTTCCTATTCTTGTCTTGTGTTTGTTATGTTGAAAAAGGATGACTTAAACATAACAAAACCCATACTTGTCCAACTAAAGGCATGAGACAAGTATGGTGTCAAGTAAGGTGTAAATAGGACAAGTATGGCAAGACAAGATTGGGTTAGGTGGTGAATCACCAACACCTTAATCCTTGTCTTGCTTACTTAGTACTAATTAATCAAGACTTGATTAATTAGTTCCTTGGTTTCATGGGCCTTTCATGGGCCTCTTGGAACATGGCCCGTGGCCATTTCTAACGAGGTCCCGTGATTCGCTCATCGCCTCCAAGCCTTCCATACCGGAAATGTCCAACATTATCCGACGCGATCAATCCCAAGACTTGTCTCGATCCGTAAAGTCCTATTAACGTACGAGCACATGACCCAAAACCCAGTTTTGGTCATGTCCCGAGACAACTCCCTTTTGGCCATTCTCCATAAATGTGTCAATGAGTTTCATCCTCCGGTGTGACCCTTAGGTTTATGCATGTCAATAGATCAACGTAAAATCCCATTTTACTTGATCCTAATTAAGTGGCAACTAACGAGACTTTAGTATTGCCTGACACTGCATAACGAATCGACCTTGTCGATTCTAACCTTTCCGTCATCCTTGTCATTATCCTTTTATCTCCGATATCCTGATTGAGATAAGGCATAGAGCCGTCATCCTTATTATTCTCAATCACTGTTCCTTGATATGTGAGATGACTGAAGATATGATACCCAGTATCATGTGCATGGCCATGCTATTCTTTCAGTCACTCTCGATCAAGCGGCCGAGAACCGATATCTTTCCCATACCTTAGTATGAGGGATAAATCCCTTAGCCGCCTTTCGTGTCACTCATGTAGCCCGTCCCCAAGCCAATCCTGGCCGTTATGGAAGCCCTGTTACGGACAACGTTAGGCTCAGGTCAAACTCAGTTGTTGACTACATAGCGATCACAAAGACTCCTTGGTCTAAGGATACATGACAAGCTACGACACTGAATATGTTCATGACTTAATCTATGGCACATATTCAAGGCGGGTCGTCCAATATCATGTCCCACATGATATCTATGATCAGACTCCGGAATCCCATTCCAATGACTAACAGAACGTAAGCCATAAAGAGCCATCTTTCATACTAGTCGCTTCTAGTGAAGCTTTGTTGACTAGGGACCCATCGAGTGTGATCTATCTCGATCTATGGTTCTATTCGCATGGTGGGCATAGATCAGAGCACACATCGATATATTACTCCAACACATAAGTAATATAAAGCCGCTTTAATTTTATTGCTAACGATGATTTATACATTTGGACATTTAGGATTGAACTACGGGCTCTAAGACTAACAATCTCCCACTTGCCCTAGTTCCAATCTAAACTCCAATATGTCCCCATCGACTTTACATGTCTAACATGTTCAGGCAGCGACACTGCCTTAGTCAAAGGGTTGGCTATGTTATCATCTGTTGCAATATAGGTTATCTTCACTTCACCTCAGTTCAGTATTTATCTGATGAGGTGGATACGCCGCAGTACATGTTTGGATTTGTTAAACGATTTAGGCTTTTAGCTTGCGCAATGGCCCTTGTGTTGTCGCAAGATGGATTCACCGGGCTGGATGGGTTTTTAATTACACCCAGCCCTGCCATGAATTTCCAAATCCACATAGCCTCCTTAGCTGCCTATGCAGCATCCATGTACTTGGCCTCTGTCGTAGATTCGGCAATGATATCTTGCTTTACGCTCTCCCAGCTAAAGCTCTGCCATTCAGCGTAAACACATATCCTGATTGACTTCTAAAGTCATATGGATTTGTCTTGGAAAACTAGCGTCTACTTATCCTTCGGCGACTAGTTCAGCATCATCTTTCCCCCGGGTTAGAATGATGTCTACTGGTACAACATAAGGCTTACGAGACGTCTGGTCTCATACATGTCATGCCATATATGATCGATCCTGCCCCCAGGCACATAGGATTTTCATCATCCTTTTCAGCTCATCAGGTGTCTTAGGACACCGAGTCTTGCTGAGATAAATGCCATGACTAGTGGGTAAGACTACTTTCTTTGAATCGAGCATTAAGAACGTACTCAATGCCTTGTTCACATAGGTTCCCTGACTTAAATCCAAGACCCTCTTGGTGCGATCTCTACATATCTTAATCCCTAAGATATAAGAAGCATCTGTTAGTCTTAGTGCCCGTAGTTCAATCCTAAATGTCCAAATGTATATATCATCGTTAGCAATAAAATTAAAGCGGCTTTATATTACTTATGTGTTGGAGTAATATATCGATGTGTGCTCTGATCTATGCCCACCATGCGAATAGAACCATAGATCGAGATAGATCACACTCGATGGGTCCCTAGTCAACAAAGCTTCACTAGAAGCGACTAGTATGAAAGATGGCTCTTTATGGCTTACGTTCTGTTAGTCATTGGAATGAGATTCCGGAGTCTGATCATAGATATCATGTGGGACATGATATTGGACGACCCGCCCTGAATATGTGCCATAGATTAAGTCATGAACATATTCAGTGTTGTAGCTTGTCATGTATCCTTAGACCAAGGAGTCTTTGTGATCGCTATGTAGTCAACAACTGAGTTTGACCTGAGCCTAACGTTGTCCGTAACAGGGCTTCCATAACGGCCAGGATTGGCTTGGGGACGGGCTACATGAGTGACACGAAAGACGGCTAAGGGATTTATCCCTCATACTAAGGTATGGGAAAGATATCGGTTCTCGGCCACTTGATCGAGAGTGACTGGAAGAATAGCATGGCCATGCACATGATACTGGGTATCATATCTTCAGTCATCTCACATATCAAGGAACGGTGATTGAGAATAATAAGGATGACGGCTCTATGCCTTATCTCAATCAGGATATCGGAGATAAAAGGATAATGACAGGGACGACGGAAAGGTTAGAATCGACAGGGTCGATTCGTTATGTAGTGTCAGGCAATACTAAAGTCTCGTTAGTTGCCACTTAAATAGGATCAAGTAAAATGGGATTTTACGTTGATCTATTGACATGCATAAACCTAAGGGTCACACCGGAGGATGAAACTCATTGACACATTTATGGAGAATGGCCAAAAGGGAGTTGTCTCGGGACATGACCAAAACTGGGTTTTGGGTCATGTGCCCGTAAGTGAATAGGACTTTATGGATCGAGACAAGGCTTGGAGTCTTGGGATTGATCGCGTCGGATAATGTTGGACATTTCCGGTATGGAAGGCATGGAGGCGATGAGCGAATCACGGGACCTCGTTGGAAATGGCCACGGGCCATGTTCCAAGAGGCCCATGAAAGGCCCATGCAACCAAGGCCCATGGAACTAATTAATCAAGTCTTGATTAATTAGTACTAAGTAAGCAAGACAAGGATTAAGGTGTTGGTGATTCACCACCTAACCCAATCTTGTCTTGCCATACTTTGTCCTATTTACACCTTACTTGACACCATACTTGTCCCATGCCTTTAGTTGGACAAGTATGGGTTTTGTTATGTTTAAGTCATCTTTTTCCAACATAACAAATACAAGACAAGAATAGGAAACACATTTTCTCTCCCTCTTCCATGGCCATTTCGGGTTTGGCTAGTTTCCACCTCCATGTTTGTGTTCTTGAGTCCTCAAAGAGAAGAACTACGTGGCTTTGATTCCCATGTGGATACGTAGGCGTCTTGGAGACTCAAGCCAATCATTCGTTAACCGGTGTTCTTGTTTTGGTAAGAACTAGTGCTGAATTTTTCTCTTGTGAATCCATTCTTTGTTAGTTGTTTCATGGTTTTAATCGTCTCTTGGTTTTCATTGATTTTCCGCTGCGAGTTGGTTCATCTCCAACCCTACCTCGAGACCCAACAGTGGTATCAGAGCCGTGCTACCTTCGGGATTCACAAGACGGTGTTCAAAGTTTCGGTTTTGCTTGAAAGTTTCGTTTTTGGCATGTTGTTTTGCTAAATTGTTTGATAACATGTTTTAAATTATTGTTTATGGATTTAATGCATGTAAAATGAATTTTTGAAAATTATTTCAAATCTGGAAATTTTGGAAAAAATTTGATTTTTTGGGTCTCGGGAGCGGGACTCTCGGGGAGCCGAAACCGGGACCGAACGGGGCTCCGTTGGACGGAGCTAGGCCAAGCATGACCATTGGATGGTTGATATGCCAAGGCTAAACCGTTTTGTTAGTTATGACGAGTTTGGAACCGTCATGATGAACTCGAAGATCAAATGTTCAAAAGTTTCATTTTTGAACGGTTTCGATAAACCGAGCATCAAAAAATTTCGAAACTTGGCTATTAATTAAAACCGGAAAATCACATGATGTTTGATAACATGCTTGTTTGATAACACGATGTGTGATGTGATGTTGGCATGGTGTACATAATAGCCCCGAGCTCAATTTAATTATTTATCGCTTTTCACGGCCTGCGAGCCGTTAGAGTTAGCGTGTAATTATTCTTTCAAGGTGTGGTCGTCGAACCACTTGTTTGTAATATTTATTTATTCCCGACCTGCGAGTCGTGTATTAAATTGTAATATTTTACTCAAGACGAAGAAAGGGCGAAAAGGTCATTTGGTGGCTTTTCGGGTGTTGGCATCGGCTTGGAGTCGGTGGAGCTCAAGAAGCTAGTGGGAGTTAGTTTAGGGGGCTATTATGTGCACATTTATCGCTTTATGCTTGGTTTAGTTTATGCATGATTAATTCTATGTGTTTTAGAATTGCATGCTTAACTTTATTTACCGAGCATATCACCTCACATGCAAAGATAAAATTGGAATTTTAATCCTTGTGTGTGAACCCTTAGAATCGTTATTACATTGGATGTAGTTGACGGGTTCGAAGGAAGAATTACATTGGATGTAATTTGAGGCATCATTGCATTTGGAATGTAGTTGATGTGCTCATCGCATCTAGGATGTGTCAAAGTTTTAAACACAACCGGACAAGTAAAAACGGGTCATGTCCGATACCTCCCAATTATCAACACCTTACTACCTCCCCGTCCTATGGGTGTCGTGCGCATTAGCGGAGCATCCATGGGAAAGCGGGGTAGTAGGTTTGGACGACATATGTGGGTGTCGTGCGCATTAGCGGAGCACCTACATAGTGACGAGCCATAGTTGAAAATTGGTGGACCCGACTACGGTTCTCGGCCTGAGGTTGAGCTAGGGTAACAGATAGGGTAAGTCGTGTACATAAGTACATACCCTAGCCAAGAGTCACATTGGATGTGATTGGATGGAGTCCTACCTACATAGCTCGATTAAGTGGTGAGCATTAGTTCAGCTTAATCGAGTGAATCAAGGATCTTGGTTTCAGATTCTAAAGGTTTAGAATTGATTGTTGGTGTTTAAGCTTGATCTTCATAAAATTTATTCAGTTTACTGATTGAATTTTATCTGTTGTAGATCAAATGGCAAATTCAGCGAACATTAATAGTTTGTCATTAAAAACCATTCTTGACAGGGTCAAGCTAAATGGGACAAACTATTTGGACTGGTACAGAATTTTGAGGATAGTCCTCAAGTCTGAACGCAAAGAATATGTCCTTGACAAGGCTGTCTCTAAGACCATATCAGAGTTACATGAAGTGTCATTAACTGCTCAGAAGAATATCTCAGGGATCTGGGATCCAAGGATATTCTGATGGTCAACAAGGGAATTGGAAGTGGCAAGGGCTGGGCCCATGCGCACTTGGCAGGAAAGATGAGACACCTGAGAATGTCTGCTTCTACTGCCAACAGCCTGGTAATTGGAACCGGGATTACAGGAAGTTCACGGCTGATCTGAAGAAGGGCAGTGGGACTGCGCCTTCATCAAATAGCCTGGATGATCTGAAGAAGGGCAGTAGGACTGCGCCTTCATCAGGAAACCTGGATGATCTAAGGAAGGGCGGTGGGACCGTGCCTTCATTCGGTATTAACTCTATAGAGCTACATCTCTCTACTTCCAAAGATTCATGGGTATTAGATACCATGACTGAATCTCACACATGCACTAATATATGGTGGCTGAAAGTAGGAGAGATTTGGAAAGCACGAAATGGACCTCAGAGTTGTGGCAACTGCTGTAGGATCCATGAGTCTTGCTTTGCCAAGAGGCCTTGTCTTAGTATTGTATAATGTATATTGCATACCTACTTTTAGTAGGAATATTATATCTGTATCCGTGTTTGACAAGGAAGGATATAATGTTAATATTGGAAATGGAGTTTTCAATGTTCTATGCAATGATATGTTTTATACCAGTACTGACATGGTTGGAGGATTGTACATATATAAATATGGGTAACAATGCCTCAAGTTCTATATATTCCGTTAATACCAAGAGGTCTAAATCCAACGATTTAAACCTAACTCTGTTATGGTACTGTCATTTGGGTCGCATAAACAAGAAGCGCCTATCAGCACTTCAGAAGTGCGGGCTTTCAGGTTCATTCGAATTCCATTCGATCGATAGGTGCAAGGTTTGTTTGATGAGCAAAATGACTAAAGTGCCCTTTATCGATCGCGATGAAAGGGCGGGTGAATTATTGGGGCTGATACACTGGAATGTGTGTAGACCAATAAGTTCACTTGCCAGGAGGGGTTTTAGCTACTTTATCACATTTACTGATGATTACAGTAAATATGGTTATGTCTATTCGCTGAGACATAAGTCTGAAGCTTTTGATAAATTCAAAGAGTTTAAGACTAAAGTAGAAAACCAGCTCGACAAAGGTATTAAGACACTTCGATTGGATTGAGGTGGAAAATACTTGACCACAGAGTTATTAGATCATATAAAAGAGAATGAGATCCTTTTGGAATGGACTCCTCCTGGGACACTGTAGTTGAAAGGTGTAGCCAAACGGAAAAATCGGACATTGTTAGACAATGGTCCGTTCCAAGATTAGTTGGACTGACCTCCCAATCTCTTTTAGGGGTTTTTCTCTAGAGACGACCGCATTCATAGTGAATCGGGCTTCGACGAATGGTGTGGAAGGGACACCATTTTAAAAATGGTACGGGATGATGCCCACTTTGTCCTTCCTAAAGATTTGTGGTTGCGAGGCTTATGTGAAACATTTGGTTTCGACTAAGCTCGAACCAAGATCTGAGATACGCACCTTCGTGTGGTATCCCAAAGCAACAAGGGGATACTATTTCTACAATCCCAGTGAGAACATGGTGTTCGTCGCTTGGGGTGGGGTCTTTATGGAAAAGAAGTTTTGTTTCCAAAGACGTCATTGGGAGGACTGTGCATCTCGAAGAAATTCAGGATGGTACAGATCTGTCTAAACCAATTGACAACCCAGTAGAAAGGAGCCAGAGATTGTCGTAGAGTAAGAACCAATTCCTGTTACAATTCCGGAAGGTCCAAGGCGATTTGAAAGGATCAATCTTCCACCTCCAAGATATGGTATCCGGAGGTGACAATGAAGTCATGGTGGATCACGATGATCCAGCCACCTTTCAGGAAGTCGTGGATGAGCCCAATTCCGAGTTATGGCTGGGAGCCATGAGGGAGGAAATGCAATCCATGTCAGACAACCGAGTCTGGGAACCGGTTGATCCCATCAATGGTGTGAGGACCATAGGATGCAAATGGATCTTCAAGGTGAAGATGGACATGGACGGAAACCCTCTGACCTACAAAGCTCAACTGGTGGCGAAAGGTTATAGGCAGATCCAATGGATTGACTATGAGGAAACCTTCTCCTTAGTGGCTATGGTCAAAATCGATCCAAATTCTTCTTGACATAACTGCGTATCATAATTACGAGATATGGCAAGTGGATGTCAAAACCGCTTTCCTAAATGGAAATTTGACTGAGTACGTTTGTATGTCTCGGCCCAAAGGTTTTGACGATCCGAAGAATAAAGGAAAGATTTATAAGTTGTTGAAATCCATTTATGGATTGAAACGAACTTCTCGGAGTTGGATCTTTCGTTTTGATGAAGCTGTAATTGGATTTGGCTTAATCAAGAACGAGGATGAATCTTGCGTTTATAAGAAGGCTAGTGGGAGCAATATTACCTTTCTGGTTCTCATTGAAAACGACATCCCAACCTTGCACGAGACTAAAGCTTGGTTGAGGAAGTGTTTTTCAATAAAGGACTTAGGCGATACTTCTCATATCTTAAGGATTAAGATATGTAGAGATCGCACCAAGAGGGTCTTGGATTTAAGTCAGGGAACCTATGTGAACAAGGCATTGAGTAGGTTCTTAATGCTCCATTCAAAGAAAGGACTCTTACCCACTAGTCATGGCATTCATCTCAGCAAGACTCAGTGTCCTAAGACACCTGATGAGCTGAAAAGGATGATGAGAATCCTATGCGCCTGGGGGCAGGATCGATCATATATGCCATGACATGTATGAGACCAGACGTCTCTTAAGCCTTATGTTGTACCAGTAGACATCATTCTAACCCGGGGGAAAGATGATGCTGAACTAGTCGTCGAAGGATGAGTAGACGCTAGTTTTCCAAGACAAATCCAGATGACTTTAGAAGTCAATCAGGATATGTGTTTACGCTGAATGGCAGAGCTTTAGCTGGGAAAGCGTATAGCAAGATACCATTGCCGAATCTACGACAGAGGCCAAGTACATGGATGCTGCAGAGGCAGCTAAGGAGGCTATGTGGATTTGGAAATTCATGGCAGGGCTGGGTGTAATTAAAAACCCATCCAGTCCGGTGAATCCATTTTGCGACAACACAAGGGCCATTGCGCAAGCTAAAAGCCTAGATCGCATAACAAATCCAAACATGTACTGCGGCCTATCCACCTCATCAGATAAATACTGAACTGAGGTGAAGTGAAGATAACCGATATTGCAATAGATGATAACATAGCCAACCCTTTGACTAAGGCAGTGTCACTGCCTGAACATGTTAGACATGTAAAGTCGATGGGGACATATTGGAGTTTAGATTGGAACTAGGGCAAGTGGGAGATTGTTAGTCTTAGTGCCCGTAGTTCAATCCTAAATGTCCAAATGTATATATCATCGTTAGCAATAAAATTAAAGCGGCTTTATATTACTTATGTGTTGGAGTAATATATCGATGTGTGCTCTGATCTATGCCCACCATGCGAATAGAACCATAGATCGAGATAGATCACACTCGATGGGTCCCTAGTCAACAAAGCTTCACTAGAAGCGACTAGTATGAAAGATGGCTCTTTATGGCTTACGTTCTGTTAGTCATTGGAATGAGATTCCGGAGTCTGATCATAGATATCATGTGGGACATGATATTGGACGACCCGCCCTGAATATGTGCCATAGATTAAGTCATGAACATATTCAGTGTTGTAGCTTGTCATGTATCCTTAGACCAAGGAGTCTTTGTGATCGCTATGTAGTCAACAACTGAGTTTGACCTGAGCCTAACGTTGTCCGTAACAGGGCTTCCATAACGGCCAGGATTGGCTTGGGGACGGGCTACATGAGTGACACGAAAGACGGCTAAGGGATTTATCCCTCATACTAAGGTATGGGAAAGATATCGGTTCTCGGCCACTTGATCGAGAGTGACTGGAAGAATAGCATGGCCATGCACATGATACTGGGTATCATATCTTCAGTCATCTCACATATCAAGGAACGGTGATTGAGAATAATAAGGATGACGGCTCTATGCCTTATCTCAATCAGGATATCGGAGATAAAAGGATAATGACAGGGACGACGGAAAGGTTAGAATCGACAGGGTCGATTCGTTATGTAGTGTCAGGCAATACTAAAGTCTCGTTAGTTGCCACTTAAATAGGATCAAGTAAAATGGGATTTTACGTTGATCTATTGACATGCATAAACCTAAGGGTCACACCGGAGGATGAAACTCATTGACACATTTATGGAGAATGGCCAAAAGGGAGTTGTCTCGGGACATGACCAAAACTGGGTTTTGGGTCATGTGCCCGTAAGTGAATAGGACTTTATGGATCGAGACAAGGCTTGGAGTCTTGGGATTGATCGCGTCGGATAATGTTGGACATTTCCGGTATGGAAGGCATGGAGGCGATGAGCGAATCACGGGACCTCGTTGGAAATGGCCACGGGCCATGTTCCAAGAGGCCCATGCAACCAAGGCCCATGGAACTAATTAATCAAGTCTTGATTAATTAGTACTAAGTAAGCAAGACAAGGATTAAGGTGTTGGTGATTCACCACCTAACCCAATCTTGTCTTGCCATACTTTGTCCTATTTACACCTTACTTGACACCATACTTGTCCCATGCCTTTAGTTGGACAAGTATGGGTTTTGTTATGTTTAAGTCATCTTTTTCCAACATAACAAATACAAGACAAGAATAGGAAACACATTTTCTCTCCCTCTTCCATGGCCATTTCGGGTTTGGCTAGTTTCCACCTCCATGTTTGTGTTCTTGAGTCCTCAAAGAGAAGAACTACGTGGCTTTGATTCCCATGTGGATACGTAGGCGTCTTGGAGACTCAAGCCAATCATTCGTTAACCGGTGTTCTTGTTTTGGTAAGAACTAGTGCTGAATTTTTCTCTTGTGAATCCATTCTTTGTTAGTTGTTTCATGGTTTTAATCGTCTCTTGGTTTTCATTGATTTTCCGCTGCGAGTTGGTTCATCTCCAACCCTACCTCGAGACCCAACAGCATCGACTAAGTCATTTATTGAAAAACACTTCCTCAACCAAGATTAAGTCTCGTGCAAGGTTGGGATGTCGTTTTCAATGAGAACCAGAAAGGTAATCTTGCTCCCACTAGCCTTCTTATAAACGCAAGATTCATCCTCGTTCTTGATTAAGCCAAATCCAATTACAGCTTCATCAAAACGAAGGATCCAACTCCGAGAAGTTCGTTTCAATCCATAAATGGATTTCAACTTATAAATCTTTCCTTATTCTTCGGATCATCAAAACCTTTGGGCTGAGACATACAAACGTACTCAGTCAAATTTCCATTTAGGAAAGCGGTTTTGACATCCACTTGCCATATCTCGTAATTATGATACGCAGTTATGTCAAGAAGAATTTGGATCGACTTTGACCATAGCCACTAGGGAGAAGGTTTCCTCATAGTCAATCCATTGGATCTGCCTATAACCTTTCGCCACCAGTTGAGCTTTGTAGGTCAGAGGGTTGCCGTCCATGTCCATCTTCACGTTGAAGATCCATTTGCATCCGATGGTCCTCACACCATTGATGGGATCAACCGGTTCCCAGACTCGGTTGTCCGACATGGATTGCATTTCCTCCCTCATGGCTCCCAGCCATAACTCGGAGTCGGGCCCATCCACGACTTCTTGAAAGGTGGCTGGATCATCGTGATCCACCATGACTTCATTGTCACCTCCGAATACCATATCTTGGAGGTGGAAGATTGACCCTTTCAAATCGCCTTGGACCTTCCGGAATTGTAACAGGAATTGGTTCTCACTCTACGACAATCTCTGGCTCCTTTCTACTGGGTTGTCAATTGGTTTAGACAGATCTGTACCATCCTGAATTTCTTCGAGATGCGCAGTCCTTCCAATGACGTATTTGGAAACAAAACTTCTTTTCCATAAAGACCCCACCCCAAGCGACGAACACCATGTTCTCACTGGGATTGTAGAAATAGTATCCCCTTGTTGCTTTGGGACACCACACGAAGGTGCATATCTCAGATCTTGGTTCGAGCTTAGTCGAAACCAAATGTTTCACTTAAGCCTCGCAACCACAAATCTTTAGGAAGGACAAAGCGGGCATCATCCCGTACCATTTTAAAATGGTGTCCCTTCCATACCCTTCGTCGAAGCCCGATTCACTATGAATGCGGTCGTCTCTAGAGCATAACCCCAGAAAGAGATTGGGAGATCAGTCCAACTAATAATAGAACGGACCATTGTCTAACAATGTCCGATTTCTCCGTTTGGCTACACCTTTCATCTACAGTGTCCCAAGAGGAGTCCATTCCAAAAGGATCCCATTCTCTTTTAGATGATCTAATAACTCTGTGGTCAAGTATTTTCCACCTCTTGGGACATGACCAAAACTGGGTTTTGGGTCATGTGCTCGTACGTTAATAGGACTTTACGGATCGAGACAAGTCTTGGAGTCTTGGGATTGATCGCGTCGGATAATGTTGGACATTTCCGGTATGGAAGGCATGGGGGCGATGAGCGAATCACGGGACCTCGTTGGAAATGGCCACGTGCCATGTTCCAAGAGGCCCATGAAAGGCCCATGCAACCAAGGCCCATGGAACTAATTAATCAAGTCTTGATTAATTAGTACTAAGTAAGCAAGACAAGGATTAAGGTGTTGGTGATTCACCACCTAACCCAATCTTGTCTTGCCATACTTTGTCCTATTTACACCTTACTTGACACCATACTTGTCCCATGCCTTTAGTTGGACAAGTATGGGTTTTGTTATGCTTAAGTCATCTTTTTCCAACATAACAAACACAAGACAAGAATAGGAAACACATTTTCTCTCCCTCTTCCATGGCCATTTCGGGTTTGGCTAGTTTCCACCTCCATGTTTGTGTTCTTGAGTCCTCAAAGAGAAGAACTACGTGGCTTTGATTCCCATGTGGATACGTAGGCGTCTTGGAGACTCAAGCCAATCATTCGTTAACCGGTGTTCTTGTTTTGGTAAGAACTAGTGCTGAATTTTTCTCTTGTGAATCCATTCTTTGTTAGTTGTTTCATGGTTTTAATCGTCTCTTCGTTTTCATTGATTTTCCGCTGCGAGTTGGTTCATCTCCAACCCTACCTCGAGACCCAACAGTGGAATCAGAGCCGTGCTACCTTCGGGATTCACAAGACGGTGTTCAAAGTTTCGGTTTTGCTTGAAAGTTTCGTTTTTGGCATGTTGTTTTGCTAAATTGTTTGATAACATGTTTTAAATTCTAGTTTATGGATTTAATGCATGTAAAATGAATTTTTGAAAATTATTTCAAATCTGGAAATTTTGAAAAAAGTTTGATTTTTCGGGTCTCGGGAGCGGGACTCTCGGGGAGCCGAAACCGAGACCGAACGGGGATCCGTTGGACGGAGCTAGGCCAAGCATGACCATTGGATGGTTGATATGCCAAGGCTAAACCGTTTTGTTAGTTATGACGAGTTTGGAACCGTCATGACGAACTCGAAGATCAAATGTTCAAAAGTTTCATTTTTGAACGGTTTCGATAAACCGAGCATCAAAAAAAAATTTCGAAACTTGGCCATTAATTAAAACCGGAAAATCACATGATGTTTGATAACATGCTTGTTTGATAACACGATGTGTGATGTGATGTTGGCATGGTGTACATAATAGCCCCGAGCTCAATTTAATTATTTATCGCTTTTCACGGCCTGCGAGCCGTTAGTGTTAGCGTGTAATTATTCTTTCAAGGTGTGGTCGTCGAACCACTTGTTTGTAATATTTATTTATTCCCGACCTGCGAGTCGTGTATTAAATTGTAATTTTTTACTCAAGACGAAGAAAGGGCGAAAAGGTCATTTGGTGGCTTTTCGGGTGTTGGCATCGGCTTGGAGTCGGTGGAGCTCAAGAAGCTAGTGGGAGTTAGTTTAGGGGGCTATTATGTGCACATTTATCGCTTTATGCTTGGTTTAGTTTATGCATGATTAATTCTATGTGTTTTAGAATTGCATGCTTAAATTTATTTACCGAGCATATCACCTCACATGCAAAGATAAAATTGGAATTTTAATCCTTGTGTGTGAACCCTTAGAACCGTCATTGCATTGGATGTAGTTGACGGGTTTAAAGGAAGAATTACATTGGATGTAATTTGAGGCATCATTGCATTTGGAATGTAGTTGATGTGCTCATCGCATCTAGGATGTGCCAAAGTTTTGAACACAACTGGACAAGTAAAAGCGGGTCATGTCCGATACCTCCCAATAATCAACACCTTACTACCTCCCCGTCCTATGGGTGTCGTGCGCATTAGCGGAGCATCCATGGGGAAGCGGGGTAGTAGGTTTGGACGACATATGTGGGTGTCGTGCGCATTAGCGGAGCACCTACATAGTGACGGGCCATAGTTGAAAATTGGTGGACCCGACTACGATTCTCAGCCTGAGGTTGAGCTAGGGTAACAGATAGGGTAAGCCGTGTACATAAGTGCATACCCTAGCCAAGAGTCACATTGGATGTGATTGGATGGAGTCCTACCTACATAGCTCGATTAAGTGGTGAGCATTAGTTCAGCTTAATCGAGTGAATCAAGGATCTTGGTTTCAGATTCTAAAGGTTTAGAATTGATTGTTGGTGTTTAAGCTTGATCTTCATAAAATTTATTCAGTTTACTGATTGAATTTTATCTGTTGTAGATCAAATGGCAAATTCAGCGAACATTAATAGTTTGTCATTAAAAACCATTCTTGACAGGGTCAAGCTAAATGGGACAAACTATTTGGACTGGTACAGAATTTTGAGGATAGTCCTCAAGTCTGAACGCAAAGAATATGTCCTTGACAAGGCTGTCTCTAAGACCATATCAGAGTTACATGAAGTGTCATTAACTGCTGAGAAGAATATCTCAGGGATCTGGGATCCAAGGATATTCTGATGGTCAACAAGGGAATTGGAAGTGGCATGGGTTGGGCCCATGCGCACTTGGCAGGAAAGATGAGACACCTGAGAATGTCTGCTTCTACTGCCAACAGCCTGGTCATTGGAACCGGGATTACAGGAAGTTCACGGCTGATCTGAAGAAGGGCAGTGGGACTGCGCCTTCATCAAATAGCCTGGATGATCTGAAGAAGGGCAGTAAGACTGCGCCTTCATCAGGAAACCTGGATGATCTAAGGAAGGGCGGTGGGACCGTGCCTTCAATCGGTATTAACTCTATAGAGCTACATCTCTCTACTTCCAAAGATTCATGGGTATTAGATACCATGACTGAATCTCACACATGCACTAATATATGGTGGCTGAAAGTAAGAGAGATTTGGAAAGCACGAAATGGACCTCAGAGTTGTGGCAACTGCTGTAGGATCCATGAGTCTTGCTTTGCCAAGAGGCCTTGTCTTAGTATTGTATAATGTATATTGCATACCTACTTTTAGTAGGAATATTATATATGTATCCGTGTTTGACAAGGAAGGATATAATGTTAATATTGGAAATGGAGTTTTCAATGTTCTATGCAATGATATGTTTTATACCAGTACTGACATGGTTGGAGGATTGTACATATTAGATATGGGTAACAATGCCTCAAGTTCTATATATTCCGTTAATACCAAGAGGTCTAAATCCAACGATTTAAACCTAACTCTGTTATGGCACTGTCATTTGGGTCGCATAAACAAGAAGCGCCTATCAGCACTTCAGAAGTGCGGGCTTTCAGGTTCATTCGAATTCCATTCGATCGATAGGTGCAAGGTTTGTTTGATGGGAAAAATGACTAAAGTGCCCTTTATCGATCGCGATGAAAGGGCGAGTGAATTATTGGGGCTTATACACTCGAATGTGTTTAGACCAATAAGTTCACTTGCCAGGAGGGGTTTTAGCTACTTTATCACATTTACTGATGATTACAGTAAATATGGTTATGTCTATTCGGTGAGACATAAGTCTGAAGCTTTTGATAAATTCAAAGAGTTTAAGACTATAGTAGATAACCAGCTCGACAAAGGTATTAAGGCACTTCGATTGGATCGAGGTGGAAAATACTTGACCACAGAGTTATTAGATCATCTAAAAGAGAATGAGATCCTTTTGGAATGGACTCCTCCTAGGTCACTGTAGTTGAAAGGTGTAGCCAAACGGAGAAATCGGACATTGTTAGACAATGGTCTGTTCCATGATTAGTTGGACTGATCTCCCAATCTCTTTTAGGGGTTTTGCTCTAGAGACGACCGCATTCATAGTGAATCGGGCTTCGACGAATGGTGTGGAAGGGACACCATTTTAAAAAATGGTACGGGATGATGCCCGCTTTGTCCTTCCTAAAGATTTGTGGTTGCGAGGCTTATGTGAAACATTTGGTTTCGACTAAGCTCGAACCAAGATCTGAGATATGCACCTTCGTGTGGTATCCCAAAGCAACAAGGGGATACTATTTCTACAATCCCAGTGAGAACATGGTGTTCGTCGCTTGGGGTGGGGTCTTTATGGAAAAGAATTTTTGTTTCCAAAGACGTCATTAGGAGGACTGTGCATCTCGAAGAAATTCAGGATGGTACAGATCTGTCTAAACCAATTGACAACCCAGTAGAAAGGAGCCAGAGATTGTCGTAGAGTGAGAACCAATTCCTGTTACAATTCCGGAAGGTCTAAGGCGATTTGAAAGGGTCAATCTTCCACCTCCAAGATATGGTATCCGGAGGTGACAATGAAGTCATGGTGGATCACGGTGATCCAGCCACCTTTCAAGAAGTCGTGGATGGGCCCGACTCCGAGTTATGGCTGGGAGCCATGAGGGAGGAAATGCAATCCATGTCGGACAACCGAGTCTGGGAACCGGTTGATCCCATCAATGGTGTGAAGACCATCGGATGCAAATGGATCTTCAAGGTGAAGATGGACATGGATGGCAACCCTCTGACCTACAAAGCTCAACTGGTGGCGAAAGGTTATAGGCATGGATTGACTATGAGGAAACCTTCTCCCTAGTGGCTATGGTCAAAATCGATCCAAATTCTTCTTGACATAACTGCGTATTATAATTACGAGATATGGCAAGTGGATGTCAAAACCGCTTTCCTAAATGGAAATTTGACTGAGTACGTTTGTATGTCTCGGCCCAAAGGTTTTGACGATCCGAAGAATAAAGGAAAAATTTATAAGTTGTTGAAATCCATTTATGGATTGAAACGAACTTCTCGGAGTTGGATCTTTCGTTTTGATGAAGCTGTAATTGGATTTGGCTTAATCAAGAACGAGGATGAATCTTGCGTTTATAAGAAGGCTAGTGGGAGCAAGATTACCTTTCTGGTTCTCATTGAAAACGACATCCCAACCTTGCACGAGACTAAAGCTTGGTTGAGGAAGTGTTTTTCAATAAAGGACTTAGGCGATGCTTCTTATATCTTAAGGATTAAGATATGTAGAGATCGCACCAAGAGGGTCTTGGATTTAAGTCAGGGAACCTATGTGAACAAGGCATTGAGTAGGTTCTTAATGCTCGATTCAAAGAAAGGACTCTTACCCACTAGTCATGACATTCATCTCAGCAAGACTTAGTGTCCTAAGACACCTGATGAGCTGAAAAGGATGATGAGAATCCTATGCGCCTGGGGGTAGGATCGATCATATATGTCATGACATGTATGAGACCAGACGTCTCGTAAGCCTTATGTTGTACCAGTAGACATCATTCTAACCCGGGGGAAAGATGATGTTGAACTAGTCGTCGAAGGATGAGTAGACGCTAGTTTTCCAAGACAAATCCAGATGACTTTAGAAGTCAATCAGGATATGTGTTTACGCTGAATGGCAGAGCTTTAGCTGGGAGAGCGTAAAGCAAGATATCATTGCCGAATCTACGATAGAGGCCAAGTACATGGATGCTGCAGAGGCAGCTAAGGAGGCTATGTGGATTTGGAAATTCATGGCAGGGCTGGGTGTAATTAAAAACCCATCCAGCCTGGTGAATCCATCTTGCGACAACACAAGGGCCATTGCGCAAGCTAAAAGCCTAGATCGTATAACAAATCCAAACATGTACTGCGGCGTATCCACCTCATCAGATAAATACTGAACTGAGGTGAAGTGAAGATAACCGATATTGCAACAGATGATAACATAGCCAACCCTTTGACTAAGGCAGTGTCACTGCCTGAACATGTTAGACATGTAAAGTCGATGGGGACATATTGGAGTTTAGATTGGAACTAGGGCAAGTGGGAGATTGTTAGTCTTAGTGCCCGTAGTTCAATCCTAAATATCCAAATGTACATATCATCGTTAGCAATAAAATTAAAGCGGCTTTATATTACTTATGTGTTGGAGTAATGTATCGATGTGTGCTCTGATCTATGCCCACCATGCGAATAGAACCATAGATCGAGATAGATCACACTCGATGGGTCCCTAGTCAACAAAGCTTCACTAGAAGCGACTAGTATGAAATATGGCTCTTTATGGCTTACGTTCTGTTAGTCATTGGAATGGGATTCCGGAGTCTGATCATAGATATCATGTGGGACATGATATTGGACGACCCGCCCTGAATATGTGCCATAGATTAAGTCATGAACATATTTAGTGTCGTAGCTTGTCATGTATCCTTAGACCAAGGAGTCTTTGTGATCGCTATGTAGTCAACAACTGAGTTTGACCTGAGCCTAACGTTGTCCGTAACAGGGCTTCCATAACGGCCAGGATTGGCTTGGGGACGGGCTACATGAGTGACACGAAAGACGGCTAAGGGATTTATCCCTCATACTAAGGTATGGGAAAGATATCGGTTCTCGGCCGCTTGATCGAGAGTGACTGGAAGAATAGCATGGCCATGCACATGATACTGGGTATCATATCTTCAGTCATCTCACATATCAAGGAACGGTGATTGAGAATAATAAGGACGACGGCTCTATGCCTTATCTCAATCAGGATATCGGAGATAAAAGGATAATGACAGGGACGACGAAAAGGTTAGAATTGACAGGGTCGATTCGTTATGTAGTGTCAGGCAATACTAAAGTCTCGTTAGTTGCCACTTAAATAGGATCAAGTAAAATGGGATTTTACGTTGATCTATTGACATGCATAAACCTAAGGGTCACACCGGAGGATGAAACTCATTGACACATTTATGGAGAATGGCCAAAAGGGAGTTGTCTCGGGACATGACCAAAACTGGGTTTTGGGTCATGTGCCCGTAAGTGAATAGGACTTTACGGATCGAGACAAGGCTTGGAGTCTTGGGATTGATCGCGTCGGATAATGTTGGACATTTCCGGTATGGAAGGCATGGGGGCGATGAGCGAATCACGGGACCTCGTTGGAAATGGCCACGTGCCATGTTCCAAGAGGCCCATGAAAGGCCCATGCAACCAAGGCCCATGGAACTAATTAATCAAGTCTTGATTAATTAGTACTAAGTAAGCAAGACAAGGATTAAGGTGTTGGTGATTCACCACCTAACCCAATCTTGTCTTGCCATACTTTGTCCTATTTACACCTTACTTGACACCATACTTGTCCCATGCCTTTAGTTGGACAAGTATGGGTTTTGTTATGCTTAAGTCATCTTTTTCCAACATAACAAACACAAGACAAGAATAGGAAACACATTTTCTCTCCCTCTTCCATGGCCATTTCGGGTTTGGCTAGTTTCCACCTCCATGTTTGTGTTCTTGAGTCCTCAAAGAGAAGAACTACGTGGCTTTGATTCCCATGTGGATACGTAGGCGTCTTGGAGACTCAAGCCAATCATTCGTTAACCGGTGTTCTTGTTTTGGTAAGAACTAGTGCTGAATTTTTCTCTTGTGAATCCATTCTTTGTTAGTTGTTTCATGGTTTTAATCGTCTCTTGGTTTTCATTGATTTTCCGCTGCGAGTTGGTTCATCTCCAACCCTACCTCGAGACCCAACATTAATACCTTTGTCGAGCTGGTTTTCTACTTTAGTCTTAAACTCTTTGAATTTATCAAAAGCTTCAAACTTATGTCTCAGCGAATAGACATAACCATATTTACTGTAATCATCAGTAAATGTGATAAAGTAGTTAAAACCCCTCCTGGCAAGTGAAATTATTGGTCTACACACATTCGAGTGTATCAGCCCCAATAATTCACCAGCCCTTTCATCGCGATCGATAAAAGGGCACTTTAGTCATTTTTCCCATCAAACAAACCTTGCACCTATCGATCGAATGGAATTCGAATGAACCTGAAAGTCCTCACTTCTGAAGTGCTGATAGGTGCTTCTTGTTTATGCGACCTAAATGACAGTGCCTTAACAGAGTTAGGTTTAAATCGTTGGATTTAGACCTCTTGGTATTAACGGAATGTATAGAACATGAGGCATTGTTAGCCATATCTAATATGTACAATCCTCCAACCAAGTCAGTACTGGTATAAAACATATCATTGCATAGAACATTGAAAACTCCATTTCCAATATTAAAATTATGTCCTTCCTTGTCAAACACGGATACAGATATAATATTCCTATTAAAAGTAGGTATGCAATATACATTATACAGTACTAAGACAAGGCCTCTTGGCAAAGCAAGACTCATGAATCCTACAGCAGTTGCCACAACTCTGAGGTCCACTTCGTGCTTTCCAAACCTCTCCTACTTTCAGCCACCATATATAAGTGCATGTGTGAGATTCAGTCCTGGTATCTAATACCCATGAATCTTTGGAAGTAGAGAGATGTAGCTCTATAGAGTTAATACCGGATGAAGGCACGGTCCCACCGCCCTTCCTTAGATCATCCAGGTTTCCTGATGAAGGCGCAGTCCTACTGCCCTTCTTCAGATTATCCACGCTATTTGATGAAGGCGCAGTCCCACTGCCCTTCTTCAGATCAGCCGTGAACTTCCTGTAATCCCGGTTCCAATGACCAGGCTATTGGCAGTAGAAGCAGACATTCTCATGTGTCTCATCTTTCCTGCCAAGTGCGCATGGGCCCCGCCCTTGCCACTTCCAATTCCCTTGTTGACCATCAGAATATCCTTGGATCCCAGATCCCTGATATATTCTTCTCAGCAATTAATGACACTTCATGTAACTCTGATATGGTCTTAGAGACAGCCTTGTCAAGGACATATTCTTTGCGTTCAGACTTGAGGACTATCCTCAAAATTCTGTACTAGTCCAAATAGTTTGTCCCATTTAGCTTGACCCTGTCAAGAATGGTTTTTAATGACAAACTATTAATGTTCGCTGAATTTGCCATTTGCTCTACAACAGATAAAATTCAATCAGTAAACTGAATAAATTTTATGAAGATCAAGCTTAAACACCAACAATCGATTCTAAACCTTTAGAATCTGAAACCAAGATCCTTGATTCACTCGATTAAGCTGAACTAATGCTCACCACTTAATCGAGCTATGTAGGTAGGACTCCATCCAATCACATCCAACGTGACTCTTGGCTAGGGTATGTACTTATGTACACGGCTTACCCTATCTGTTACCCTAGCTCAACCTCAGGCTGAGAATCGTAGTCGGGTCCACCAATTTTCAACTATGGCCCGTCACTATGTAGGTGCTCCGCTAATGCGCACGACACCCACATATGTCGTCCAAACCTACTACCCCGCTTCCCCATGGATGCTCCGCTAATGCGCACGACACCCATAGGACGGGGAGGTAGTAAGGTGTTGATGATTGGGAGGTATCGGACATGACCCGCTTTTACTTGTCCAGTTGTGT
The DNA here is from genome assembly GCA_963921825.1 of Erodium maritimum. Classification (NCBI taxonomy): domain Eukaryota; kingdom Viridiplantae; phylum Streptophyta; class Magnoliopsida; order Geraniales; family Geraniaceae; genus Erodium; species Erodium maritimum. Next base: position 72,324,853 of record OY997588.1, on the reverse strand, counting down.
TCAAAACTTTGGCACATCCTAGATGCGATGAGCACATCAACTACATTCCAAATGCAATGATGCCTCAAATTACATCCAATTTAATTCTTCCTTTGAACCCGTCAATTACACCCAATGCAATGACGGTTCTAAGGGTTCACACACAAGGATTAAAATTCCAATTTTATCTTTGCATGTGAGGTGATATGCTCGGTAAATAAAGTTAAGCATGCAATTCTAAAACATATAGAATTAATCATGCATAAACTAAACCAAGCATAAAGCGATAAATATGCACATAATAGCCCCCTAAACTAACTCCCACTAGCTTCTTGAGCTCCACCGACTCCAAGCCGATGCCAACACCCGAAAAGCCACCAAATGACCTTTTCGCCCTTTCTTCGTCTTGAGTAAAAAATTACAAATTAATACACGACTCGCAGGTCGGGAATAAATAAATATTACAAACAAGTGGTTCGACGACCACACCTTGAAAGAATAATTACACGTTAACTCTAACGGCTCGCAGGCCGTGAAAAGCGATAAATAATTAAATCGAGCTCGGGGCTATTATGTACACCATGCCAACATCACATCACACATCGTGTTATCAAACAAGCATGTTATCAAACATCATGTGATTTTCCGGTTTTAATTAATAGCCAAGTTTCGAAAATTTTTGATGCTCGGTTTATCGAAACCGTTCAAAAATGAAACTTTTGAACATTTGATCTTCGAGTTCGTCATGACGGTTCCATGTTGGGTCTCGAGGTAAGGTTGGAGATGAACCAACTCGCAGCGGAAAATCAATGAAAACCAAGAGACAATTAGAACCATGAAACAACTAACAAAGAATGGATTAACAAGAGAAAAATTCAGCACTAGTTCTTACCAAAACAAGAACACCGGTTAACGAATGATTGGCTTGAGTCTCCAAGACGCCTACGTATCCACATGGGAATCAAAGCCACGTAGTTCTTCTCTTTGAGGACTCAAGAACACAAAAATGGAGGAGGAAACTAGCCAAACCCGAAATGGCCATGGAAGAGGGAGAGAAAATGTCTTTCCTATTCTTGTCTTGTCTTTGTTATGTTGAAAAAAGATGACTTAAACATAACAAAACCCATACTTGTCCAACTAAAGGCATGGGACAAGTATGGTGTCAAGTAAGGTGTAAATAGGACAAAGTATGGCAAGACAAGATTGTGTTAGGTGGTGAATCACCAACACCTTAATCCTTGTCTTGCTTACTTAGTACTAATTAATCAAGACTTGATTAATTAGTTCCATGGGCCTTGGTTGCATGGGCCTTTCATGGGCCTCTTGGAACATGGCCCGTGACCATTTCCAACGAGGTCCCGTGATTCGCTCATCGCCTCCATGCCTTCCATACCGGAAATGTCCAACATTATCCGACGCGATCAATCCCAAGACTCCAAGCCTTATCTCGATCCGTAAAGTCCTATTCACTTACGGGCACATGACCCAAAACCCAGTTTTGGTCATGTCCCGAGACAACTCCCTTTTGGCCATTCTCCATAAATGTGTCAATGAGTTTCATCCTCCGGTGTGACCCTTAGGTTTATGCATGTCAATAGATCAACGTAAAATCCCATTTTACTTGATCCTATTTAAGTGGCAACTAACGAGACTTTAGTATTGCCTGACACTACATAACGAATCGACCCTGTCGATTCTAACCTTTCCGTCGTCCCTGTCATTATCCTTTTATCTCCGATATCCTGATTGAGATAAGGCATAGAGCCGTCATCCTTATTATTCTCAATCACCGTTCCTTGATATGTGAGATGACTGAAGATATGATACCCAGTATCATGTGCATGGCCATGCTATTCTTCCAGTCACTCTCGATCAAGCGGCCGAGAACCGATATCTTTCCCATACCTCAGTATGAGGGATAAATCCCTTAGCCGCCTTTCGTGTCACTCATGTAGCCCGTCCCCAAGCCAATCCTGGCCGTTATGGAAGCCCTGTTACGGACAACGTTAGGCTCAGGTCAAACTCAGTTGTTGACTACATAGCGATCACAAAGACTCCTTGGTCTAAGGATACATGACAAGCTACGACACTGAATATGTTCATGACTTAATCTATGGCACATATTCAGGGCGGGTCGTCCAATATCATGTCCCACATGATATCTATGATCAGACTCCGAAATCCCATTCCAATGACTAACAGAACGTAAGCCATAAAGAGCCATCTTTCATACTAGTCGCTTCTAGTGAAGCTTTGTTGACTAGAGACCCATCGAGTGTGATCTATCTCGATCTATGGTTCTATTCGCATGGTGGGCATAGATCAGAGCACACATCGATATATTACTCCAACACATAAGTAATATAAAGCCGCTTTAATTTTATTGCTAACGATGATATATACATTTGGACATTTAGGATTGAACTACGGGCACTAAGACTAACAATCTCCCACTTGCCCTAGTTCCAATCTAAACTCTTATATGTCCCCATCGACTTTACATGTCTAACATGTTCAGGCAGTGACACTGCCTTAGTCAACGAGTTGGCTATGTTATCATCTGTTGCAATATCGGTTATCTTCACTTCACCTCAGTTCAGTATTTATCTGATGAGGTGGATACACCGCAGTACATGTTTGGATTTGTTATGCGATCTAGGCTTTTAGCTTGCACAATGGCCCTTGTGTTGTCGCAAAATGGATTCACCGGACTGGATGGGTTTTTAATTACACCCAGCCCTGCCATGAATTTCCAAATCCACATAGCCTCCTTAGCTGCCTCTGCAGCATCCATGTACTTGGCCTCTGTCGTAGATTCGGCAATGGTATCTTGCTTTACGCTTTCCCAGCTAAAGCTCTGCCATTCAGCGTAAACACATATCCTGATTGACTTCTAAAGTCATCTGGATTTGTCTTGGAAAACTAGCGTCTACTCATCCTTCGACGACTAGTTCAGCATCATCTTTCCCCCGGGTTAGAATGATGTCTACTGGTACAACATAAGGCTTACGAGACGTCTGGTCTCATACATGTCATGGCATATATGATCGATCCTGCCCCCAGGCGCATAGGATTCTCATCATCCTTTTCAGCTCATCAGGTGTCTTAGGACACTGAGTCTTGCTGAGATGAATGCCATGACTAGTGGGTAAGAGTCCTTTCTTTGAATCGAGCATTAAGAACCTACTCAATGCCTTGTTCACATAGGTTCCCTGACTTAAATCCAAGACCCTCTTGGTGCGATCTCTACATATCTTAATCCTTAAGATATGAGAAGCATCGCCTAAGTCCTTTATTGAAGAACACTTCCTCAACCAAGCTTTAGTCTCGTGCAAGGTTGGGATGTCGTTTTCAATGAGAACCAGAAAGGTAATATTGCTCCCACTAGCCTTCTTATAAACGCAAGATTCATCCTCGTTCTTGATTAAGCCAAATCCAATTACAGCTTCATCAAAACGAAGGATCCAACTCCGAGAAGTTCGTTTCAATCCATAAATGGATTTCAACAACTTATAAATCTTTCCTTTATTCTTCGGATCGTCAAAACCTTTGGGCCGAGACATACAAACGTACTCAGTCAAATTTCCATTTAGGAAAGCGGTTTTGACATCCACTTGCCATATCTCGTAATTATGATACGCAGTTATGTCAAGAAGAATTTGGATCGATTTTGACCATAGCCACTAAGGAGAAGGTTTCCTCATAGTCAATCCATTGGATCTGCCTATAACCTTTCGCCACCAGTTGAGCTTTGTAGGTCAGAGGGTTGCCGTCCATGTCAAACTTCACCTTGAAGATCCATTTGCATCCTATGGTCCTCACACCATTGATGGGATCAACCGGTTCCCAGACTCGGTTGTCCGACATGGATTGCATTTCCTCCCTCATGGCTCCCAGCCATAACTCGGAGTTGGGCCCATCCACGACTTCCTGAAAGGTGGCTGGATCATCGTGATCCACCATGACTTCATTGTCACCTCCGGATACCATATCTTGGAGGTGGAAGATTGATCCTTTCAAATCGCCTTGGACCTTCCGGAATTGTAACAGGAATTGGTTCTTACTCTACGACAATCTCTGGCTCCTTTCTACTGGGTTGCCAATTGGTTTAGACAGATCTGTACCATCCTGAATTTCTTCGAGATGCACAGTCCTCCCAATGACGTCTTTGGAAACAAAACTTCTTTTCCATAAAGACCCCACCCCAAGCGACGAACACCATGTTCTCACTGGGATTGTAGAAATAGTATCCCCTTGTTGCTTTGGGATACCACACGAAGGTGCATATCTCAGATCTTGGTTCGAGCTTAGTCGAAACCAAATGTTTCACATAAGCCTCGCAACCACAAATCTTTAGGAAGGACAAAGCGGGCATCATCCCGTACCATTTTTAAAATGGTGTCCATTCCACACCATTCGTCGAAGCCCGATTCACTATGAATGCGGTCGTCTCTAGAGCAAAACCCCTAAAAGAGATTGGGAGATCAGTCCAACTAATCATGGAACAGACCATTGTCTAACAATGTCCGATTTCTCCGTTTGGCTACACCTTTCAACTACAGTGACCTAGGAGGAGTCCATTTCAAAAGGATCCCATTCTCTTTTAGATGATCTAATAACTCTGTGGTCAAGTATTTTCCACCTCGATCCAATCGAAGTGCCTTAATACCTTTGTCGAGCTGGTTTTCTACTATAGTCTTAAACTCTTTGAATTTATCAAAAGCTTCAGACTTATGTCTCACCGAATAGACATAACCATATTTACTGTAATCATCAGTAAATGTGATAAAGTAGCTAAAACCCCTCCTGGCAAGTGAACTTATTGGTCTACACACATTCGAGTGTATCAGCCCCAATAATTCACCCGCCCTTTCATCGCGATCGATAAAGGGCACTTTAGTCATTTTGCCCATCAAACAAACCTTGCACCTATCGATCGAATGGAATTCGAATGAACCTGAAAGCCCGCACTTCTGAAGTGCTGATAGGCGCTTCTTGTTTATGCGACCCAAATGACAGTACCATAACAGAGTTAGGTTTAAATCGTTGGATTTAGACCTCTTGGTATTAACGGAATATATAGAACTTGAGGCATTGTTACCCATATCTAATATGTACAATCCTCCAACCATGTCAGTACTGGTATAAAACATATCATTGCATAGAACATTGAAAACTCCATTTCCAATATTAACATTATATCCTTCCTTGTCAAACACGGATACAGATATAATATTCCTACTAAAAGTAGGTATGCAATATACATTATACAATACTAAGACAAGGCCTCTTGGCAAAGCAAGACTCATGGATCCTACAGCAGTTGCCACAACTCTGAGGTCCATTTCGTGCTTTCCAAATCTCTCCTACTTTCAGCCACCATATATTAGTGCATGTGTGAGATTCAGTCTTGGTATCTAATACCCATGAATCTTTGGAAGTAGAGAGATGTAGCTCTATAGAGTTAATACCGAATGAAGGCACGGTCCCACCGCCCTTCCTTAGATCATCCAGGTTTCCTGATGAAGGCGCAGTCCAACTGCCCTTCTTCAGATCATCCAGGCTATTTGATGAAGGCGCAGTCCCACTGCCCTTCTTCAGATCAGCCGTGAACTTCCTGTAATCCCGGTTCCAATGACCAGGCTGTTGGCAGTAGAAGCAGACATTCTCAAGTGTCTCATCTTTCCTGCCAAGTGCGCATGGGCCCAGCCCTTGCCACTTCCAATTCCCTTGTTGACCATCAGAATATCCTTGGATCCCAGATCCCTGAGATATTCTTCTCAGCAGTTGATGACACTTCATGTAACTCTGATATGGTCTTAGAGACAGCCTTGTCAAGGACATATTCTTTGCGTTCAGACTTGAGGACTATCCTCAAAAATTCTGTACCAGTCCAAATAGTTTGTCCCATTTAGCTTGACCCTGTCAAGAATGGTTTTTAATGACAAACTATTAATGTTCGCTGAATTTGCCATTTGATCTACAACAGATAAAATTCAATCAGTAAACTGAATAAATTTTATGAAGATCAAGCTTAAACACCAACAATCAATTCTAAACCTTTAGAATCTGAAACCAAGATCCTTGATTCACTCGATTAAGCTGAACTAATGCTCACCACTTAATCGAGCTATGTAGGTAGGAATCCATCCAATCACATCCAATGTGACTCCTGGCTAGGGTATGTACTTATGTACACGACTTACCCTATCTGTTACCCTAGCTCAACCTCAGGCTAAGAATCGTAGTCGGGTCCACCAATTTTCAACTATGGCTCGTCACTATGTAGGTGCTCCGCTAATGCGCACGACACCCACATATGTCGTCCAAACCTACTACCCCGCTTTCCCATGGATGCTCCGCTAATGCGCACGACACCCATAGGACGGGGAGGTAGTAAGGTGTTGATGATTGGGAGGTATCGGACATGACCCGCTTTTACTTGTCCAGTTGTGTTCAAAACTTTGGCACATCCTAGATGCGATGAGCACATCAACTACATTCCAAATGCAATGATGCCTCAAATTACATCCAATGTAATTCTTCCTTTGAACCCGTCAACTACATCCAATGCAATGACGGTTCTAAGGGTTCACACACAAGGATTAAAATTCCAATTTTATCTTTGCATGTGAGGTGATATGCTCGGTAAATAAAGTTAGGCATGCAATTCTAAAGCACATAGAATTAATCATGCATAAACTAAACCAAGCATAAAGCGATAAATGTGCACATAATAGCCCCCTAAACTAACTCCCACTAGCTTCTTGAGCTCCACCGACTCCAAGCCGATGCCAACACCCGAAAAGCCACCAAATGACCTTTTCGCCCTTTCTTCATCTTGAGTAAAATATTACAATTTAATACACGACTCGCAGGTCGGGAATAAATAAATATTACAAACAAGTGGTTCGACGACCACAACTTGAAAGAATAATTACACGTTACCTCTAACGGCTCGCAGGCCGTGAAAAGCGATAAATAATTAAATTGAGCTCGGGGCTATTATGTGCACCATGCCAACATCACATCACACATCGTGTTATCAAACAAGAATGTTATCAAACATCATGTGATTTTCCGGTTTTAATTAATAGCCAAGTTTCGAAAATTTTTGATGCTCGGTTTATCGAAACCGTTCAAAAATGAAACTTTTGAACATTTGATCTTCGAGTTCGTCATGACGGTTCCAAACTCGTCATAACTAACAAAACGGTTTAGCCTTGGCATATCAACCATCCAATGGTCATGCTTGGCCTAGCTCCGTCCAACGGAGCCCCGTTCGGTCCCGGTTTCGGCTCCCCGAGAGTCCCGCTCCCGAGACCCGAAAAATCAAATTTTTTTCAAAATTTCCAGATTTGAAATAATTTTCAAAAATTCATTTTACATGCATTAAATCCATAAACAATAATTTAAAACATGTTATCAAACAATTTAGCAAAACAACATGCCAAAAACGAAACTTTCAAGCAAAACCGAAACTTTGAACACCGTCTTGTGAATCCCGAAGGTAGCACGGCTCTGATACCACTGTTGGGTCTCGAGGTAAGGTTGGAGATGAACCAACTCGCAGCGGAAAATCAATGAAAACCAAGAGACAATTAGAACCATGAAACAACTAACAAAGAATGGATTAACAAGAGAAAAATTCAGCACTAGTTCTTACCAAAACAAGAACACCGGTTAACGAATGATTGGCTTGAGTCTCCAAGACGCCTACGTATCCACATGGGAATCAAAGCCACGTAGTTCTTCTCTTTGAGGACTCAAGAACACAAAAATGGAGGAGGAAACTAGCCAAACCCGAAATGGCCATGGAAGAGGGAGAGAAAATGTCTTTCCTATTCTTGTCTTGTCTTTGTTATGTTGAAAAAAGATGACTTAAACATAACAAAACCCATACTTGTCCAACTAAAGGCATGGGACAAGTATGGTGTCAAGTAAGGTGTAAATAGGACAAAGTATGGCAAGACAAGATTGTGTTAGGTGGTGAATCACCAACACCTTAATCCTTGTCTTGCTTACTTAGTACTAATTAATCAAGACTTGATTAATTAGTTCCATGGGCCTTGGTTGCATGGGCCTTTCATGGGCCTCTTGGAACATGGCCCGTGACCATTTCCAACGAGGTCCCGTGATTCGCTCATCGCCTCCATGCCTTCCATACCGGAAATGTCCAACATTATCCGACGCGATCAATCCCAAGACTCCAAGCCTTATCTCGATCCGTAAAGTCCTATTCACTTACGGGCACATGACCCAAAACCCAGTTTTGGTCATGTCCCGAGACAACTCCCTTTTGGCCATTCTCCATAAATGTGTCAATGAGTTTCATCCTCCGGTGTGACCCTTAGGTTTATGCATGTCAATAGATCAACGTAAAATCCCATTTTACTTGATCCTATTTAAGTGGCAACTAACGAGACTTTAGTATTGCCTGACACTACATAACGAATCGACCCTGTCGATTCTAACCTTTCCGTCGTCCCTGTCATTATCCTTTTATCTCCGATATCCTGATTGAGATAAGGCATAGAGCCGTCATCCTTATTATTCTCAATCACCGTTCCTTGATATGTGAGATGACTGAAGATATGATACCCAGTATCATGTGCATGGCCATGCTATTCTTCCAGTCACTCTCGATCAAGCGGCCGAGAACCGATATCTTTCCCATACCTCAGTATGAGGGATAAATCCCTTAGCCGCCTTTCGTGTCACTCATGTAGCCCGTCCCCAAGCCAATCCTGGCCGTTATGGAAGCCCTGTTACGGACAACGTTAGGCTCAGGTCAAACTCAGTTGTTGACTACATAGCGATCACAAAGACTCCTTGGTCTAAGGATACATGACAAGCTACGACACTGAATATGTTCATGACTTAATCTATGGCACATATTCAGGGCGGGTCGTCCAATATCATGTCCCACATGATATCTATGATCAGACTCCGAAATCCCATTCCAATGACTAACAGAACGTAAGCCATAAAGAGCCATCTTTCATACTAGTCGCTTCTAGTGAAGCTTTGTTGACTAGGGACCCATCGAGTGTGATCTATCTCGATCTATGGTTCTATTCGCATGGTGGGCATAGATCAGAGCACACATCGATATATTACTCCAACACATAAGTAATATAAAGCCGCTTTAATTTTATTGCTAACGATGATATATACATTTGGACATTTAGGATTGAACTACGGGCACTAAGACTAACATTCCAAACTCGTCATAACTAACAAAACGGTTTAGCCTTGGCATATCAACCATCCAATGGTCATGCTTGGCCTAGCTCCGTCCAACGGAGCCCCGTTCGGTCCCGGTTTCGGCTCCCCGAGAGTCCTGCTCCCGAGACCCGAAAAATCAAATTTTTTTCAAAATTTCCAGATTTGAAATAACTTTCAAAAATTCATTTTACATGCATTAAATCCATGAACAATAATTTAAAACATGTTATCAAACAATTTAGAAAAACCGAAAATTTGAACACCGTCTTGTGAATCCCGAAGGTAGCACGGCTCTGATACCACTGTTGGGTCTCAAGGTATGGTTGGAGATGAACCAACTCGCAGCGGAAAATCAATGAAAACCAAGAGACGATTAAACCATGAAACAACTAACAAAGAATGGATTCACAAGAGAAAAATTCAGCACTATTTCTTACCAAAACAAGAACACCGGTTAACGAATGATTGGCTTGAGTCTCCAAGACGCCTACGTATCCATATGGGAATCAAAGCCACGTAGTTCTCACTCTTTGAGGACTCAAGAGCACAAAATGGAGGTGGAAACTAGCCAAACCCGAAATGGCCATGGAAGAGGGAGAGAAAATGTGTTTCCTATTCTTGTCTTGTGTTTGTTATGTTGAAAAAGGATGACTTAAACATAACAAAACCCATACTTGTCCAACTAAAGGCATGAGACAAGTATGGTGTCAAGTAAGGTGTAAATAGGACAAGTATGGCAAGAAAAGATTGGGTTAGGTGGTGAATCACCAACACCTTAATCCTTGTCTTGCTTACTTAGTACTAATTAATCAAGACTTGATTAATTAGTTCCATGGGCCTTGGTTTCATTGGCCTTTCATGGGCCTCTTGGAACATGGCCCGTGGCCATTTCTAACGAGGTCCCGTGATTCGCTCATCGCCTCCAAGCCTTCCATACCGGAAATGTCCAACATTATCCGACGCGATCAATCCGAAGACTCCAAGCCTTGTCTCGATCCGTAAAGTCCTATTCACTTACGGGCACATGACCCAAAACCCAGTTTTGGTCATGTCCCGAGACAACTCCCTTTTGGCCATTCTCCATAAATGTGTCAATGAGTTTCATCCTCCGGTGTGACCCTTAGGTTTATGCATGTCAATAGATCAACGTAAAATCCCATTTTACTTGATCCTAATTAAGTGGCAACTAACGAGACTTTAGTATTGCCTGACACTGCATAACGAATCGACCTTGTCGATTCTAACCTTTCCGTCATCCTTGTCATTATCCTTTTATCTCCGATATCCTGATTGAGATAAGGCATAGAGCCGTCATCCTTATTATTCTCAATCACCGTTCCTTGATATGTGAGATGACTGAAGATATGATACCCAGTATCATGTGCATGGCCATGCTATTCTTTCAGTCACTCTCGATCAAGCGGCCGAGAACCGATATCTTTCCCATACCTTAGTATGAGGGATAAATCCCTTAGCCGCCTTTCGTGTCACTCATGTAACCCGTCCCCAAGCCAATCCTGGCCGTTATGGAAGCCCTGTTACGGACAACGTTAGGCTCAGGTCAAACTCAGTTGTTGACTACATAGCGATCACAAAGACTCCTTGGTCTAAGGATACATGACAAGCTACGACACTGAATATGTTCATGACTTAATCTATGGCACATATTCAAGGCGGGTCGTCCAATATCATGTCCCACATGATATCTATGATCAGACTCCGGAATCCCATTCCAATGACTAACAGAACGTAAGCCATAAAGAGCCATCTTTCATACTAGTCGCTTCTAGTGAAGCTTTGTTGACTAGAGACCCATCGAGTGTGATCTATCTCGATCTATGGTTCTATTCGCATGGTGGGCATAGATCAGAGCACACATCGATATATTACTCCAACACATAAGTAATATAAAGCCGCTTTAATTTTATTGCTAACGATGATTTATACATTTGGACATTTAGGATTGAACTACGGGCACTAAGACTAACAACTTTTGGGCGTCAAGTTCATTAAAATTCAGTTTATGCCTGCAAGCTTAAAAGCTTTTAAAATTGTGTTCTTTTAGATCGTGCTGCGGACAGAGGAGAGGGAAAGCTAGGCGAGTGATCGAGATCACGCCGGAGCTTATTTGTGCGCTTTTGGAGAAAGCGTACGAGGTAGGGAAAAGTAGCCGGATCTCGACCCTGACTAGGGAAAGTTAACAGTAGAATTGCATGTGACGCTTGGGTGTCGTGGGTTAAGTAGGTTTTCGAATATTAGAAATGCATGTGACACTTGGGGTGTCGTGGGTTAAGTAGGTTATCAAAGATTGGAAATGCATGTGACACTTAGTAGTGTCATAGGAGCAGAGAACTTATCGATATTAGGAGTACTGGAGGCATATGACCATGCCCGGAGGTTGATTGTGAAACTGTTGATATTAGGACTGTCGGAGGCAGTGGTTATGCCGGAGGTTGATTTATGTATTTTTGTGTCTTGGGTGGCCATGAGAGGCCGTATTACTGTTGTGTCTTGGGTGGCCATGAGAGCTCGTATTACTTTTGTGTCTTGGGTGGCCATGAGAGCCCGTATTACTGTTCTGTCTTGGGTGGCCATGAGAGCCCGTATTACTGTTGGTGTCTGGGTGGCCATGAGTGCCCGTGGGGTTGTTGAACCCGTGTCTTTACTGTTGGTGTCTGGGTTGCCATGAGTGCCTGTGGGGTTGTTGAACCCGTGTCTTTACTGTTGGTGTGTCTTGGGAGGCCGTGAGTGCCTGTGAGGTTGTTGAACCCGTGTCTTTACTGTTGGCGTGTCTTGGGAGGCCGTGAGTGCCTGTGGGGTTGTTGAGCCCGTGAGTTACTATTGGTGGTTTTGAGAGGCCGTGAGTGCCCGTGGGGTTGTTGAGCCCGTGAGTTACTGTCGATGGTTTTGAGAGGCCGTGAGTGCCCGTAGGGTTGTTGGGCCTGTGAGTTACTGCTGGTGTATCTTGGGAGGCCGTGAGTGCATGTGGGGTTTTTGAGTTCGTGTTTTACGGTTGGTGTCTTGGGTGGCCATGAGTGCATGTGGAGTGCTGAACTTGTGTTGTTGTTGTTTGTTGAACTTTGTTTGTGATTGTGATTGTGGTTACCTAAGGTTGGGGGCCCGCTTCATGAAACGGGGGTCCACGAGCACACGCGTCTGCATGTTCAGACGGGGTAGGGGGTCCGCCCGACAACAAAGGGGTCCTGGCCGCGCGTGTGTGGTTTGGGTTTGTGAGTCTGATAGGTCGACAGCCTGATCCGACTTTGTGTCGATGAATTGCGATAGGTCGACAGCCTGATCCGACTTTGTGTCGATGAATTGCGATAGGTCGACAGCCTGATCCGACTTTATGTCGAGGAATTGCGATAGGTCGACCGCCTGACCTGATTGAGATTGGTAAAGGGCGTGAGGAAGGCTACTGAGCAGCTAGTATGCGATCCTTTGTGATCTTGTTTGGTGTGCGATCCTTTGTGATCTTGGGTGTTGTGTGGTGGTCTTTTGAGTCCTTGGAAGAGGTCGTGATCGTTGTGTTGGGTCTACATTACGAGTCCGAGTGTTGAGTCTGTTAAGGAAAGTAACGGGTTGTGTGTCAATTGAGTACTTGAGTTTGGGGATTGTATTCCCGGTGTTGGGTTGGGTTTTGGTGTTACCGGCATTGTCTGCTAAGTATGTCGTAGTCAGTCTTTTATCCGTGGTGGTGAGCGAACGCTCACCCCTAGCTGCTTTTGCTATAGGTACTGATCACAGGTTGGACTAGGTGAGCTTCCGAAGCTTGAAGAGCTGGGAGCGGGATTCTGGGTTTATTTTGAGTCTAGTGACGGATACCATACTTTTGTCCACTTGGTGAGACGTGTTTTAAGTTGTAAATATTATTTTGTTGAACAAATGGTGATTTTAAAGTGATTTAATATAAAAGGTTTCAAAATGTTTTATTGTTTTAAAAGTTCACGTCCTGAGTTCGGTTTACTGAAATTGGGGTAAGGTTTGATAGTGGTTCAGAAAAATGGTTAACTTATGGATATCTATGACATATCATTGTTGTCATTAGTTATTCAATGAAAAAAATGGCATTAGAGATTGCAAGAGTTGGATGTTAAACATGGGGTTTGGGATGTGTGACATGCTTTGGGGGTGTGAGAATGAAGCAACTTTGTCTTGAGGTATTCATGTGAGCTTATTTTGATTATCCTTCCCTACCCTTTGCCTAGCCTTACATTACAAGCCAAGTTTAAAGACTTTTCTGATTCTCGAATAACCATGATTCCTTACAATTAGTGGAGATGGGTCTAGCATGATAGCATATGAATCTCTAAACGCCATGTATGGGGAAATAAGGAAACACACAGTTATGGTGAACGAGTGAATGCAAGTTTAAAAGGAAAGAGTTAACTCCTTAATGTGTGTAGCGTCCTACTTTACTGTATTCATTAGTTCATATGCTTCTTTGATGAGTGTAAGATTTTTTAGCATGTGGCGACTCTGAGAAAAACCATGTGAACCTCTATGCACGGCTTTGAATATCACCTACTTTTCGTGCCATTTTCATGCATCATATAGAGTGTTGTAGGAATGCATTAGAGTTAGGATTCATGCATTGCCGTCACGGAGCCGTGACGAAGACCCAAATTTCGCCAAATCGTTCTGCTCCGTCACGGATCCGTGACGGTGTCCGTGACGGATGCCATCACGGAGCCGTGACGCGCGCGCAGACCTGTTTCCCAAATCGCTTCAGTTTCGAGTTTTTACCCTTTTTAAACCTAAAATCAGCCTCCAATAGAAATAACTTGTAATTTTGAGAGCTAAGAAGAGAGGAGAGTTGAGAGCAAGCTTGAGGAGAGGATTTCCACTTGAAGAATATCATTGTAATCAAATATTGGGTACTGTATTTCTTTACTTTGGTCAATTATGAAGCTTTGTTCATGTTCATCAATAGTGTTTTCTTCTTCCTTGCTCATGAGTAACTAAAACCCCATAATCTAGGGTTATGGGGGATTAGAGATTTGATTTCCAATGTGTTGATTGTATGAATGAGTATTGTGTTGGTTGATTTGATTTAGGGTTTGTATTAGATTTGAACTTAATTCTCTATCTCCCGGGTAGGCCTGATAGAAGGTGGGAATTGCAATCTGACACGCGTGAGAGGTGGATTGCAGTTGGGTCAGAAATCTTTTACGAATTGGGTTTAAATCTAGACTAGTGATAGCTAGGTTAACACGATTGCAATAACCATAGGGTTCAAACCGAAAGTTAGAAATTATCAAATAACGTAATGCTTTGGGTCTCCCTACATCCTGATTCGTGAGAGCTGGGTGGTTAGATTCCATTAGGGTCCGAAACAACGTGAGGAGTTAGGACTAGTTTGAGAGATAATTCGTTGCCCCTAAAATCAGAACAACTTCACAATGTTCATCGTCAGTCAAATGCATTGGAAACGGTCTCTATGAACCCACAACCTCAGATTACTTTTTCTCTGAATTAAAACTCTTCAAAGCTTTGTGATTACTGGCTCACTGTCATTTCGCTTACTGTTTACTTTTCATGTTTTAAAACAAAACCATCATTTCATCGAAATAGCTTGACAACGATTTTGATATTGAACGTGCTTGACTCGTGCTCCCTTGGGTACGATAATCCGGAACTTAAATTCCAAAAATACTACTTGACGACCGGTACGCTTGCTGGACTGATAACTGTTGTTGTAAGCGAACTCTGCTAAAGGTAGGTGATCCTCCCACGATCCCCAAAAGTCCAGTACACAAGCTCGAAGCTTATCCTCCAAAATTTGTATAGTACGCTCTAACTGTCTATCTGTCTGTGGATGATAAGCTGTGCTAAGCAGCACGTCAGTCCCCAATGCCTTCTGCAGGCTCTTCCAAAATTTGGACGTGAAGCGAGGATCCCTAGCAGATACAACTGATACTGGTATTCCATGAAGGCGAATAATCTCTCTAACGTACAACCGGCTCAACACATCAATAGTGTCGGTCATCTGCATGGCCAGAAAATGTGCCGACTTGGTCAGTCGGTCAACCACAACCCAAATAGCATCGTGCCCTTTCGACGACCTCGGTAGTCCAGAAACAAAATCCATAGTAACATGCTCCCACTTCCACTCAGAGATCGGTAAGGGTTGTAGCAAGCCGGCGGGACGCTGATGCTCGGCCTTCACCTGCTGACAGGTGAGGCAGCTCGAAACAAAATCTGCAACTGCTCTGCGCATCCCGCTCCACCAGAACTGTCGTCGGATGTCTCTATACATCTTGGTGCCACCCGGGTGCACAGCAAGACGGGAGTGAAGACACTCTCTCAACACAGTGCCCCTACAACCTCGTGGTTCAAACAAACGTCCTCTAAAACGGACACTCTGATCAGCACTCAGCTCCCAACCCTCGATCTCAACACCGTCCGCCAGTCTCTGACGAATCCCTGCCGTCTCGGCATCCTCGGTCTGTGCCTCCAACACTCGAGCAACCAAAGTGGGCTGGGCCACTAATGCACACAAGGCCATACCATCTGTGACCTCCTCTAACTCAAGTCTGAATGAGCTCAACTCCTCCAGCATGTCCCACTCTCTGACAGCCATGCTGGCAACACAATGAGTCGACTTCCTGCTCAGGGCATCGGCGATGACGTTCGCCTTGCCCGGATGATAGAGCAGCTCGAAGTCGTACTCCTCAAGTAGCTCCATCCATCGCCTTTGGCGCATGTTCAGGTCGCGCTGGGAGAAAATATACTTGAGGCTCTTGTGATCCGAGAATACCCTGAAACGCTCACCGTACAGATAGTGTCTCCAGCTCTTCAGAGCAAATACAACTGCTACCAGCTCTAGATCATGGGTCGGGTAGTTGCGCTCATGTACCTTCAACTGCCTCGAGCCATAAGAAACTACCTTCCCGGACTGCATCAACACACAACCCAGTCCCTCGCCGGAGGCGTCACAGTACACGTCATAACCTACTCCTCACTCCGGAAAAATCAACACTGGAGCGGTAGTCAATCGAGCCTTTAGCTCGGTAAAGGAGTGCTCACACTCATCTGTCCATAGAAACTCTACTCCCTTGCGGGTCAGTGCTGTCATAGGCGCTGCTAGACGAGAGAAGTCCTGAACAAAGAGTCGATAATACCCTACCAATCCCAGAAAGCTACGGATCTCAAACACATTCTTGGGCCTTGCCCACTTTGAAACTGCATCGACCTTCACTGGTTCGACTAGAATACCATCTCGGGACACAACATGTCCGAGAAATTTCACCTCTGCGAGCCAGAACTCGCACTTCTCCAAGTTCCCGTACAGCTGGTGAGTACGTAACAGAGTCAAGACTATCCTCAAGTGCTCCTCATGTGCCTCTTCACTAGGCGAGTAAATCAAGATGTCGTCAACGAAAACAACGACAAACTGCTCCAGGTACGGTCTGAAAATGTCGTTCATCAAATCCATGAAGGCTGCTGGCGCGTTCGTCAATCCGAACAGCATCACTAGAAACTCAAAGTGTCCGTACCGTGTCCGGAAGGTGGTCTTCTCCACATCCTCCTTTCGGACTCTCAACTGGTAGTAGCCTGATCTCAGATCAATCTTGGAGAAACATGTCGCTCCCCTCAGTTGGTCGAACAGATCATCGATCCTCGGCATCGGATAGCGGTTCTTCACCGTAACCCGGTTTAGCTTCCGGTAATCGATGCACATCCTCAAAGCGCCACCCTTCTTCTTCACGAAGAGGGCGGGTGCTCCCCACGGAGAAACACTAGGGCGGATGAAACCCTTCTCCTGCAGCTCTTCGAGTTGTCGCTTCAACCCGACTAACTCAGCTGGTGCAAAACGATATGGTGTCATCGAAATCGTCGTTGTGCCTGGGATCAAGTCGATCCGGAACTCTGACTCGCGCACTGGCGGTAAGCCTGATTGCTCCTCTGGAAACACGTCCGGGAACTCACACACTACTCTCGGTAGATCTCTGCTACTCTGCATAGTCTCTGTCTCAGCTCCCGTAGTCAAGGCGGACAGAAGGACTCCGCTCTTGCTACCCAGAACACAAGTAATGACTCGGTCGCCTGACCTCACTGTCACCTGACGTTGATAGCAATCGATCGTCGCTCGATATCTCGCTAGCCAGTCCATGCCCAATATTACATCAAAATCAGTCATATCTAGAACGAGTAGGTCACCAATAAAGGGGCAATCCGCAACCCTAATCGCCCAATCCCGACAAAAGGTCCTCAACACGACCTCTCCCGTAACAGGGGTACTCAAACAAAGGGGTCGACTCAACGTCTCCACCCGTAAACCCAAAGAAATTGCAAAGGAAGCAGAGATAAATGAATGGGAAGCTCCCGTGTCAAATAGGAAAGATGCCCACGAATTATATAATAAACACGTACCCTGAGTGGCCTCATGGCCGGCGTACGGTCCCTCAACTCTGGCATCAGTAACTGCATAGACTCGGCATTGCCGTGCCGGTGGTCCTCCTCTCGGTGGTGGTGGAAGTGCCACCTGCGGTCTAGCCCTCGGCTGATGTCTCTGAACTGCTGCTCCCGCCGCCTGACGCGGAGCTCTCTAAGGTTGTGCCTGACGTGGTCGGCCAGAAGGTGCATGACGAGCCTGAGCCTGCTGAGGCCTCGGCGCTCCTCCAGCTCGGTCAGGGCAAGCATAGACAAGGTGTCCCTGTCGACCACACTGGTAGCATGCCCTCTCATCAATCCGCGGTCTATCTCCAATCCTCTGTGGATAATCAATTTGTCGCTCTACAGGTCCACTGCCTCTCGGACAGTCTCGGGCTAGGTGGCCCTGCTGCCCACATAGAGAACATAACTGTGCCACCGGGGCGGGTCCAACTGAAGCTACAGCCCCTGCCTGGCGCATGCCTCCAGACTGAAACTGAGGCTGAAAGGATCTAGCAACTCTCTGTCTACGCTGATCGCGCCTCTCTGACTGTTGTATGAACCCACTAGGCCTCGGCCTGATCTCCCGCACCCTGGCGGTCTCTCTGAAGTGACTCTCCATGGAGAAAGCCTGATCCAGGAGTCTAGAGTATACATCGGTCCAGAAAGCGATGACCCTGTCAGCAATCGATGGGATGAGCCCGTTCTCGAATCGCCTGCAACGACTCTCCTCTGTCTGCACTAGCTCTGGTGTAAAGCGGGCCAAAGAAGTGAATCTCGCTGCATACACAGAGACGCTCAATCCTCTCTAACGCAGTTCCAGGAACTGCTGGCGTCCTTCATCTCGAATGGATCGAGGGAAGTGCTGCTCCAGGAACAGCCTACTGGATAACTGATAGTCGTCCCCAACTCTGGTATGCACTGACTGCCACCAATAGTAGGCCTCTCCCTCGAGCTGAAATGTGGCGAATGATACTCTCAGACGTCCCTCAGATACTCCAGAGGTATCGAGGTTGCGGGTAATCCGCTCCAACCAGCCTGCGGCTGTCTCGGGGTCTGCTCCCCCGGAGTAGACCAGTGTGCCGAGTCTACGAAAATCTCTGAGGGCCTGGGCTGTGGAACTGTCAAGCGGGCCTAGTCCCTCACTGGTGACTGCTGCGGCAGTAGGCACGGGCTCTGGTGCCGGTACCGTAGTCCCCTGCTGCGCGCCCATGGCGGCCAGCACTGCACGAACCACCTCCTCTAGAGGGGTCGTCTGAGTCGTCTCAGCGACTGGTGCTCTGTGAAAGCATCACCCTGGGAGTCAGCTGCCCTCGCCTACTCAGAGGGAGGTGCCTGACTCGGGCCCCCAGCTGGGCGGCTCCTGCTACCTCTCGGAACGTAACCACGCGCCATGTCGTCTATCCGCCTGCACGGAATATGCACAAGTTCAGTTTCCAGTTTAGACAACGATTCGATCATTCACAAGGACGTTCACGTGCGTCACACAAAGGTCGTACAAGATCAACAACACTTAGGATCGGTAGATATATATAATACTTTTATATAGTCAGACAAGGCCGCATCTCAATGCGTCTCACACAGCAATCAGCGGTTCAATCAAATCAAACAATCGATCGACTCCCACAGGAGGATTAAACCAAATCACACAACCGACTCTCGCAGGAGGGTTCAAGTAAATTACTCCATCGACTCCTACAGGAGGATTAGTCTCAAGTAACTCTCACAAGGCACAAGGCAACAGGCATACCCCTCAATCAGGTATCCTCCAAAACGTGGGGTCTAGTATCTTAACCGAACGATTTCAATAAGACTTATCATTTCTTTCCTTCCCAAAGGTTCTTAACACTTTAACTTTTACTCAACCTTCATGTCGATCTCGCGTCGTTACAACCCGATTCAGGCGTCCCCGAATCTCATTGTAACGACTTGACATCCAACCATCACGCTCGACTACAGTGGCGCCCCTGAGTCAACCCGTGATAGTGCAAACATTTCAGTTCTACAGAATTTTTGGCATGACCTATTCGTATTTTCCACTAACCCTCCGCTTATGCGGGACATTTACCAACCATTTCATAAAATAATTAGTACGTGGAGTTCTCATGCTTGGCCAAGTACACAACCCAATCCATACACAGAGTTCTCATGCTCTTCAAAATACACAACACAATCAATACACAGAGTTCTCATGCTCTTCAAAGTTCTCAATACAGCAGGTATACGGAGTTCTCGTGCTCCCCAAATTACTCAATACAAACGGTATGCGGAGTTATCGTACTCCCAAATACTACGGAGTTTTCGTGCTCCAAGACAGTGGTCACTTAAACAAATCAACAATTGAATGGGACCATGCTTCACTCTTGAAAATTGTAGAAACGATTCATCAAAATGGCAACACCACCAACAATTGGCCTACTTTACAGCAAATGCATAGCGGGTCGATCATTGTCCGTTAATCCAATTCCGATATCAACCGTTTGGCTTCACTGATCACTGTAACTTACAGTTAATATGGAAAGGATACCAATCAAGCAATGCAATCATTGTAGCGCAAAAGATTCAACTTAAACCACATTGAAGCAACCCACGACTCGTGTCGTTCCAACTCCCTGCATCAATGTTTCCAAATTGCATCACTGAGTGCCACGACTTAGACTCCCTAACTCTACCCACCTAATTGACGTGCGGTCCGAGGTTTTGAAAACAAGTTCAAAATTAAACGTGTTTCAAATGAAACCAGGCTCTGATACCAAATTGTCACGCCCCAAATCCGGTTCTTGACCGGACTAGAGACGTAACTTAAGAAAAAGCAATTATAATAATAAAAGATATAAAACCAAATAAGCATCCGGCCTTAATACAGTAAAAAGTCTTCAGATCACCACTTACAAAATAATCCTCCAACAAAAGGGTTTACAAAAGTCATAATAGTTCTTTCACAAAGGTTCAAGACCACAAAAAGATAAAGACCAACGTCTCTAAGCACCCGGACCCTAGAAGCTCCCGAGCCTCAAGTCCACTAGTCATCACGCAAACCTGTAAAACAGTCATACACAGATAAGGGTGAGCTTACGCTCAGTAGGAAAAATGCATAACCAGGTCACCCTTTTAGTTTAACAAATATGCCTTCACAATTTTAGTTCGGATCTTAAATACGAATAATTTCGAATACGTTCAAAACCAGGAGTAAAACGAGTGTTTAGCAATCACGAAGAGTCAACAATAATCATAAGTAAAAGACGCTATAAATGCATTTCTTAAATAATCAATAAAGGATAGGGTATTCGAATTTATCCCGTGGGACATGAGTCGCCACCCTCTGATCCACAATACTCGTTGTGTCATGTCGGATTTTCCCTGGGTCCAGAGGAGACGCATAACGTCGGGCTACCGGCAACAACCCCTGAGGGCGCTTATCGTCGGGATTCTCGGAAACGTCTCCAAAGGACCATATGTCATAGGGAACCAAGGTATAGCTCCCGCAGGACGCATACACTTGGGTGAAATAACCAGTAACCATCCCCATAGGGTAAACCGTCCAATTGCCCCGCAGGGTCCGATATCCAATGTTCCGTAGGGTCCGTAATCTATGTCTCGCAGGGTCCAACCCACCGGCTATGATACTACCCCACACCGGTACTTCCTTCGGTGTAGGTACCACACCGGATACCGACTATGATACTACCCCACACCGGCGCTCCCTTCGGTGTAGGTACCATATCGGATACCAAGTTATCGGCTTAGGTACTACCCCACACCGGCGCTCCCTTCGGTGTAGGTACCCTATGACACTACCCCACCCGCAGTGTGGGTGCTATACTAATATAAAAGCTAGCTTAAGGACTCACAAGTGGGTAACACTCTCAAACAATCAAGGAACAACCGACGCTTAACGAATCATAATTCCATCACAACACACCACAGAAATCAATCATAATCTTACACTTACCATTTACTTACCAACCACGATCTATCGGTTCATCGATCACCTGATCGTACCACTTGGCACAACCAGTCATACTCTATTCCCCAGTCAATCATTCAATCGTTCAAGAGTCAAGCATTCAATCAAGTACGCAATTAAGCAATCAAGCATTCATATTTGGTTGATTGAATCATCTAGTTGTATTAGACTCTTAACTTATCCAAATTAGGCAACCAAGGATGTGAACCTAGCACAACAACTAATCTGAGGGCTCATCAACGCCTCTCTACCAGTAAATCAATTCCCAAGTATCGAAAGCGAGTTACACTAGTGATTCACATCCTAAGCATGCTTACTAGACACGTCCGTTTATTATCAAACGAAGGACATTTATTCTAGTTATTCGCATCCTATATGCAAGTCTAGGACCTTTCCGATTTTATTAACCTAATAGGCATACTGGTATTGAAATACTCGAGGTGTTAGGACTTTCCCTACCTCATGGTCTTCCTCTAATAACACTCTGTTGTAAGGTCGATCAGTCACTCCTTCGTTCTTCACACGGGTACCAGAGTGGTCTTCGTCTTCTCGGGCGAAGTCCAAGATCTCGGGCGAAGTCTAGCTCCGAGTCTGGGTTTACATACAAACGGTCCAAAATCAGTTCGGGTCCAGAATACCCAGTTCTTTAAATTAACTGATCGTCCAAATCTTTAATTACGTCAAGTAGTCCAAAAACGTCAGAAATAGTCCAAAGTGTCCTTAAATTAGTTTTAATTTAATTAAGTAAAACTGCCGACCCGGCTGACCCGAGCCCGACCCGAAACCCGACCCGAATCCGGAAACCGACCCGGATCCAGGTCCAGACCCGATCCGACCCGTGCCCGACCCAGACCCGGATCCAGACCCGAGTCGAACCCAGAATCAGATTCAGTCAGACCCAGGCCCAGACCGATCCAGGCCCGAGGCCCAAACCGTCCATGCTCGAGGCCCAACTGAATCCAGGCCGAGCCTAACCCGAGGTCTCGTCCTGCCTGAGCCGTGAACGGAGGTAGATGGGGCTATGGTTCCGGCGGACTCTGGCGACAACGGCGGTTTTGACGGTGGCGGATACGTCAGAAGCTCGGGAATGCGAAGGGAAGGTCGGTTGGGGCGAGGCCCGAGCTCTTCCGGCCAGATCTGACGGCCAAAGAGCTCGCCGGCGTGTAAGTTCCAGATATGGAACTTGAGTAGTCCGGCGACGCTCTCCAGTCCCGTCCGAAGCCAAGGCGAGCCTGGAGCTCGTGATTTCTGACGAAGAAGAAGACGGGGACGATGACTCCGGCAAGTATTTAGCTCACCGTTGTTGTTTCTCTCGGATTCTGGCTCAGTGAGCTCGATTTCGACGGCGGTGGGTTGGATTCGAGGACGAGAAAGAGAGGGGATAGGGTTTTCTGTTTGGGGCTTCGTCGACAGGGAAGTGGATGAAGGAGAGGAAGGTGGAGAGAGATGGGTACGAGGTGTGAAGGTTGACGTAGAAGGAGGCTGGTGGACGGAGACGGTGGGAGGTCGGTTCGCGAGGGACACGAGCGAAGGAGACGCCTCGGTTCGCGTGCAAGCAACTGAGAAAGGGAGATCGTCGCGACGCCTTTTAAGCGTAGGGTTTGGGTTCAGCGCGAGTTGGGCTTAGGGAAACCGGGCCTGCGCGTGACTTGCGTGGGCTCGCTTGGTTCAGGCCCAACCCGTGTCTGACCGCCCAAACCAGCCCAGAACACTTCTTTTCTTTTCTTTAAAAAAAAATCTTTTCCAAATTAATTGTTGCAAGAACATACCCCCATGTTCTAGATTGCAGTTAGATACCCTTATAGAACGAAATGGGTTTTACAGTCTACCCCCCTTAGAAGAATTTCGTCCTCGAAATTTAAAACAGACGTACCTCAAGCGTCGAACAGGTGGGGATACTTCTCCCGGATCTCATCCTCGCGCTTCCAGGTCGACTCAGCTCCATGGTGCCTCCACTGCACTCGTACCAACGGGATAGTCATCTTCCGCAAGACCTTCTCTCCCGTATCCACAATCCTAATAGGCTGCTCCTCATAAGAGACGTCATCGGCTACCTCAATGTCCGTCCACTCGATAACATGAGAGGGATCTGTGGTGTATTTCCACAGTTGGGAAACGTGGAAAACATTATGCACGTTCCCAAGCTGCGATGGCAATGCTAGGCGGTAAGCCACTGCTCCAACTCTGTCCAAGATCATCAAAGGGTCCGATGAATCTCAGGGACAACTTGCCTCCTCCGCGGTTGAACCGCAATAGGCCCTTCTTTGGGCTCACACTCAGAAATACATGGTCTCCGACCGAGAACTCAAGCGGTCTGCGACGTCTGTCTGCATAGCTCTTCTGACGGCTCTGTGCGGTCTTCAACCGCTCTCTAATCACTGCGACCTTCTCAGTCGTCTCTCTGACCATATCTGGTCCAAGTAAGCTTCGATCCCCTACCTCAGCCTAACACACCAGCGACCTATATGGTCTGCCGTACAAAGCCTCAAATGGTGCCATCCCAATGATGGACTGATAATTGTTGTTGTAAGCAAACTCTGCTAAAGGTAGGTGATCCTCCCACGATCCCCGAAAGTCCAGTACACAAGCTCGAAGCATATCCTCCAAAATCTATATAGTACGCTCTGACTGTCCATCTGTCTGTGGATGATAAGTTGTGCTAAGCAGCACGTCAGTCCCCAATGCCTTCTGCAGGCTCTTCCAAATCTGGACGTGAAGCGAGGATCCCTATCAGATACAACTGATACTGGTACTCCATGAAGGCGAATAATCTCTCTAACGTACAACCGGCTCAACACATCAACAGTGTCGGTCATTCGCATGGCCAGAAAATGTGCCGACTTGGTCAGTCGGTCAACCTTCTTCGGAGCCTGATTCACTATGAATGTGATCATCTCTAGAGCTTAACCCCAGAAAGAGATTGGGAGATCAGTCCAACTGATCATGGGTCGGACCGTATCCGCTCGGACACAACATTCAACTGTGGTGTTCTGGGAGGAGTCCATTCTGAAAAGATCCCGCTCTCCACCAGATGATCTAAAAACTCTGTGGTTAAGTATTTTCCATCTCGATCCAATCGAAGTGTCTTAATACTTTTCCCGAGCCGGTTTTCTACTTCATTCTTGAACTCTTTGAATTTATCAAAAGGCTTCAGACTTATGTCTTATTGAACAGACATAACCATATCTACTATAATCATTTGTAAATGTGATGAAGTAGCTAAAACCACTCTTGGTCAGCGAACATATTGGTCAACACACTTCCGAATGTATCAGCACCATTAATTCACCCGCCCTGTCACCGCTACCAATAAAGGGTGCTTTTGTCATTTTACCCATCAAACAAGACTTGCACCTATCAATAGAATGGAATTTGTATGGACCTGAAAGCCCGCACTTCTGACGTGCTGATAGGCGCTTCTTGTTTATGCGGCCCAAATGATAGTGCCATAACAGAGTTAGGTTTAAATCGTTGGACTTATACCTCTTGGTATTACCATAATATATAGAACTTGAGGCATTGTTACCCATATCTAATATGTACAATTCTCCAACCAAGTTAGTACTAGCATAAAACATATCATTGCATAGAACATTGAAAACTCCATTTCCAATATGAACATTATATCCTTCCTTGTCAAACACGGATACAGATATAATATTCTTACAAAAAGTAGGTATGCAATATACATTATACAATAATAAGACAAGGCCACTTGGAAAAGCAAGACTCATGCATCCTACAGCAGTTGCCACAACTATAAGGTCCACTTCGTGCTTTCCCAACCTCTCCTACTTTCAGCCACTATACGTTAGTGCATGTGTGAGATTTAGTCCTGGTATCTAATACCCATGAATCTTTGGAAGTAGAGAGATGTAGCTCTATATGTTGGGTCTCGAGGTATGGTTGGAGATGAACCAACTCGCAGCAGAAAATCAATGAAAACCAAGAGACGATTATGTTAGTCTTAGTGCCCGTAGTTCAATCCTAAATGTCCAAATGTATATATCATCGTTAGCAATAAAATTAAAGCGGCTTTATATTACTTATGTGTTGGAGTAATATATCGATGTGTGCTCTGATCTATGCCCACCATGCGAATAGAACCATAGATCGAGATAGATCACACTCGATGGGTCCCTAGTCAACAAAGCTTCACTAGAAGCGACTAGTATGAAAGATGGCTCTTTATGGCTTACGTTCTGTTAGTCATTGGAATGGGATTCCGGAGTCTGATCATAGATACCATGTGGGACATGATATTGGACGACCCGCCCTGAATATGTGCCATAGATTAAGTCATGAACATATTCAGTGTTGTAGCTTGTCATGTATCCTTAGACCAAGGAGTCTTTGTGATCGCTATGTAGTCAACAACTGAGTTTGACCTGAGCCTAACGTTGTCCGTAACAGGGCTTCCATAACGGCCAGGATTGGCTTGGGGACGGGCTACATGAGTGACACGAAAGACGGCTAAGGGATTTATCCCTCATACTAAGGTATGGGAAAGATATCGGTTCTCGGCCACTTGATCGAGAGTGACTGAAAGAATAGCATGGCCATGCACATGATACTGGGTATCATATCTTCAGTCATCTCACATATCAAGGAACTGTGATTGAGAATAATAAGGATGACGGCTCTATGCCTTATCTCAATCAGGATATCGGAGATAAAAGGATAATGACAGGGACGACGGAAAGGTTAGAATCGACAGGGTCGATTCGTTATGTAGTGTCAGGAAATACTAAAGTCTCGTTAGTTGCCACTTAAATAGGATCAAGTAAAATGGGATTTTACGTTGATCTATTGACATGCATAAACCTAAGGGTCACACCGGAGGATGAAACTCATTGACACATTTATGGAGAATGGCCAAAAGGGAGTTGTCTCGGGACATGACCAAAACTGGGTTTTGGGTCATGTGCCCGTAAGTGAATAGGACTTCACAGATCGAGACAAGGCTTGGAGTCTTGGGATTGATCGCGTCGGATAATGTTGGACATTTCCGGTATGGAAGGCATGGAGGCGATGAGCGAATCACGGGACCTCGTTGGAAATGGCCACGGGCCATGTTCCAAGAGGCCCATGAAAGGCCCATGCAACCAAGGCCCATGGAACTAATTAATCAAGTCTTGATTAATTAGTACTAAGTAAGCAAGACAAGGATTAAGGTGTTGGTGATTCACCACCTAACCCAATCTTGTCTTGCCATACTTTGTCCTATTTACACCTTACTTGACACCATACTTGTCCCATGCCTTTAGTTGGACAAGTATGGGTTTTGTTATGTTTAAGTCATCTTCTTTCAACATAACAAACACAAGACAAGAATAGGAAACACATTTTCTCTCCCTCTTCCATGGTCATTTCAGGTTTGGCTAGTTTACACCTCCATGTTTGTGTTCTTGAGTCCTCAAAGAGAAGAACTACGTGGCTTTGATTCCCATGTGGATACGTAGGCGTCTTGGAGACTCAAGCCAATCATTCGTTAACCGGTGTTCTTGTTTTGGTAAGAACTAGTGCTGAATTTTTCTCTTGTTAATCCATTCTTTGTTAGTTGTTTCATGGTTTTAATTGTCTCTTGGTTTTCATTGATTTTCCGCTGCGAGTTGGTTCATCTCCAACCCTACAGTGGTATCAGAGCCATGCTACCTTCGGGATTCACAAGACGGTGTTCAAAGTTTCGGTTTTGCTTGAAAGTTTCGTTTTTGGCATGTTGTTTTGCTAAATTGTTTGATAACATGTTTTAAATTATTGTTTATGGATTTAATGCATGTAAAATGAATTTTTGAAAATTATTTCAAATCTGGAAATTTTGAAAATTTTTTTTATTTTTGGGTCTCGGGAGCGGGACTCTCGGGGAGCTGAAACCGGGACCGAACGGGGCTCCGTTGGACGGAGTAGGCCAAGCATGACCATTGGATGGTTGATATGCCAAGGCTAAACCGTTTTGTTAGTTATGACGAGTTTCGAACCGTCATGATGAACTCGAAGATCAAATGTTCAAAAGTTTCATTTTTGAACGGTTTCGCTAAACCGAGCATCAAAAAATTTCGAAACTTGGCTATTAATTAAAACCGGAAAATCACATGATGTTTGATAACATGCTTGTTTGATAACACGATGTGTGATGTGATGTTGGCATGGTGTACATAATAGCCCCGAGCTCAATTTAATTATTTATCGCTTTTCACGACCTGCGAGCCGTTAGAGTTAACGTGTAATTATTCTTTCAAGGTGTGGTCGTCAAACCACTTGTTTGTAATATTTATTTATTCCCGACCTGCGAGTCGTGTATTAAATTGTAATAATTTACTCTAGACGAAGAAAGGGCTAAAAGGTCATTTGGTGGCTTTTCGGGTGTTGGCATCGGCTTGGAGTCGGTGGAGCTCAAGAAGCTAGTGGGAGTTAGTTTAGGGGGCTATTATGTGCACATTTATCGCTTTATGCTTGGTTTAGTTTATGCATGATTAATTCTATGTGTTTTAGAATTGCATGCTTAACTTTATTTACCGAGCATATCACCTCACATGCAAAGATAAAATTGGAATTTTAATCCTTGTGTGTGAACCCTTAGAACCGTCATTACATTGGATGTAGTTGACGGGTTCAAAGGAAGAATTACATTGGATGTAATTTGAGGCATCATTGCATTTGGAATGTAGTTGATGTGCTCATCGCATCTAGGATGTGCCAAAGTTTTGAACACAACTGGACAAGTAAAAGCGGGTCATGTCCGATACCTCCCAATAATCAACACCTTACTACCTCACCGTCCTATGGGTGTCGTGCGCATTAGCGGAGCATCCATGGGGAAGCGGGGTAGTAGGTTTGGACGACATATGTGGGTGTCGTGCGCATTAGCGGAGCACCTACATAGTGACGGGCCATAGTTGAAAATTGGTGGACCCGACTACGATTCTCAGCCTGAGGTTGAGCTAGGGTAACAGATAGGGTAAGTCGTGTACATAAGTACATACCCTAGCCAAGAGTCACATTGGATGTGATTGGATGGAGTCCTACCTACATAGCTCGATTAAGTGGTGAGCATTAGTTCAGCTTAATCGAGTGAATCAAGGATCTTGGTTTCAGATTCTAAAGGTTTAGAATTGATTGTTGGTGTTTAAGCTTGATCTTCATAAAATTTATTCAGTTTACTGATTGAATTTTATCTGTTGTAGATCAAATGGCAAATTCAGCGAACATTAATAGTTTGTCATTAAAAACCATTCTTGACAGGGTCAAGCTAAATGGGACAAACTATTTGGACTGGTACAGAATTTTGAGGATAGTCCTCAAGTCTGAACGCAAAGAATATGTCCTTGACAAGGCTGTCTCTAAGACCATATCAGAGTTACATGAAGTGTCATCAGCTGCTGAGAAGAATATCTCAAGGATCTGGAATCCAAGGATATTCTGATGGTCAACAAGGGAATTGGAAGTGGCAAGGGCTGGGCCCATGCGCACTTGGCAGGAAAGATGAGACACTTGAGAATGTCTGCTTCTACTGCCAACAGCCTGGTCATTGGAACCGAGATTACAGGAAGTTCACGGCTGATCTGAAGAAAGGCAGTGGGACTGCGCCTTCATCAAATAGCCTGGATGATCTGAAGAAGGGCAGTAGGACTGCGCCTTCATCAGGAAACCTGGATGATCTAAGGAAGGGCGGTGGGATCGTGCCTTCATTCGGTATTAACTCTATAAAGCTACATCTCTCTACTTCCAAAGATTCATGGGTATTAGATACCATGACTGAATCTCACACATGCACTAATATATGGTGGCTGAAAGTAGGAGAGATTTGGAAAGCACGAAATGGACCTCAGAGTTGTGGCAACTGCTGTAGGAACCATGAGTCTTGCTTTGCCAAGAGGCCTTGTCTTAGTATTGTATAATGTATATTGCATACCTACTTTTAGTAGGAATATTATATCTGTATCCGTGTTTGACAAGGAAGGATATAATGTTAATATTGGAAATGAAGTTTTCAATGTTCTATGCAATGATGTGTTTTATACCAGTACTGACATGGTTGGAGGATTGTACATATTAGATATGGGTAACAATGCCTCAAGTTCTATATATTCCGTTAATACCAAGAGGTCTAAATCCAACGATTTAAACCTAACTCTGTTATGGTACTGTCATTTGGGTCGCATAAACAAGAAGCGCCTATCAGCACTTCAGAAGTGCGGGCTTTCAGGTTCATTCGAATTCCATTCGATCGATAGGTGCAAGGTTTGTTTGATGGGCAAAATGACTAAAGTGCCCTTTATCGATCGCGATGAAAGGGCAGGTGAATTATTGGGGCTGATACACTCGAATGTGTGTAGACCAATAAGTTCACTTGCCAGGAGGGGTTTTAGCTACTTTATCACATTTACTGATGATTACAGTAAATATGGTTATGTCTATTCGGTGAGACATAAGTCTGAAGCTTTTGATAAATTCAAAGAGTTTAAGACTATAGTAGAAAACCAGCTCGACAAAGGTATTAAGGCACTTCGATTGGATCGAGGTGGAAAATACTTGACCACAGAGTTATTAGATCATCTAAAAGAGAATGGGATCCTTTTGGAATGGACTCCTCCTAGGTCACTGTAGTTGAAAGGTGTAGCCAAACGGAGAAATCGGACATTGTTAGACAATGGTCTGTTCCATGATTAGTTGGACTGATCTCCCAATCTCTTTTAGGGGTTTTGCTCTAGAGACGACCACATTCATAGTGAATCGGGCTTCGACGAATGGTGTGGAAGGGACACCATTTTAAAAATGGTACGGGATGATGCCCGCTTTGTGCTAAGCAGCACGTCAGTCCCCAATGCCTTCTGCAGGCTCTTCCAAATCTGGACGTGAAGCGAGGATCCCTATCAGATACAACTGATACTGGTACTCCATGAAGGCGAATAATCTCTCTAACGTACAACCGGCTCAACACATCAACAGTGTCGGTCATTCGCATGGCCAGAAAATGTGCCGACTTGGTCAGTCGGTCAACCTTCTTCGGAGCCTGATTCACTATGAATGTGATCATCTCTAGAGCTTAACCCCAGAAAGAGATTGGGAGATCAGTCCAACTGATCATGGGTCGGACCGTATCCGCTCGGACACAACATTCAACTGCGGTGTTCCGGGAGGAGTCCATTCTGAAAAGATCCCGCTCTCCACCAGATGATCTAAAAACTCTGTGGTTAAGTATTTTCCATCTCGATCCAATCGAAGTGTCTTAATACTTTTCCCGAGCCGGTTTTCTACTTCATTCTTGAACTCTTTGAATTTATCAAAAGGCTTCAGACTTATGTCTTATTGAACAGACATAACCATATCTACTATAATCATTTGTAAATGTGATGAAGTAGCTAAAACCACTCTTGGTCAGCGAACATATTGGTCAACACACTTCCGAATGTATCAGCACCATTAATTCACCCGCCCTGTCACCGCTACCAATAAAGGGTGCTTTTGTCATTTTACCCATCAAACAAGACTTGCACCTATCAATAGAATGGAATTTGTATGGACCTGAAAGCCCGCACTTCTGACGTGCTGATAGGCGCTTCTTGTTTATGCGGCCCAAATGATAGTGCCATAACAGAGTTAGGTTTAAATCGTTGGACTTATACCTCTTGGTATTACCATAATATATAGAACTTGAGGCATTGTTACCCATATCTAATATGTACAATTCTCCAACCAAGTTAGTACTAGCATAAAACATATCATTGCATAGAACATTGAAAACTCCATTTCCAATATGAACATTATATCCTTCCTTGTCAAACACGGATACAGATATAATATTCTTACAAAAAGTAGGTATGCAATATACATTATACAATAATAAGACAAGGCCACTTGGAAAAGCAAGACTCATGCATCCTACAGCAGTTGCCACAACTATAAGGTCCACTTCGTGCTTTCCCAACCTCTCTTACTTTCAGCCACTATACGTTAGTGCATGTGTGAGATTTAGTCCTGGTATCTAATACCCATGAATCTTTGGAAGTAGAGAGATGTAGCTCTATATGTTGGGTCTCGAGGTATGGTTGGAGATGAACCAACTCGCAGCGGAAAATCAATGAAAACCAAGAGACGATTAAACCATGAAACAACTAACAAAGAATGGATTCACAAGAGAAAAATTCAGCACTATTTCTTACCAAAACAAGAACACCGGTTAACGAATGATTGGCTTGAGTCTCCAAGACGCCTACGTATCCACATGGGAATCAAAGCCACGTAGTTCTTCTCTTTGAGGACTCAAGAACACAAAAATGGAGGTGGGAACTTGCCAAACCCGAAATTGCAAGGGAAGGGGGAGAGAAGTTGTGTTTCCTATTCTTGTCTTGTGTTTGTTAAGTTGAAAAAAGATGACTTAAACATAACAAAACCCATACTTGTCCAACTAAAGGCATGGGACAAGTATGGTGTCAAGTAAGGTGTAAATAGGACAAAGTATGGCAAGACAAGATTGGGTTAGGTGGTGAATCACCAACACCTTAATCCTTGTCTTGCTTACTTAGTACTAATTAATCAAGACTTGATTAATTAGTTCCATGGGCCTTGGTTGCATGGGCCTTTCATGGGCCTCTTGGAACATGGCCCGTGGCCATTTCCAACGAGGTCCCGTGATTCGCTCATCGCCTCCAAGCCTTCCATACCGGAAATGTCCAACATTATCCGACGCGATCAATCCCAAGACTCCAAGCCTTGTCTCGATCCGTAAAGTCCTATTAACTTACGGGCACATGACCCAAAACCCAGTTTTGGTCATGTCCCGAGACAACTCCCTTTTGGTCATTCTCCATAAATGTGTCAATGAGTTTCATCCTCCGGTGTGACCCTTAGGTTTATGCATGTCAATAGATCAACGTAAAATCCCATTTTACTTGATCCTATTTAAGTAGCAACTAACGAGACTTTAGTATTGCTTGACACTGCATAACGAATCAACATTGTCGATTCTAACCTTTCCGCCATCCCTGTCATTATCCTTTTAACTTCGATATCCTGATTGAGATAAGGCATAGAGCCGTCATCCTTATTATTCTCAATCACCGTTCCTTGATATGTGAGATGACTGAAGATATGATACCCAGTATCATGTGCATGGCCATGCTATTCTTTCAGTCACTCTCGATCAAGCGGCCGAGAACCGATATCTTTCTCATACCTCAGTATGAGGGATAAATCCCTTAGCCGCCTTTCGTGTCACTCATGTAGCCCGTCCCCAAGCCAATCCTGGCCGTTATGGAAGCCCTGTTACGGACAACGTTAGGCTCAGGTCAAACTCAGTTGTTGACTACATAGCGATCACAAAGACTCCTTGGTCTAAGGATACATGACAAGCTACGACACTGAATATGTTCATGACTTAATCTATGGCACATATTCAGGGCGGGTCGTCCAATATCATGTCCCACATGATATCTATGATCAGACTCCGGAATCTCATTCCAATGACTAACAGAACGTAAGTCGTAAAGAGCCATCTTTCATACTAGTCGCTTCTAGTGAAGCTTTGTTGACTATGGACCCATCTAGTGTGATCTATCTCGATCTATGGTTCTATTCGCATGGTGGGCATAGATCAGAGCACACGTCGATATATTACTCCAACTCATAAGGAATATAAAATGCCTTAATTTTATTGCTAACGATGATATATACATTTGGACATTTAGGATTGAACTACGGCACTAAGACTAACATCATGAATCACCTTGGATAATATCATGAGGATCTCTACCATTTCTAATAGTATTCCCCATGTAAACCCAGGTAAAAGGCGGACTTACAAATCCTTTAACTCATTTCCGGCAGAGCCTACTCTCTAAACCTTTCTTGAGAACCCAGTTACCCGAGTTTATGAAGCCTCAAAAATCCAAGATTACCACAATCAAGCGGAAGAAAAGAAAATTTAAAACTTTAGAGTCGGTCATGCCAACTGCTATGCATGTCTTCCCTAGATAAGGGTTAAGATCACTAACCGATTAAAAGCAACATCTCTTTTATTCCTATAAAATTTTGGAATGCTAAAAATCTAATAGTTAACACTTGGTGGTAAAGGAAAATAGCTCCAATTTTGAATTGAAGGAACTACGATTCAATCCCCGAGCAACGAACTATGAGGCTTTCAGATTATGCGTCGGTGGTCGGGATTGGCAATCCCTTCTGCAACTTGCCACCCCATAATGATTACACTTTAGGGAGCTGGCAAATCATTCACAATTTCTCGACGGTGTTTTGGTTTGTTGCATGGACGGAGCCACGACTATGACTTTGATTGATTAGTCATTAACTATAGAGTTTACCACATCTCGTTCCAAGAGTCGCACTTCGCGTCCACTAGCATTTCCCTTTTAATTGACCCGACTTTCAAACTAGAGAGTTGGACGACCAGATCATATTTGTAGGTCCTACTCGCTTAACCAAACCGCTCTCTTGAAATTAGTTTATAGAAATATTTGATTTTTAAAATCGAATTATGTAATCAATATACTAATGACCAAACCACATGAACAACCTCCTACTTCTTTTTAGATTCCACTCTTGAGCTATATGACCATTGAATACAAAGGTGAAACCTTTAGCTCGTAGATAAGAAGTGGTTCTCTAATAGACAGTGAGGAGTCCCTCCTATTCAACTGTTTTGGTTATAGGTAATTTGATTTAAGTTGTGTGTGCGTGTGGAAACTTGTGAGCATAAACAGTAACATGTCAAAGTAAAGAGTATATAAATTAATGAAAAATAAATCCAAGATCATAGGTTCGTAACAATGTGTTTATAGCATTAAACAATGTGATAGCACAATGTAGGTAATATTAAGAGGCATCGACTACCCCTGTTAGTATTTAGGGTACAAACAAGCAGCGAAAAACAAAAAAAAATCTCTAAAACTTGAACTGGATACATGTAATTCAAATAACTAATTCTACCATTTCCACATCAGGTTTGCGTATTCTTGCACTTCAGGGTTTGTGTACCCTTGCACTACAGGGTCTGTGTACCCATTCACTTCTGGGTCTGCGTACCCATTTACTCCGAGTCTGTGTATCCATTCACATTCACTCAGGGTCTGCGTACTCATTCACTCAGGGTCTGCGTACCCATTCACATTCAATCAGGGTCGGCGTTCCCATTCTCATTCACTCAGGGTCTGCGTACCCATTCACTCAGGGTCTGTGTACTCATTCACTACAAGGTATGTGTACCCATTCACTTCAGGGTCTGCATACCCATTCACTCAGGGTCTGTGTACCCATTCATTTCTGGGTCTGCGTACCCATCCCTGTTTTTTGATTTTATGTTGATTTCAGGACTTCCGCCTTCAATCTGTAGACATATTGTTTTTTTGTAACTTTTTTCTTCCTCAAGAGAGGATAATTTATCTTATGCTTTCGTTGATAAAAACAAAATACATGAATAAGTTATTTGATTCACCAGTGTTCGGGGGCAGAGCCCTCGACAATTGTCCCGCTGACCGACCAAAGGGTCCAAAGATTTTTCTTACTGGAGCATTCGAATTGATGGACAATCCCACCATCATAATAAGATTAATTAACTAAATACAATGATATTTGAGGCTGTTTTAAAACAACTTAAACAACCACTAATCCCCTTAAACTACCACGACTATATTTTAGTTTGATCAGTCGGTTCATAACAATTTATCTTATGGTTTAGGGATATGTTCATAAGAAATTGTCTAACGATTAAACATGATTCTAATAACTTATTAGATATGATTAAATGATTAAACATGGTTTAGGGATATGTGCATAACAAAATCGAAGGGAAAAGCGATTCAAAGCTCTCTAGCGTTACTGTAGAAGCTCAGCAAACATTCATCAATCTATGAAGGTCTTCAAGACATGAAGAACACCAGCGTCAAGATAATGTGACCATCGAAGAAGTCCTGCAATATACAACCACAATCTCAGCAAGGAAGTCAACCTCAATCACTCACCGTCTTCTGGAAAAAAACGCTTTAGACCTTCAACCATGCTAAAAGTTCAAGAACTCATTAGCAAACCTGTCACGCTCCAATCCGGTTTTGACCGAACTCGAGACGTGAATTTAAAATAATAATAATAATAAAACAATTTTAATATCAAAAAGGATCTCAAATAACAGTTTAAAAGCTCCAGTTAACCTCATGAGTCAACAACTCAGTAAACCACAAAATAATTAAGTTTAACGGCAATTTAAACAGTACGTCTCTAGACAACTAGACAAGACCCTCGCTAGCTCCCAAGCGCCAGGAATCCCGCTAGCACAAAACCTGCTCAAGACCTGAAAAACAAAAAGGTAAAGGGGGTGAGCTTTCGCTGAGTAGGAAAAGTAGTTAAGGCGATGAGTATCCGCTCATCACCACGAGTAACCTTCCAATTAGGGCATACTAGCACAGCACACAACTAAACACAACACGGACTTTCATTACCACAATCCTCAGTTCCAAGATTATAACCACTCTCCCCAACATACTTACACGACCACTATCACCCTATACTCACTTCACTTAATCAAGTATCATGCATACAACCTACAATAAAATAAGCACACGTCCCGTACCGCAGTCCCCGACTTCGCCGGCTGTCCACAGCCCGACTCTATCATACCACATCGGAACACACAACATCGGCCTAGATATCTACACGGAAATCCGTCGGGCACAATCAAAATACATCGTACCGGAATACACCATCGGCCTAGATGTCTTCCCGGAAATCCGTCGGGGCATAAACACGACACCTAGTGCCAAACACGACACCTAGTGTCAAATCACAAACCGTCGGCCTAGATGTCCTACATCGGCATACCCCCTCAATGTAGGCATCATACCGGAATAACACACCGGGGGACCGCACATACGTGGACCACACCGTCAGCCTAGGTACTACCCCACACCGGCGTACCCCTTTGGTGTAGGTACCATACCGGAATACAACTCCTCTTGGAACACACATCAAGATAATATCACGCATCATAATGCCATACCTCAACCACGATATACAAACCCGGGTCAACTTACCACAACACAACACGTCGGTCTATCAATCACCCGACCATATCACAACCATTGGTTCACTTCATAACACGCATGGCACACTTGCCCAAGCATATCAACACACTACACCGAGCATATCATAACATGATTCTCAATCCAACAACGGTTAAATCACACATCATGCATCTCAATCAAAGATCATGGCATTTCAATCAACATACAACCTAAGGGCTCGACATGGCCCGCATGCATTTCTACAGCACGACAATCCCAAACTTACGACTCGACATGGCTCGTAAGCTATCCCTCATTTCACTCTTTCCTCACATCCTAATCATGCAATTCTAACAATTTAAGCAAGTAATTATAACCTATAGGCATACTAGTAACTTTCCGCAATTAAACCGATATTTGCTACTTTCCCTACCTCAAAAGCAATCCAATCCTAGCAGCGTACGACCTGGCTAGCTTCCTCCTCGTCACTTCACGGGTCCACAAATCTCCTCCTCCGCCAAGCTCGGATCCAAAGTCTAAGATTACAAGCAATACAAGAATTAATGCTAATTCAAGTGTGGATTAAAGAAGGAAATACCCAAACTAATCCCAATTGCTCAACTTGGCAAAATGGGCCCGGAAGGCCCATTTTGCCCGAAATCGGGAAAACGTCCCTCGGGACTCCGAAAGTTTCCCAATTCGTGTCTATCCAATATAATTAATTTACTTGTTCCAAATCACTTGACGGAATCCAATTCCCAATTTTGCAATTAAAGTTTCTAATCGCTTTTTTCCGAAATTCCATGAATCACATCCATAATTCGTTCCGGGTGTGACAACATCGTCCTGGGGTTCACCCATGACCGCTCCACTTTCGAAACCACCAAAACCCGGCCATGTGGGCCCAACGGCCACACATGGTCGTGTATGGCCAAACCGGGCCGGCTGGTCACGGTTCATGGGTGGCCGAACCATGGCCGGTCATTTCCCTCCCCGGTGGCCGGATTCCGGCGACCGGTCGGAGCTCCGGCGAGCCTCCGGTCGCCAGACAAATATCCAATTTCTCCAACAAGCTCCGAACTAGTTCTAGGTTCTCCATATCACCATTTTTAAGCTTTAGAACTTCAATTTTCACCTCAAATCATCCAAAGTTTCAATACCCAAGTGGGTTTCATAAAAAACTACTCAACACAAGTTATTTCCATCATCCAACTCTACCTCTTCTTCACAAATCAACATTTAAGCCATCCAACACCCAAAACCCACTAGTTCAAGTCATCTCTACTCAAACCCACAACATCAATTTCATCAAATTAGGAAATAAAGCATACCAACCTCTAGGAAATGAAGAGATGAAGAAGATGAAGTAAATTTGAGAAGATTTGGTGTAGAAATGGCCAAAAAAGAGCTTCATTTCTCTTGCTTTTTCTTCAAGCTTCAATGGAGCTTTAATTGACAGGGTCGATTCGTTATGCAGTGTCGACAGGGACGACGGAAAGGTTAGAATCGACAGGGTCAATTCGTTATGCAGTGTCAGGCAATACTAAAGTCCCGTTAGTTGCCACTTCAATAGGATCAAGTAAAATGAGATTTTACGTTGATCTATTGACATGCATAAACCTAAGGGTCACACCGGAGGGTGAAACTCATTGACACATTTATGGAGAATGGCCAAAAGGGAGTTGTCTCGGGACATGACCAAAACTGGGTTTTGGGTCATGTGCCCGTAAGTGAATAGGACTTCACGGATCGAGACAAGGCTTGGAGTCTTGGGATTGATCGCGTTGGATAGTGTTGGATATTTCCGGTATAGAAGGCTTGGAGGCCATGAGCGAATCACGGGACCTCGTTGGAAATGGCCACGGGCCATGTTCCAAGAGGCCCATGCAACCAAGGCCCATGGAACTAATTAATCAAGTCTTGATTAATTAGTACTAAGTAAGCAAGACAAGGATTAAGGTGTTGGTGATTCACCACCTAACCCAATCTTGTCTTGTCATACTTTGTCCTATTTACACCTTACTTGACACCATACTTGTCCCATGCCTTTAGTTGGACAAGTATGAGTTTTGTTATGTTTAAGTCATTTTTTTCAACATAACAAACACAAGACAAGAATAGGAAACACAACTTCTCCATCCTCTCCATGGCAATATCGGGTCTGGCTAGTTTCCACCTCCAATTTGTGTTATTGAGTCCTCAAAGAGAAGAACTACATGGCTTTGATTCCCATGTGGATACGTAGGCGTCTTGGAGACTCAAGCCCATCATTCGTTACCCTATGTTCTTGTTTTGGTAAGAACTAGTGCTGAATTTTTCTCTTGTGAATCCATTCTTTGTTAGTTGTTTCATGGTTTTAATCGTCTCTTGGTTTTCATTGATTTTCCGCTGCGAGTTGGTTCATCTCCAACCCTACCTCGAGACCCAACACTTATCCTCAAGGTGGAAATGTCCCTTTCGTCCTTTAGTCCCTCTCTCTCTCCTTTGTCCTTAAGTACGGACCAAGCTAACATGGACATGTGTCCATGTGGGGACCACTCCTACCCCAAAATATCTCAGCTCTTATTATTTTATTCGATAATAATCCAAAATCGACCTAGTTTGACCCGGGTTTGACTTTTTCACAAAAGGTGTCATTTGAAAGGAAATGACCCAATTAAGCTAAACGTAATGACGACTAAGCTTTTTGGGTCCCGGAAAGGTCCCGAATGACTCCCGGAGTCATCGGTTGACTTTTCCGGAAAAAGTCAACTTTCACCCAAAAACCTCTGGTTCGACCGGGATCGACCGGGGCGGTTCTGACAAAACATGTGCCTCAACCATTGGAACTTGGAGAAGATGACTTACAACAGGAGAAAAAACAAAAGTTAGCCTCTTCTTCCTCGTTAGGACCTCCACCTAGTTTTGAAACCCCACCCAAGAAGCTTATAAAGACAAGAAGAAACGGAGTGCAGACTGGCCAAACTTCTTCTTCAGATCGCACTCAGGAGTACTCTCTAGGAGGCCATACAAAATTATTAGATGGGAGAAAAATGTTCTACGACAAATACTTCAAACCATTCTCTTCAGATACAGACTCAACACATGCATATCCAAATCCAATTCATTCAAGAAAGCCACCTCAAATCTCAGCTGGAAAAGGAAAAGAAAAATATTTTACAGGACTGAAGAATGGGGAACAGAGCTTATCCAGGAGGCCTCAAAGCCTCTCCAAACCACCGAAATACCCCAACAGAAGAGCAGACTCAGACTTGTTTAATAAAGATCTCCTATACTACAGAAAGAAGTCATGACAAACCTAGAACCAGTTACAACCTCTAGTTAGAGAGCATACACAACTTTTAGCCACTACAAGAAGATCAAGCTTTAACAACAATCTACAAGAAGGACAAACATCAAAGACTCAACCATCTCTTACAAGAACCAAAAAAACTAAGCCAGAGCAAAGATATGTGGGGTTTGTAGCTTACACTCACAACTTTCCAAGTAAAGATACAAAACCATGGCTGCATAATCTTTTCTCAGAAGTACAAGGCCTTAAAAGAGCACACATTGCAGGAAGCACAAACAAGCAAGGTAAATGGTATGGTTTTTGGTATTTTACTAATCAACATCAGTTACAAGAACAAATAAGATTATTCAATGGCTTCACTGTTAGTCTTAGTGCCCGTAGTTCAATCCTAAATGTCCAAATGTATATATCATCGTTAGCAATAAAATTAAAGCGGCTTTATATTACTTATGTGTTGGAGTAATATATCGATGTGTGCTCTGATCTATGCCCACCATGCGAATAGAACCATAGATCGAGATAGATCACACTCGATGGGTCCCTAGTCAACAAAGCTTCACTAGAAGCGACTAGTATGAAAGATGGCTCTTTATGGCTTACGTTCTGTTAGTCATTGGAATGGGATTCCGGAGTCTGATCATAGATATCATGTGGGACATGATATTGGACGACCCGCCCTGAATATGTGCCATAGATTAAGTCATGAACATATTCAGTGTTGTAGCTTGTCATGTATCCTTAGACCAAGGAGTCTTTGTGATCGCTATGTAGTCAACAACTGAGTTTGACCTGAGCCTAACGTTGTCCGTAACAGGGCTTCCATAACGGCCAGGATTGGCTTGGGGACGGGCTACATGAGTGACACGAAAGACGGCTAAGGGATTTATCCCTCATACTAAGGTATGGGAAAGATATCGGTTCTCGGCCGCTTGATCGAGAGTGACTGGAAGAATAGCATGGCCATGCACATGATACTGGGTATCATATCTTCAGTCATCTCACATATCAAGGAACGGTGATTGAGAATAATAAGGATGACGACTCTATGCCTTATCTCAATCAGGATATCGGAGATAAAAGGATAATGACAGGGACGACGGAAAGGTTAGAATCGACAGGGTCGATTCGTTATGTAGTGTCAGGCAATACTAAAGTCTCGTTAGTTGCCACTTAAATAGGATCAAGTAAAATGGGATTTTACGTTGATCTATTGACATGCATAAACCTAAGGGTCACACCGGAGGATGAAACTCATTGACACATTTATGGAGAATGGCCAAAAGGGAGTTGTCTCGGGACATGACCAAAACTGGGTTTTGGGTCATGTGCCCGTAAGTGAATAGGACTTTACGGATCGAGACAAGGCTTGGAGTCTTGGGATTGATCGCGTCGGATAATGTTGGACATTTCCGGTATGGAAGGCATGGAGGCGATGAGCGAATCACGGGACCTCGTTGGAAATGGTCACGGGCCATGTTCCAAGAGGCCCATGAAAGGCCCATGCAACCAAGGCCCATGGAACTAATTAATCAAGTCTTGATTAATTAGTACTAAGCAAGCAAGACAAGGATTAAGGTGTTGGTGATTCACCACCTAACCCAATCTTGTCTTGCCATACTTTGTCCTATTTACACCTTACTTGACACCATACTTGTCCCATGCCTTTAGTTGGACAAGTATGGGTTTTGTTATGTTTAAGTCATCTTTTTTCAACATAACAAACACTAGACAAGAATAGGAAACACATTTTCTCTCCCTCTTCCATGGCCATTTCGGGTTTGGCTAGTTTCCTCCTCTATTTTTGTGTTCTTGAGTCCTCAAAGAGAAGAACTACGTGGCTTTGATTCCCATGTGGATACGTAGGCGTCTTGGAGACTCAAGCCAATCATTCGTTAACCGGTGTTCTTGTTTTGGTAAGAACTAGTGCTGAATTTTTCTCTTGTTAATCCATTCTTTGTTAGTTGTTTCATGGTTCTAATTGTCTCTTGGTTTTCATTTATTTTCCGCTGCGAGTTGGTTCATCTCCAACCCTACCTCGAGACCCAACAGTGGTATCAGAGCCGTGCTACCTTCGGGATTCACAAGACGGTGTTCAAAGTTTCGGTTTTGCTTGAAAGTTTAGTTTTTGGCATGTTGTTTTGCTAAATTGTTTGATAACATGTTTTAAATTATTGTTTATGGATTTAATACATGTAAAATGATTTTTTGAAAATTATTTCAAATCTGGAAATTTTGAAAAAAATTTGATTTTTCGGGTCTCGGGAGCGGGACTCTCGGGGAGCCGAAACCGGGACCGAACGGGGCTCCGTTGGACGGAGCTAGGCCAAGCATGACCATTGGATGGTTGATATGCCAAGGCTAAACCGTTTTGTTAGTTATGACGAGTTTGGAACCGTCATGATGAACTCGAAGATCAAATGTTCAAAAGTTTCAATTTTGAATGGTTTCGATAAACCGAGCATCAAAAAATTTCGAAACTTGGCTATTAATTAAAACCGGAAAATCACATGATGTTTGATAACATGCTTGTTTGATAACACGATGTGTGATGTGATGTTGGCATGGTGTACATAATAGCCCCGAGCTCGATTTAATTATTTATCGCTTTTCACGGCCTGCGAGCCGTTAGTGTTAGCGTGTAATTATTCTTTCAAGGTGTGGTCGTCGAACCACTTATTTGTAATATTTATTTATTCCCGACCTGCGAGTCGTGTATTAAATTGTATTTTTTTACTCAAGATGAAGAAAGGGCGAAAAGGTCATTTGGTGGCTTTTCGGGTGTTGGCATCGGCTTGGAGTCGGTGGAGCTCAAGAAGCTAGTGGGAGTTAGTTTAGGGGGCTATTATGTGCACATTTATCGCTTTATGCTTGGTTTAGTTTATGCATGATTAATTCTATGTGCTTTAGAATTGCATGCTTAACTTTATTTACCGAGCATATCACCTCACATGCAAAGATAAAATTGGAATTTTAATCCTTGTGTGTGAACCCTTAGAACCGTCATTGCATTGGATGTAGTTGACGGGTTCAAAGGAAGAATTACATTGGATGTAATTTGAGGCATCATTGCATTTGGAATGTAGTTGATGTGCTCATCGCATCTAGGATGTGCCAAAGTTTTGAACACAACTGGACAAGTAAAAGCGGGTCATGTCCGATACCTCTCAATCATCAACACCTTACTACCTCCCCGTCCTATGGGTGTCGTGCGCATTAGCGGAGCATCCATGGGAAAGCGGGGTAGTAGGTTTGGACGACATATGTGGGTGTCGTGCGCATTAGCGGAGCACCTACATAGTGACGAGCCATAGTTGAAAATTGGTGGACCCGACTACGATTCTCAGCCTGAGGTTGAGCTAGGGTAACAGATAGGGTAAGTCGTGTACATAAGTACATACCCTAGCCAGGAGTCACATTGGATGTGATTGGATGGAGTCCTACCTACATAGCTCGATTAAGTGGTGAGCATTAGTTCAGCTTAATCGAGTGAATCAAGGATCTTGGTTTCAGATTCTAAAGGTTTAGAATTGATTGTTGGTGTTTAAGCTTGATCTTCATAAAATTTATTCAGTTTACTGATTGAATTTTATCTGTTGTAGATCAAATGGCAAATTCAGCGAACATTAATAGTTTGTCATTAAAAACCATTCTTGACAGGGTCAAGCTAAATAGGACAAACTATTTGGACTGGTACAGAATTTTGAGGATAGTCCTCAAGTCTGAACGCAAAGAATATGTCCTTGACAAGGCTGTCTCTAAGACCATATCAGAGTTACATGAAGTGTCATTAACTGCTGAGAAGAATATCTCAGGGATCTGGGATCCAAGGATATTCTGATGGTCAACAAGGGAATTGGAAGTGGCAAGGGCTGCGCCCATGCGCACTTGGTAGGAAAGATGAGA
This sequence comes from Erodium maritimum, assembly GCA_963921825.1. NCBI lineage: Eukaryota > Viridiplantae > Streptophyta > Magnoliopsida > Geraniales > Geraniaceae > Erodium > Erodium maritimum. The sequence goes on along the minus strand of OY997588.1, from coordinate 72,281,100 downwards.
CACCTGAGAATGTCTTCTTCTACTGCCAACAGCCTGGTCATTGGAACCGGGATTACAGGAAGTTCACGGCTGATCTGAAGAAGGGCAGTGGGACTGCGCCTTCATCAAATAGCCTGGATGATCTGAAGAAGGGCAGTAGGACTGCGCCTTCATCAGGAAACCTGGATGATCTAAGGAAGGGCGGTGGGACCGTGCCTTCATTCGGTATTAACTCTATAGAGCTACATCTCTCTACTTCCAAAGATTCATGGGTATTAGATACCATGACTGAATCTCACACATGCACTAATATATGGTGGCTGAAAGTAGGAGAGATTTGGAAAGCACGAAATGGACCTCAGAGTTGTGGCAACTGCTGTAGGATCCATGAGTCTTGCTTTGCCAAGAGGCCTTGTCTTAGTATTGTATAATGTATATTGCATACCTACTCTTAGTAGGAATATTATATCTGTATCCGTGTTTGACAAGGAAGGATATAATGTTAATATTGGAAATGGAGTTTTCAATGTTCTATGCAATGATATGTTTTATACCAGTACTGACATGGTTGGAGGATTGTACATATTAGATATGGGTAACAATGCCTCAAGTTCTATATATTCCGTTAATACCAAGGGGTCTAAATCCAACGATTTAAACCTAACTCTGTTATGGTACTGTCATTTGGGTCGCATAAACAAGAAGCGCCTATCAGCACTTCAGAAGTGCGGGCTTTCAGGTTCATTCGAATTCCATTCGATCGATAGGTGTAAGGTTTGTTTGATGGGCAAAATGACTAAAGTGCCCTTTATCGATCGCGATGAAAGGGCGGGTGAATTATTGGGGCTGATACACTCGAATGTGTGTAGACCAATAAGTTCACTTGCCAGGAGGGGTTTTAGCTACTTTATCACATTTACTGATGATTACAGTAAATATGGTTATGTCTATTCGGTGAGACATAAGTCTGAAGCTTTTGATAAATTCAAAGAGTTTAAGACTATAGTAGAAAACCAGCTCGACAAAGGTATTAAGGCACTTCGATTGGATCGAGGTGGAAAATACTTGACCACAGAGTTATTAGATCATCTAAAAGAGAATGGGATCCTTTTGGAATGGACTCCTCCTAGGTCACTGTAGTTGAAAGGTGTAGCCAAACGGAGAAATCGGACATTGTTAGACAATGGTCTGTTCCATGATTAGTTGGACTGATCTCCCAATCTCTTTTAGGGGTTTTGCTCTAGAGACGACCGCATTCATAGTGAATCGGGCTTCGACGAATGGTGTGGAAGGGACACCATTTTAAAAATGGTACGGGATGATGCCGCTTTGTCCTTCCTAAAGATTTGTGGTTGCGAGGCTTATGTGAAACATTTGGTTTCGACTAAGCTCGAAACAAGATCTGAGATATGCACCTTCGTGTGGTATCCCAAAGCAACAAGGGGATACTATTTCTACAATCCCAGTGAGAACATGGTGTTCGTCGCTTGGGGTGGGGTCTTTATGGAAAAGAAGTTTTGTTTCCAAAGACGTCATTGGGAGGACTGTGCATCTCGAAGAAATTCAGGATGGTACAGATCTGTCTAAACCAATTGGCAACCCAGTAGAAAGGAGCCAGAGATTGTCGTAGAGTAAGAACCAATTCCTGTTACAATTCCGGAAGGTCCAAGGCGATTTGAAAGGATCAATCTTCCACCTCCAAGATATGGTATCCGGAGGTGACAATGAAGTCATGGTGGATCACGATGATCCAGCCACCTTTCAGGAAGTCGTGGATGGGCCCAACTCCGAGTTATGGCTGGGAGCCATGAGGGAGGAAATGCAATCCATGTCGGACAACCGAGTCTGGGAACCGGTTGATCCCATCAATGGTGTGAGGACCATAGGATGCAAATGGATCTTCAAGGTGAAGATGGACATGGACGGCAACCCTCTGACCTACAAAGCTCAACTGGTGGCGAAAGGTTATAGGCAGATCCAATGGATTGACTATGAGGAAACCTTCTCCCTAGTGGCTATGGTCAAAATCGATCCAAATTGTTCTTGACATAACTGCGTATCATAATTACGAGATATGGCAAGTGGATGTCAAAACCGCTTTCCTAAATAGAAATTTGACTGAGTACGTTTGTATGTCTCGGCCCTAAGGTTTTGACGATCCGAAGAATACGGGAAAGATTTATAAGTCGTTGAAATCCATTTATGGATTGAAACGAACTTCTCGGAGTTGGATCCTTCGTTTTGATGAAGCTGTAATTGGATTTGGCTTAATCAAGAACGAGGATGAATCTTGCGTTTATAAGAAGGCTAGTGGGAGCAAGATTACCTTTCTGGTTCTCATTGAAAACGACATCACAACCTTGCTCGAGACTAAAGCTTGGTTGAGGAAGTGTTTTTCAATAAAGGACTTAGGCGATGCTTCTTATATCTTTAGGATTAAGATATGTAGAGATCGCACCAAGAGGGTCTTGGATTTAAGTCAGGGAACCTATGAGAACAAGGCATTGAGTAGGTTCTTAATGCTCGATTCAAAGAAAGGACTCTTACCCACTAGTCATGGCATTCATCTCAGCAAGACTCAGTGTCCTAAGACACCTGATGAGCTGAAAAGGATGATGAGAATCCTATGCGCCTAGAGGAACGATCGATCATATATGCCATGACATGTATGAGACCGGTTGTCTCGTAAGCCTTATGTTGTACCAGTAGACATCAGTCTAACCCGGGAAAGATGATGTTGAACTAGTCGTCGAAGGATGAGTAGACGTTAGTTTTCCAAGACAAATCCAGATGACTTTAGAAGTCAGTCAGGATATGTGTTTATGTTGAATGGCAGAGCTTTAGCTGGGAGAGCGTAAAGCAAGATACCATTGCCGAATCTACAACAGAGGCCAAGTACATGGATGTTGCAGAGGCAGCTAAGGAGGCTATGTGGATTTGGAAATTCACGGCAGGGTTGGATGTAATTAAAAACCCATCCAGCCCGGTGAATCCATTTTGCGACAACACAAGGGCCATTGCGCAAGCTAAAAGCCCAGATCGCATAACAAATCCAAACATGTACTACGGCGTATCCATCTAATCCGAGAAATACTGAATTGAGGTGAAGTGAAGATAACCTATATTGCAACAGATGATAACATAGCCAACCCTTTGACTAAGGCGGTGTCGCTGCCTGAACATGTTAGACATGTAAAGTCGATGGGGACATATTGGAGTTTAGATTGGAACTAGGGCAAGTGGGAGATTGTTAGTCTTAGTGCCCATAGTTCAATCCTAAATGTCCAAATGTATATATCATCGTTAGAAATAAAATCAAAACAGCTTTATATTACTTATGTGTTGGAGTAATATATCGAAGTGTGCTCTGATCTATGCCCACCATGCGAATAGAACCATAGATTTAGATAGATCATACTCGATGGGTCCCTAGTCAACAAAGCTTCATTAGAAGCGACTAGTATGAAAGATGGCTCTTTATGGCTTACGTTCTGTTAGTCATTGGAATGGGATTCCGGAGTCTGATCATAGATATCATGTGGGACATGATATTGGACGACCCACCCTGAATATGTGCCATAGATTAAGTCATGAACATATTCAGTGTCGTAGCTTGTCATGTATCCTTAGACCAAGGAGTCTTTGTGATCGCTATGTAGTCAACAACTGAGTTTGACCTGAGGCTAACGTTTTCCGTAACAGGGCTTCCATAACGGCCAGGATTGGCTTGGGGACGGGCTACATGAGTGACACGAAAGACGGCTAAGGGATTTATCCCTCATACTGAGGTATGAGAAAGATATCGGTTCTCGGCCGCTTGATCGAGAGTGACTGAAAGAATAGCATGGCCATGCACATGATACTGGGTATCATATATTTAGACATCTCACATATCAAGGAACATTGATTGAGAATAATAAGGATGACGGCTCTATGCCTTATCTCAATCAGGATATCGGAGATAAAAGGATAATGACAGGGATGACGGAAAGGTTAGAATCGACAGGGTCGATTCGTTATGCAGTGTCAGGCAATACTAAAGTCTCGTTAGTTGCCACTTAAATAGGATCAAGTAAAATGGGATTTTACGTTGATCTATTGACATGCATAAACCTAAGGGTCACACCGGAGGATGAAACTCATTGACACATTTATGGAGAATGGCCAAAAGGGAGTTGTCTCGGGACATGACCAAAACTGGGTTTTGGGTCATGTGCCCGTAAGTGAATAGGACTTTACGGATCGAGACAAGGCTTGGAGTCTTGGTATTGATCGCGTCGGATAATGTTGGACATTCCGGTATGGAAGGCTTGGAGGCGATGAGCGAATCACGGGACCTCGTTGGAAATGGCCACGGGCCATGTTCCAAGAGGCCCATGAAAGGCCCATGCAACCAAGGCCCATGGAACTAATTAATCAAGTCTTGATTAATTAGTACTAAGCAAGCAAGACAAGGATTAAGGTGTTGGTGATTCACCACCTAACCCAATCTTGTCTTGCCATACTTTGTCTTATTTACACCTTACTTGACACCATACTTGTCCCTTGCCTTTAGTTGGACAACTATGGGTTTTATTATGTTTAAGTCATCTTTTTTCAACATAACAAACACATGACAAGAATAGGAAACACAACTTCTCTCTCCCTTCCCTTGCAATTTCGGGTTTGGCAAGCTCCCACCTCCATTTTTGTGTTCTTGAGTCCTCAAAGAGAAGAACTACGTGGCTTTAATTCCCTTGTGGATACGTAGGCGTCTTGGAGACTCAAGCCAATCATTCGTTACCCGGTGTTCTTGTTTTGGTAAGAACTAGTGCTGAATTTTTCTCTTGTGAATCCATTCTTTGTTAGTTGTTTCATGGTTTTAATCGTCTCTTGGTTTTCCTTGATTTTCCGCTGCGAGTTGGTTCATCTCCAACCCTACCTCGAGACCCAACATGACTATGGTCAAAATCGATCCAAATTCTTCTTGACATAACTGTGTATCATAATTACGAGATATGGCAAGTGGATGTCAAAACCGCTTTCCTAAATTGAAATATGACTGAGTACGTTTGTACGTCTCGGCCCAAACGTTTTGACGATCCGAAGAATAAGAGAAAGATTTATAAGTTGTTGAAATCCATTTATGGATTGAAACGAACTTCTCGGAGTTGGATCCTTTATTTTGATGAAGTTGTAATTGGATATAGCTTAATCAAGAACGAGGATGAATCTTGCGTTTATAAGAAGGCTAGTGGGAGCAAGATTACCTTTCTGGTTCTCATCGAAAACGACATCCCAACCTTGCACGAGACTAAAGCTTGGTTGAGAAAATGTTTTTCAATAAAGGACTTAGGCGATGCTTCTTATATCTTAGGGATTAAGATATGTAGAGATCGCTCCAAGAGGGTCTTGTATTTTAGTCGGGGAACCTATGTGAACAAGTCTTTGACTAGGTTCTCAATGCTCGATCAAAGAAAGGACTCCTACCCACTAGTCATGACATTCATCTCTGCAAGACACGGTGTCCTAAGACACCTGATGAGCTGAAAAGGATGATGAGAATCCTATGCGCCTGGGGCAGGATCGATAATATATGCCATGACATGTATAAGACCGGACGTCTCATAAGCCTTATGTTGTACCAGTAGACATCAGTCTAACCCGGGGGAAAGATGATGTTGAACTAGTCGTCGAAGGATGAGTAGACGCTAGTTTTCGGAGACAAATCCAGCTGACTTTAGAAGTCAATCAGGATATGTGTTTCCGTTGAATGGTAGAGCTTTAGCTAGGAGAGCGTAAAGCAAGATACCATTGTCGAATCTACGACAAAGGCCAAGTACATGGAAGCTGCAGAGGCAGCTAAAGAGGCTATGTGGATTTGGAAATTCACGGCAGGGTTGGGTGTAATTAAAAACCCATCTAGCCCGGTGAATCCATTTTACGACAACACAAGGGCCATTACACAAGCTAAAAGCCCAGATCGCATAACAAATACAAACATGTATTGCGGCGTATCCACCTCATCAGATAAATACTGAACTGAGGTGAAGTGAAGATAACCTATATTGCAACAGATGATAACATAGCCAACCCTTTGACTAAGGCAGTGTCGCTGCCTGAACATGTTAGACATGTAAAGTCGATGGGGACATATTGGAGTTTATATTGGAACTAGGGCAAGTGGGAGATTGTTAGTCTTAGTTCCCGTAGTTCAATCCTAAATGTCCAAATGTATATATCATCGTTAGCAATAAAAAATTAAAGCGGCTTTATATTACTTATGTGTTGGAGTAATATATTGATGTGTGCTCTGATCTATGCCCACCATGCGAATAGAGACATAGATCGAGATAGATCACACTAGATGAGTCCCTAGCCAACAAAGCTTCACTAGAAGCGACTAGTATGAAAGATGGCTCTTTATGGCTTACGTTCTGTTAGTCATTGGAATGGGATTCCGGAGTCTGATTATAGCTATCATGTGGGACATGATATTGGACGACCCGCCCTGAACATGTGACATAGATTAAGTCATGACCATATTCAGTGTCGTAGCTTGTCATGTATCCATAGACCAAGGAGTCTTTGTGATCGCTATGTAGTCAACAACTGGGTTTGACCTAAGCCTAACGTTGTCTGTAACATGGCTTCCATAACGGCCAGGATTGGCTTGGGGACGAGCTACATGAGTGACACGAAAGACGGCTAAGGGATTTATCCCTCATACTGTGGTATGGGAAAGATATCGGTTCTCGGCCGCTTGATCGAAAGTGACTGAAAGATTAGCATGACCATGCACATGATACTGGGTATCATATCTTCAGTCATCTCACATATCAAGGAACAGTGATTGAGAATAATAACGATGACGGATCTATCCCTTATCTCAATCAGGATATCAGAGATAAAGGATAATGGCAAGGATGACAGAAATGTTAGAATCGACAGGGTCAATTCGTTATGCAGTGTCAGTCAATACTAAAGTCTCGTTAGTCGCTACTTAAATGGGATCAAGTAAAATGGGATTTTACGTTGATCTATTGACATGCATAAACCTAAGGGTCACACCGGAGGATGAAACTCGTTGACACATTTATGGAGAATGGCCAAAAGGGAGTTGTCTCTGGACTTGACAAAAACTTGGTTTTGGGTCATGTGCCTGTAAGTGAATAGGACTTTACGGATCAAGACAATGCTTGGAGTATTGGGATTGATCGCGTCGGATAATGTTGGACATTTCTGGTATGGAAGGCTTGGAGGCAATGAGCGAATCACGGGACCTCGTTGGAAATGGCCACGGGTCATGTTCCAAGAGGCCCATGAAAGGCCCATGCAACCAAGGACCATGGAACTAATTAATCAAGTCTTGATTAATTAGTACTAAGTAAGCATGATAAGGATTAAGGTGTTGGTGATTCATCACCTAACGCCATCTTATCTAGCCATACTTTGTCATATTTATACCTTACTTGACATCATACTTGTCCCATACCTTTAGTTGGACAAGCATGGGTTTTGTTATGTTTAAGTCATATTTTTTCAACATAACAAACACAAGACAAGAATAGGAAACACAACTTCTCCCTCCTCTCCATGGCAATTTCGGGTTTGGCTAGTTTCCACCTCCTTTTTTGTGTTCTTGAGTCCTCAAAGAGAAGAACTACGTGGCTTTGATTCCCATGTGGATACGTAGGCGTCTTGGAGACTCAAGCCAATCATTCGTTACCCGGTGTTCCTGTTTTGGTAAGACATAGTGCTGAATTTTTCTCTTGTGAATCCATTCTTTGTTAGTTGTTTCATGGTTTAATCGTCTCTTTGTTTTCGTTGATTTTCCACTGCGATTTAGTTCATCTCCAACCCTACCTAGAGACCCAACAGATACCCCAACCACTGAACACCTTGAAGAACAAGCAAGAGACAAGAAGACTACTAAGGTTTATGAGAAAGAAGTTGAAGATTCTCAGGAGAACTCAAAAGGGTCACAATCCAGAAGACTAAAACAACAGTCACAAATAGGAAAGTCAACCCTCAATCATTTTGAAGGTGCTACTGCAGATCATACTATGACATATTCTCAAGCAGTTATGAAGAAGAATGTTGGTACTCAGAAGAATGTTTCTATTCAAAGCTCTGGCCAGATACTCTCAGACACAGTGCCTATAGCAATAACTGCATCACTAGGAAGAAAAGGAACAAGAACCGTAATGTTGGAGGACTCCTTGATGACTGTGAGACAAGATGAAGATAAAGATCCAACCCAAACAATTAATCCAACTAGGTTTTCCAATGAGGGAGAGAATTCAGAAGCAGATCATATCAGTGATACAATCTCAGACTCAACACACAAAGAAACAACCAATTAGGTCACAACAACTTAAGGTAACCAAAAAGTCCTAGCTAAAAGGACAAACCAGCAACTAAATCCTACACAACCCAAATTAGCAAGTACACAACATACACATCAGCATTTATTGCAAAATGAGGTTGAGATAGACCACTCTCCATTGGGAACTAATCTAAGCTCATGAGAAAAAGGAACATTAATTGCAACGGATTTTCAACAAGGAAAATCTCAGCTGGGGAGCACCTATTCACATCAACATGGCTTAGAAGAAATCCTAAGTGACCACATTACCCCACTACTTCAGCCCCAACTCTTATTGCAAGACTCATGAATCAAGGAGATTTCAGACTTCCTAGGTCTCACAAAAGGAATTTCAGACATCTAAAAAATCCTCATATCAAGCTCAAGTACAAAAAAGGCATGGTCATTTGGGAAGAAGATAGGTTTATTGGCAGATTGCAGTGATGATCAACTAGTACAACATCTAGCTTCTCTAGAATGTGAGTTGAAGCATAATATCGAAGTAGAAGAAGAAAGTGGAGCTGATTCCCAAAAGCCTACTGAAGAGTCTGAAGTAGAAATAGAGGTGATAAAGCTGCTCACCTCACCTCTTAACCTCTAGCTGCAACATGAAAATCCTCTTCTGGAACCTGAGAGGTGTGTCTTCTTCACACACAAAAAAGAAGACATTGGTGACTTGATCCGCAAGCAACAACCACATATGCTTCTTATTCAAGAATAAAAGTTGACCACCATTCCTTTTGGCTTTCTGAGAGCCCGTGGTCTTGGTTGGGGCTGAGAATTAGACTTAATCCCAGCTTCTGGACTCTCTGGGGGTTTGATCACTTGCTGGAAAAGGAATTTTTTAATCTGAGCAAAACAAGAAGATTTATGGGGCAATTCTATGGTTTGGGAAGATTTAGGAGCTAGGCAAAGACTGTTGTATAGAAAATATTTATGCCCCTTGCTCCAGAAGAGGGTGAAGAGCACTCTGGGAAGATCTTATTTCAGAGCTGCAACCATTTTCAACATCAACCCTACTATTGCTTGCTGGGGATTTTAATGCAGTACTCTCAAATACTGAGAGATCTACCAATAAAGCCTCTAAGTCAGACATTATAAGCTTGCAAGGTATGATCAACACTCTTGCTTTATTAGATCTACCCCCTTGCAGGTGGGAGATACACTTGGTTTGGCCCAGGATCTTTGGCCTCTAGAATATATAGGGACCTCATATCTATTGACTTCTTTAGTAAATTCAGAAACCTCACACAACAATGCTTGCCCAGAAGCATCTCTGGTCACAGACATATACTATTGTTTGATGATCAAATTGATTGGGGCCCCAGACCCTTTAAATTTTTCAATGTCTGGATTGATGATGGCAGATTTTACAAAGCAGTAAAATTCTTCTGGTCTACCTTCAAAGTCACAGTTCAACCTACCTCATTCTATGGCACTGCTCGATGACCATTGAAGATGGTTTCGGGTAACATGTTTACTTTGTTTTCATGATGAACAACTTTTTTTAAATCTCCAGGAAATTTTTTTCCAGTAATTCCAGAGATAAAATCTGATGAGTTATGTGGTTCAGCTTTTGTGTTAATTCGTAAGCCTTATGATAGTATCACGCCTCAATGTTTTGATATCAAGTTAGGGGATGGAGTTTTCAAGATTTTGATTGAAGAAACTGATATGGCTCCTGATAGTCCAGTTCTTTCACTAGAGGATTGTGGTTCTCCGGGCAGAGTTTTTGAACCCGGCTCCGTGAGTCCAATTTTTTAGGATGCGGAGACCGTTTTGAATTTAAAAGACTCTACAACTGGTTTTGTTGATAAAGAGTTTGTTCATGAGCAAGAGTCTACAGTGCTTGTTCCTGCGTCTGAAACTGAACCCCAAGGAAATAAAATTGTCGCAGAATGCTCGGTGATAATACACAATTTCCGCCTTTATCCATTAATCGTGAGCTCAGTCCCAAATACAAGCATAAAAACATTACGTGCAGATCAAGGGCTCCTCTGGAGAATACTGAAGTGATCTACACTCAAAGCCCTGTAACGCCTGTTTGTTCAACCGGAAATTCTACTTATTCCATTCAGACTCGATCCAAAACACGATCGCTAGATCGTGAACGTGCCAAAGGGGTTAGTAATACCTTTCAAATTCTTGATCCATCTTCTAAACGTGATGCTTGGAACGTGATTAGAAATTTGCTGCAAGAGAAGCTTAAAAAAGTTGAGTGTTTACTAGTTGAAAGGCTAACGTTGTTGTAGAAAATTCTGATGCTTTAGTAGTTACTGGGAATGTTGATGGGGTTGGTCTTATGAGCAACTTAAACATTGAGCCCTCTTTTTCTACTGAGGGTAACTTATTACAAGTATAGACCTCTATCTAATGTGCTCGACGAAGTCAAGGTTGTAGTGGTCGATTATGCTTTCACAAGTAGTTGTTATAATAGGGAATTGGTTCCTGCTCTACGACCACTTCTGGCTCCTCTACTGGGTTGTCAAGTGGCTCAGATGAATTTGTATCATCTTGAATTTCTTCTATATGTACAGTCTCCCACTGACATCTTTGGAAACAAATTCCTTTCCATAAAGACCGCACCCCAAGTGATGAACACCGTGTTGATGAGGAATTCGAAACTAGCTCTAAAGGAAAATCAAGAAGACATTAAAGATCAATTCAAGACTCCAACACATCTGTTTTGCCTCTTTTCTAAGGAATTAATGAAGGCAACTTGTTCCATATTTTCAAAGACAAATCAGTCACTTAATTCAATGCAATGGAGATGAATTCGGACCATTAATGAGCTATTTGTGTTGTTTTGCAGATTTCCAACATTTAGTTAATCAAAGAATCATTTAGTTGTCCAATGTAATTAATTTCAAGTTTTGTTGTTGTCCTATTTAACAAGGTTCATTTTCAGAATGTAATAGATAAGTTTATGCAAGTTTTATGAAATAAAAATTCGAGTTTTCTTCTGGGAAAAACCTATCGCATTTCAATCTTCATGTGTGTGAATCCTTGATGTTTGAGTGTTTGGACTTACCATAGACTTTCCATAATATATGTGGCGTCATTCAATCCACCATCTATCCTCCTAGTTACTTTGATTCCTCAAAGAGTGTTGTACGGCCAGTTGAAACAATCTCCATCGTCAACTCCATCTTCATCCATTGGAACCTTAGAGAGTGTTGTACGGCCAGCTAAGGTTCTCCATCCTATCATCACTATCGTACGTAACCTATCAGCAAGGTTCTATCTCATCCTACCACAACTATCTTGTATCATCTGGTATCAGAGCTAAACGCTCCAAATAAGAGCCCTTGATGGTGTACTATTCACAGCAACCTCGACACCAGACTCCAACAAGCGAATGGGGTGACATCTGGCGAATCCTCTCGGAAGTGCAAGCCAATGTCCAAAAAGTGGTGGACTTAAATGGCCAAAGAGCAGCAGAGAAGAGCAGAGAAGCAAGTTTGGGCTAAGTTGTCTGCGCAACAATGTCCACAAAATGAGCAAGAGGTAATACCTAAGGCGACATTTACGCAACAACAACAATCGGGCCAAGAAGAACGAGAATTGTTGGAGCAAGACCAAATCGTATGTTTTGTGCATAACTTTTTCGGGTTGGGTCCGTCCAATAATGGCTATGATAGGTTCTTGGACGGGTTTGCAGAATGGTTCAAAGGTGATATTCAAATGAAGAATGTGTTGATATCACAACAATGGCCTGAAAATGCATTTGTGGAGACAAATGATGTTTTGCTTGGGCGAGCTGAACTACATCAGAACCTTTTTGGGTCAGGAAATGATATTTTTCTCGTCAACATTACTAATAAGGAGTCCTCTACGCGTCATGGTCACAGGTTGATTTTAGATGAAAAATTCAAGGTATATTCAAGAATGTTACGTTTTGATTATCATGAATTATCAATACACTTCTTGGGATTGCTTTGTTGGCCAACGGGTATTGGCAGTGGGAGGAATAGTCGTTGCAACCCTACGGGGGTGGAAAAATTAAATTTGAGAGGTTATGAATCAGTTATGAGGTCAGAACCTTGTGAAGAGGGAGGGAATGATGAGGACATCGAAACTAGCTCTAAAGGAAAATCAAGAAAACATTAAAGATCATATCAAGACTCAAACAAATCTGTTTTGCCTCTTTTCCAAGGAATTAATGAAGGCAACTTGTTCCATATTAAATAAAGAAAAATCAGCCAGTTAATTCAATGCAAGGGAGATGAATTCAGACTATTAATGAGATATTTCTGTTTATTTGCAGATTTCCAACATTTAGTTAATCAAAGAGTCATTTAGTTACAGGACGGTCAAGCCGAGGAAACCAAGGGTCGTGCCCCGTGCAGGGCCGGTCGGAGAGGTTGTTTCTTCGCCGGAAAATAACAATACGGGTGTCCAGGTCACGCCTGAATCAGAGTTGGAAAGGGAGGTCCACGATCCCGGTCGGGCTGAGAAAAAACAGAGCTCTAAGGTTGCAGACAAACCGGTGAAAAATGTTGGGAATGGTTATGATATTTTCTTGTATAATCTTCCTTAGGGGACTTCTACAGATTGGGTTTGTCATTCTTTGCAGCCTTTTGGTGAAGTGAAGTCAGTTTCTGTCGCAAAAAAGGCAAATCGCAAGGGACGTTATTTCGGGTTCGCAGAATTCTCGTCATCGGAATCGGCTTCACAGGAAATTGAGACCCTTAATGGCTTCAGGTATAATGGGTATCTGCTGTTCGTTGCCTTAGCTTGGTCGGGTACAGGTTGTTGGGTCTCGAGGTAGGGTTGGAGATGAACCAACTCGCAGCGGAAAATCAATGAAAACCAAGAGACAATTAGAACCATGAAACAACTAACAAAGAATGGATTAACAAGAGAAAAATTCAGCACTAGTTCTTACCAAAACAAGAACACCGGTTAACGAATGATTGGCTTGAGTCTCCAAGACGCCTACGTATCCACATGGGAATCAAAGCCACGTAGTTCTTCTCTTTGAGGACTCAAGAACACAAAAATGGAGGAGGAAACTAGCCAAACCCAAAATGGCCATGGAAGAGGGAGAGAAAATGTGTTTCCTATTCTTGTCTTGTGTTTGTTATGTTGAAAAAAGATGACTTAAACATAACAAAACCCATACTTGTCCAACTAAAGGCATGGGACAAGTATGGTGTCAAGTAAGGTGTAAATAGGACAAAGTATGGCAAGACAAGATTGGGTTAGGTGGTGAATCACCAACACCTTAATCCTTGTCTTGCTTACTTAGTACTAATTAATCAAGACTTGATTAATTAGTGCCATGGGCCTTGGTTGCATGGGCCTTTCATGGGCCTCTTGGAACATGGCCCGTGGCCATTTCCAACGAGGTCCCGTGATTCGCTCATCGCCTCCATGCCTTCCATACCGGAAATGTCCAACATTATCCGACGCGATCAATCCCAAGACTCCAAGCCTTGTCTCGATCCGTAAAGTCCTATTCACTTACGGGCACATGACCCAAAACCCAGTTTTGGTCATGTCCCGAGACAACTCCCTTTTGGCCATTCTCCATAAATGTGTCAATGAGTTTCATCCTCCGGTGTGACCCTTAGGTTTATGTATGTCAATAGATCAACGTAAAATCCCATTTTACTTGATCCTATTTAAGTGGCAACTAACGAGACTTTAGTATTGCCTGACACTGCATAACGAATCGACCCTGTCGATTCTAACCTTTCCGTCATCCCTGTCATTATCCTTTTATCTCCGATATCCTGATTGAGATAAGGCATAGAGCCGTCATCCTTATTATTCTCAATCACCGTTCCTTGATATGTGAGATGACTGAAGATATGATACCCAGTATCATGTGCATGGCCATGCTATTCTTTCAGTCACTCTCGATCAAGAGGCCGAGAACCGATATCTTTCCCATACCTCAGTATGAGGGATAAATCCCTTAGCCGCCTTTCGTGTCACTCATGTAGCCCGTCCCCAAGCCAATCCTGGCCGTTATGGAAGCCCTGTTACGGACAACGTTAGGCTCAGGTCAAACTCAGTTGTTGACTACATAGCGATCACAAAGACTCCTTGGTCTAAGGATACATGACAAGCTACAACACTGAATATGTTCATGACTTAATCTATGGCACATATTCAGGGCGGGTCGTCCAATATCATGTCCCACATGATATCTATGATCAGACTCCGGAATCTCATTTCAATGACTAACAGAACGTAAGCCATAAAGAGTCATCTTTCATATTAGTCGCTTCTAGTGAAGCTTTGTTGACTAGGGACCCATCGAGTGTGATCTATCTCGATCTATGGTTCTATTCGCATGGTGGGCATAGATCAGAGCACACATCGATATATTACTCCAACACATAAGTAATATAAAGCCGCTTTAATTTTATTGCTAACGATGATATATACATTTGGACATTTAGGATTGAACTACGGGCAGTAAGACTAACACATGTGACAAACATGATTCAGCACCTGCAACGTCCGATCACGCAAAACAGAGCACGTCCGGTTTGCAACAGAGTACCTCTTCTGGTTTGTTTCCTGAGGCTTTGTCCTCTCCCTGGTTTCAGTTTGAAGATGCTGGAGTCTCACCTACGATGGTAGAGGGTAACGCGACAAGCTTTCGCGAGCTCGACAGTATGTCCTCGTCGGATGTGATCGGGAGTGAGCCGGCATTGGAGGCGGCGGAATTGCATCCGGATCCACGGGAGTCTCCGATTCTTTTGGATACGCATCTGATTTCCGATAAATCAGTAAGAGATTCTCAAGATCCTGCTCAATCTGTTAGCGATTTGTTCGTTCCTCAGGATAATCGCAAAACTGGTTTGAATCGTGATACGGTTTCTACGCCATCACCGTGTGAGGATGGAGCACGGCCCAGCATTGAGGCCCAAGTTGTGGGGATCCAATCTGAGGTGGTGGGCCAACAGCTCACAGTTGATCTAGTTTTCGGGCCATTTGGTGATTCAGGCCCTGGTGCTCAGAAGTCAGCCAGCGATCCAAGGTTTGACGTTTTTAAACGCATTGGTACTGATTTGGCTTCAGATCCGAGTGGGCGTGTGGTTTTAAGTTCGTCTAAGGATGGGGCCGTGGCAGTCTCGCAAGCCCAAGAGACGTCTGGGGATGACGGTAGCCAAGTGGAGGTTTTTTCTCGGTGTGATTTTCAAGGTAGCCCTCAATTTTCTGGCCAGACAGTTTCAGTAGTGGACTCGTCACCAACGAGGGCTATAGATACTTTTGTGGATCACCCGTGGAAAGACATCCTTTTGAGTCCAAAAAGTATCCCCGTTGAGGTTCCAAGGAAACGTGGTCGTCCAAAAAAAGGACAACCAAAAAAGACTGCTCCTCCAGTTGTCTTTTATCAGACAGGAGCCAAAACATCGTCTAATAAGGGGGGTCAAGCGGGAAGCCTCACAATCGACATTGCTAAAAAAAGTAAAGATGGTGAGTGGAGCTTTAGTAAGAGAACTGTGAAAAGGGTTGTTGCCAATTCCCCAGTTTCTGAATCGCCACAGCGTGTTGAGGCTGAGGAGGGCGTCGAGTTTAGCGAGGATGAGGTTAATCCGGAATGGAGTTCAGGACACTCAACTCCTGTTTCGGTTTCTAACCGATTTCTTTGCTTGAATTCGAACAGGAAGTAGGCAAGGAGGGCGGTGTTTAGTTTAGTCTACTTTCCTGTTTCAATTTGGTTTTTAGTATTGTTATTTGCTTTTGTATCGGTTGGAGAAAAAGGTCCTTTTAAGGATTGTTTTTCTTGCATCGTTTTACTTTTTGTAGAATGTTTGCCTAATAAAAAATTTCGCTTATCAAAAAAAAGTTGTCCAATGTAATTAATTTCAAATTTTGTTGATGTCCTATTTAACATGGTCCATTTTCAGAATGTAATAGATAAGTTTATTCAAGTTTTATGAAATAAAAAGTCGAGTTTTCTTCTGGGAAGAACCTATCGCATTTCAATCTTCATGTGTGTGAATCCTTGAAGTTTGAGTGTTTCGACTTATCACAAACTTTCCATAATATGTGTGGCGTCATTCAATCCACCATTTATCCTCCTAGTTACTTCGATTCTTCAAAGAGTGTTGTACAGCCAATTGAAGCAATCTCCATCATCGATTCCATCTTCATCCATTTGAACCTTAGAGAGTGTTGTACGGCCAGCTAAGATTCTCCATCCTATCATCACTATCCTACGTAACCTTTCAGCAAGGATCTATCTCATCCTACCACCACGTTCATGT
The DNA here is from genome assembly GCA_963921825.1 of Erodium maritimum. Classification (NCBI taxonomy): domain Eukaryota; kingdom Viridiplantae; phylum Streptophyta; class Magnoliopsida; order Geraniales; family Geraniaceae; genus Erodium; species Erodium maritimum. The sequence continues at coordinate 72,264,543 of OY997588.1, read as the reverse complement.
ATCATCCATCTTCACCTTGAAGATACATTTGCATCCGATGGTCTTCACAATATCGATGTGATCAACCAGTTCCCAAACTTGGTTGTCTGATATAGACAGCATTGCCTCCCTCTTGACTCCAAGCCGTAATTCGGAGTTGGGCCCATCCAGGGCTTCTTGAAAGGTGGATGGATCCTCATGATCCACCATAAGCTCATTGTCACCTCCATACACAAAGTAACCATATCTCGAAGGTGGACAATTGATCCTTCCAGATCGCCTTGGACCTTCAGGAATTGTTACAAGAATTGGTTCCTGCTCCACGACCACTTCTGGCTCCTCTACTAGGTTGTCAAGTGGCTTAGATGGATTTGTATCATCTTGAATTTCTTCTATATGTACAGTCCTCCCACTGACGTCTTTGGAAACAAATTCCTTTCCATAAAGACCCCACCCCAAGCGACGAACACCATGTTCTCAATAGGTTTGTAGAAGTGATATCCCCTTGTTTCTTTGGGATACCCCACGAAGGTGCATTTCTCATATCTTGGTTTGATATTAGTCAAAACCAAATGTTTCACATAAGCCTCGCAACCCCAAATCTTCAAGAATGACAAAACGGGCTTCTTCACGTACCATTACTAAAATGGTGTCCCTTCCACAGCCTTTGTCGGAGCCCGATTCACTATGAATGCGGTCGTCTCCAGCATACCCCTAGAAAGAGATCGGGAGATCAGCCCAACTGATCATGGAACGGACCATTGTCCAACAATGACTGATTTCTCCGTTCGGCTACACCTTTCAACTATAGTGTCCCGGGAGGAGTCCATTCCAAAAGGATCTCATTCTCTTTTAGATGATCTAAATACTCTGCAGTCAAGTATTTTCCACATCGATCCAATCGAAGTGCCTTAGTACCTTTCTCGAGCTGGTTTTCTACTTCAGTCTTAAATGCTTTGAATTAATCAAAATATTCAGACTTATGTCTCATCGAATAGACATAACCATATTTACTGTAATCATTAGTAAATGTGATAAAGTAGCTAAAACCCCTCCTGGCAAACGAACTTATTGGTCTACAGATATCCGAGTATATCAGCCCTAATAATTCACCTACCCTTTCACTATAACCAATGTAGGGCGCTTTTGTAATTTTTCCCATCAAAAAAGCCTCGCACCTATCATTCGAATGGACTTAAAAGTCCGCACTTTATGAAGTGTTGATATGCGTGTCTTGTTTATGTGGCCTAAATGGCAGTGTCATATAAGAATTTGGTCAAGTCGTTGGATTTAGACCTCTTGGTATCAACGTTATAAATAAAGATTGAGACATTGTTACCCATATCCAATATGCACAAACCTCCGACCAGGTTGAACAAGCATACAACATATTATTGCATACAATATGGAAAATCCAATTTTCATTATAAACAGTATATCCTTCGGTGTCTAACACGGATACATATATAATGATCCTATTAAAATTAGGTATGGAACATACATTTTTTAGTACAAAGAAAGATCACTTGGCAAACGAAGATTCATGGATCCTACATCAGTTGTCACAACCCTTATATAGTTGCCCACTCAGAGGTCCACTTCGTTCTTCTCCAAGCTTCTCCTACCTTCCAGCCACTACACGTCAGTGCACATGTGAGATTTAGCTCTAGTATCCAATACCCATGAATCTTTGGAAGTAGAGAGAGGTAGCTCTATAAAGTTAATATCTGATAAAGGTGCAATCCCACTGCCCTTCTTCAGATCATCCTGTTTTTCCCACAATCCCTTTTCCGTTGACCATGCTTCTGGCAGTAGAAGCAAACAGTCTCATCCTCCTAGGAGCAATCAAGTGTCTCATCTTACATGCCAAGTGCACAGCGGCCTTGACCTTGCCACTACCAGGTTCCTTATTGAAACTAGATCATTTTCTGACCATCAGAATATTCTTGGATCCTAGATCCTTGACATTCTTCCCAGCAGTTACAAACACGCCATGTAACTCTGATATGGTCATATCCATATCGTGCATGTGATAGTTCATGGTGAACTCAACATACGCACGAGGAAAGGAGCGTATAACCCTATCTGCTGTCATCTCTAATTCTATCTTAAGACACAATATATTAAGATGATTGAGATTCCCCTTCATTTTCTGGACATAAGAGATAGCCTTGTCGAGGTCATTTTCTTTGCGTTTGTATTTGAGGACCATCCTCAAATTTCTATACCAATCCAGATAGTTTGTCCCATTAAGCTTGACCTCGACAATCATGATTTTAATGACAAACTACTATTTACTTTTTCCATTTGATCTATACGATAAATAAAATTTAATCCGTAAACTAAATAATTTCTGAAGATCAAGCTTAAACATCAACCAATCGATTCTAAACCTTTAGAATCTAGAACCAAGATCTTTGATTCACTCGATCAAGCTCGATCAAACTGATCTTCTCAGCGGATAAGCCTTTTTTCCTTTTTAATTTCAAGATTCAATCGCTCGCTCCCGCTTCATTTGACCTCTGATTTGCGTCGTTCTTTCTTCAACAATTTTCTTTTTCGCGGCCTACAAAACAAGACCAATCATGAATATATTTGGTACATTTGAAAAATATCGATGATGAACGGGGTTTTGACCAATTAGTAGTAAACGCTAAAAATATACAGAATAGGTAAAACATGGAAGAAAATGGTCAAATTAATTAGGAAAAATTCATGCTCATCGGGGGTCTCTCTTTATTTCTGAGACCTTCTAGACCTTTTTGTTTCTTGTTGTTGTTTTGGTGGTTCAATGCGTTATTTTCTTTATGATAAAAAAACAAAGCATCATCGAGAAGGGTTGAAGGATGAACTCTTTACGAGGCATGGAACAAACGAAAACATGAGTATTTGGATGCGTCGCTTACATCAAGATGGTAGTAGTTTTTTGTTTTATCAGCAAGACTTCAAAAATATTGAAACCTCTTTAGAGGATAAAAAGGAGTACAAAGCGAGCCAACTAAGGTTCAAGCCACAAAAAACCACAATAAAGAAAAAAATGGGTAAATAAATGAAATCTGACAAGGCTTGGAGAAATCTTAGAGCCCAAAGAACAAACTGAAAATTATGATCGCAGTAGGGGCTCAAGGAAATTTGAGGAGCCCAAAGGACTAGAAGAACCATGTTCCAAGTCCCTGAATGTCACTGAAAGTAGCATCTTAGTCCAGTTCAATTGGCAAAACAAAGGGGTAAGTTCTTATCACAAAACTGATGCCAAGCTGAGGTAGAATGCAGGCAGTGTAAAAACCAGTAGGAGTAGTTTATCTTGAATAAGCATTGATTTGAAGAGTGAAATTGCTCCTTGGATAAGACTTTGACATGATAATGACTTGAGAGAAGCTTGGGTTACTGTGAATTATGCAGAATAGCCTAGCCAAAGGGTGCATTTTTTTACGTTAGGATGAGAATGTGAATTGAAAGTGTCATGAACATATTGAGCATGTATTTGTTCCATAGAGCTGATCTTGACTTGAGGCTTGCTGAAGAACACTGAAGAAGCTAGTGTAACCAATCAAATAAGCATTGTTGCAGAAGAAGTCTTGCCTATGACTTGAAACAATTAAAACTACTGCTCCATAAGATGAAGATGGCTTGAAAAAATAGGAGATGAAAACTTGAAGCAGTTAAACCAGCACCTGGAGGCAAACAGAAAACAAAGCAAACTCTCAACCTAGGATGAACTACCCAAACTCACAACATAGAGCAATCAGCTAACCACACACAAAGAGCCTGAACCCAACAACACCAAAGAAGCCTCACCACTCACAACACTGACCAAAACCACCCAAAAAACCACCCAACCATAAGATTATGATAGAGGATATGATCAACTCCTCACCTCCAGTGAGATTCATACGGATGATTTGTGACTTTCCATAATTTACAACTAATCCACTAGCTGAATAAAAAAACTCTAGAGCAAATTTGAGACATCTCACATGATCAGGGATGACCTTGAGGAAGAATAATGAATCATCTGCAAATTGTAGATGAGAGATACTTGGACCATTAGGGAAAGGTTGAATTCCTTGAAAAAGATTGTTTGAGACTCTTGCCTTCATTATTTGATTCAAACCTGCTACAACCAGAATAAAATTTAGGGGAGAAAGGGCACACCCTTGAGGCCTCTAGAGATTTGAAAGTCTTTGCTTGGAGAGCCATTGATTAATACTAAGACTGAGGCCTTAAAGCATGAGATCATCCATGATTTCTAAGTATTTCCAAAACCCATTTTGGTTAATAGTTGCAACACAAAATTCTAGCTGACACTGTCAAAAGCCTTGTGAAAATCTGCCCTGAATAATAGAGCTTTTGGTTTAGATTTTTTTAATAAAATCAACCACTTCTAAAGCTATAAGAATGCCATCAATGATCTGCCTTCCAGCTATAAATCCTGTTTGCTCATCCCATACTAGATTATTAATGACTACCTTGAGTCTGGAGGAAAGAAGCTTGGATAATATTTTGTAAGGCCCACCCATAAGACTTATAGGTGTGAAATCAAAAAAAGGTTATAGAGGAAGAACCTTTCGGAATTAAAATCATGAAGGATGAGTTGATACCTTTCCTTAGTTGTCCAGTGTTATAGAAATTGTGTACAAAGTTCAAGAAATCCACCTTGATAATATTCCAAGGCACTTGATAGAATTTGAGTGAAAAGCCATCTGGACCTGGAGCCTTTTCTCCATTACAGGCCAAGATTGCTTGAAGTACTTCTTCCTCCAAAAATGGCCTTTCAAGAAATGCCTTTTCTTAGGCTGAAATTGGATTGAAAGGTAAATCTTGAATATCAATAAATTCTGCATTGTCACTTTGGAAGCTTCTTTTGAAATGATCAGTTGCTGCTGATTTTATTTGCCCTGCATAAGTTAGTGTAACTCCATTGACATCAATAGAAATGATTTTTTTTTATTTGGCTCCTTTGAAGTTTGCTAGTCTGTGGAAATAGCTGGACCCCTTATCCCCATCATCAAACCATCTTTTCCTTGCTTTCTGGCTCCATAATTTGGCAAGCATTCTGTATTCTTTTATTAGCTCTGCTTTAAAAGCGCCTCTTGTTGAGCTTTCTTGATCAGATAGAGACATTGCTTCTACTAACTTATCTAGTACATTGATGCTTGCAGTGAGTTGTTCAATTTGAGTTTTTAAGAGGCCAAATACTTGTCTGTTCCATTTCTTGAATCAACTCTTAATAGCTTGAGCTTTATCCAAAGAATATATTGAGGTGTACCCGACATTGAATAGCTTTGCCAAAAGGATGAAATTGCAGGAAGGAAGCTTGAATCTTCTATCCAGATATTCTGAAATTTGAAGGGTCTTGGACCCTAGTCCAAAGAATTGTTGTAAAGGATCAAGGGCCTGTGATCAGAGATTGATCAAGTGAATTTCCCACCTTGTAGGAGCGGATCTAATAAGCCAGTATTATTTAGTAACCTTTGGAAATTGATCAGTGAGCTTCCACCACTTCTTTGACTAGATCTATCTTGAACTGATAAAATTGCATTGAAGTCCCCTGAACTTATGGGGAATTTAGATTACAAGAATCGGCTACCTCCTGAACTTATGGGGAATTTAGATTACAAGAATGAGATGGTAAACCTATCTCTTCTAAACTAGATTCCAAGAAATCCAAGCCTTGTGTCCCCTCTAAATTAGCTGTAGTTGCAATAGTGTTTAGAATCCCATTACTTGCAGCATTAAAATGTAATATTTCAGACTCTGTAGAGCCATCAGAGTTTAAAGTCTTTTGTTTCATTAAATGCACATCCTTTTCCAATGTACTTATCTTCTCTTCTAATAAAAGAAGTCATGCACCTGTCAATTCATTTGTAGTATTTGCTGCAGGATGCCCAAGAGAGGAGGCAACCTAGGTTGAAGGAGAAGGTTAATGTAAATGTATTGAGTTGTGCACTGTAGTTGGTTGTAGGGCTGAGGTAATTAGTTGCAGATCGGAAACAGTTGTTGTAGCAAAATGGCACCCAACTTGAATTGAAGGAGTCAACTGTTCCATTTCTGCTAACTCATGAAGGAATAGCACTGCATTGTTTCTTTCTTTCACTTTCATAAGTATCTTTCACAAATAAATCATCTTGAACCCCAAGAGGATAAGGATGAATAATTTCAGTAGATGACAAGGCACTAATTGACTCCAGAGCTTCATTAATACAACCAACCGTGTACCAACCTCCTGAGCAAGCCTGGCACCTGAAGGACAAATTGGATCTTCCATAATTCCCATTTCAGTAGTAATTCCTTCTTCAATAGTTGTTGGGATTCTCTAATCAAGAAAAGCATCTGGATGAACAGGGGTATTTAGCTGATTTCTCTCCAATGACTCGGGGTCTTCAGATAATTCTTCTTTAGAATAATCACTGACATACTCAGATTCAGAGCTTGAGATTGAGTCATTCTGATTGTCTGAAGAATTGTTGTAGGGATTTTTGAAAGTTGTCTTTTGTAATGGGTACATTGCAAGTTTCTACTGTGGAGATCCAAATTTTAAAAATCTTTTTCCCCAAGGTGATATGAGCTTCGTCAGATATAGGCTTGAGATGGGCAGAGTGAACTAGGATATAAGTTGTATGGATGTGGATATCTTTAGAGGATTGAGGATGAGTATATAGAAGCTTCCCATATTTGCTCACTGCAGATTGAAAGCTTTCATCACACCAGCCAAAATAGGGTATACCTTGTATTACTAACCAAGACAGATTGCCTCCCTAGAATAAGTCCTCATTTCTTGGGACAAAAGTGAGCCATTGTTGTAGCCAAGCTCCCTCATCAAAGAATTGATTTTTGTCAAATTGAGGCACATGACAATGAATCAAAATTGCTTTGTTGCCCAGATCTTTGAGTTGAATTTCACAGACCCCTTCTAATGATATCTTTTGCACTATTGCTTCCACAGAAATGTTTAGATGAGTGATTGCCAAATGAGCTTTATCCAACATATTTGCTTTTGCAAAGACTATTGATCCTTGAAGAGAGAAATCTTCATAAGTTTTTTTCTTGAAAGACCAAACCATTTTTTGCAGGCTTACTAGGAAATTTGTTGTTGGTTTTGGTCATATCCCAAGCTTCGGTAACAAATAATGTCTGATCTCTGATTTTGAGTCCATTGAATTGTAAAATAGCTTGCTGTAAATCCCATTTGGAGGAAAAGTAGATGAATCCATACCAACTTCCTCTAATATTTGGTTTGAAACCCACCACTGATTTGATTAAGCCATGAAGTTTACAAAAGATTGAGTCCATCCACTCAGTCTTGGCAAAGGAAGGAATGTTAAGAACAAAAGCAGTGAAATTGATAGTGAGATTCTTCTCAACAAAGCTCCTTTTATGTGGATTGATATACAGTAGAGGTCTTTCAAAAGCAGGTGGAGGATAGCCCAAAGATGAGGAGCCTTCTTCCAAACCTTTTCCAGAGATATTTGCTTTGACAGTAGCTTGAATCTTATTGGCTTGTTGAGCTAAAAGCCATGAGAGGAAGCTAAATTAGTTTCTTCAGCAAAATATACCTCCTTACCCTTTCTATTATCTTCCTTATGCTGGATTGAAATCCCTCTGGCCTTAGGTTTTATTTGGTACTGATTTCCAACAGGATTGCCATGAAACGAAGTTGTTGAATCACGGCCAGAAGAAATGGTTTGAAAGTATTTATCATAAAACATTTTTTGGCCATCTAACAGCTTCGTGCAGCCACCAGGTGAATACTACTGGTTTTGTCCGACGAGGATGGGGAAATAGGTTTGTTTCTTCTTCCTTTGTTCTTGATTCCTTTTTTTGTGATGTGTTTGAGTTTAGTAAGGCATGTAGCAGCAGAAGGCTCACCGATGAGCTCTTGTGGTGTTAATCTAGCTCCCAAATGTGTGGTAGAGGAAACCATGGTAGATGAAGACTTAAGAGAACTTGAACTGGGAAATGGAGGCTCGATGGTCCGATGGTCTTAATGCAACCACCTTAAACACTACACTAAGGAAAAAAAAAAGTGAAGAGAATAACTTTGAGACTAGAACCTGCTGGAAGAACTAGCTGAAGATTGATGAAGGTTGAAGAATGGTGAAGAGGGATCTACAGTGATGGAGATGAAGGTTGAAGATGAAGCTACAGTGTGCTACTGTAACGCTAGAGAGAACCAGTGATGCTAATATTGTCTCAAATTGTGATGTTATCACCCTACACTTATGTGTTCCTACTGTGTACAACTGCAAGAACTGCTAGAATTGTCGGAGCCACACATTCGTTCTTCCAACCACGGTTGGTTGTTATTGTCCATGATTGATGGTGGTAGTAGCTTATGTCAAGAAAATAGAAGACTGAAGCGTCCCATTGATGTTCACCTTGAGCGTGCAGTGTATGCTCGAGCAAGTAACAATTGTTTTTTATCCGCGAAAAACACCATTTTATTCAACCCGACAAAAAACCCAAAAGCGAATAATAATCGAGGATAAAACGATAAGAAAGCGACGACCAAAGCCTCATGGGAACAACTTGATCACCTCTAACGGAGAAGTAAACCCTAAGAGAGAGAAAGAGAAAGAGAAACAATTGTTTTTTATCCGCGAAAAACACCATTTTATTCAACCCGACAAAAAACCCAAAAGCGAATAATAATCGAGGATAAAACGATAAGAAAGCGACGACCAAAGCCTCATGGGAACAACTTGATCACCTCTAACGGAGAAGTAAACCCTAAGAGAGAGAAAGAGAAAGAGAAGTTAAGACGTGAGAGGGAAAGTGAATATTGGAGTTGACTTGGTGTCTGCTTCCGTGAAAGTGGTTATCTGTTGACGGAAAATCCGGTCATGTATCTCCTATTTTTGAATTGTGTAGTTGATAATACAAAGCAGAAGCAGCCAAGCGAGGTCAAATAATCTTGTATGTACACACACAGAGAGTTGTTTTTGAGAAAAGTAGTTTATTCGTAATTTGAAGCCACTATCAAAAGCGAAGTCATGCATTCATCACCTCCAGGTCCCGGCCATCGCATCGCCCCTGTTCCTTGGTCCACCGGTCTTTGGGGCTGTTGTTCCGACCTCCCCAGTTGTAAATCATGGTCTTTTTACTTAATTATGATACTAATGTTCTTTTTACTCACAATACAGCTCCTTATCTGATTCTTACGTTTGGCAAGTACGGTTCATTTCAGAGTCTGCAAACTGTCATTTTACACAATCAGCATACAATTCTTACATACGGTTCTCACCTACTTGTGTCTTACTATAGGTTGTATGACATTCTGGTGTCCATGTGTTACTTTTGGGCGAGTTGCAGAAATTGTAGACAAAGGATCTTCTTGTAAGTATCTATATTATTTTTTTTGATCAGCGAAAGCAAATATATAAATTAATCCCTTTTGAGGAAAAAAGAGTTACAACCAAACAAGTAACCTAGCTACAAGTTACAAACAAAACAAAGGACAAAGAGAGTCCAAGGGAACTAGTAACCACTAAGCAAGAGTTTTTGGGATGCAATATGCAAGAGTTGTTTGAAATAAAGAATAAAGAATGTAGCCTTTCATTATTTGCAGTCAAGTAATAAACGTATTGCCATTAATGTGTAATTTTTTCAAATTATGTTGCCGTAGGATCATGTACGTGTTCCGTTGTTTTCAAACTGGGGGAGAGCTGTATCTCTAAGACTAGGTTTATAAAATGTACTTATTAAAAAAAAAGTAGGGGAGAGCACTGTGTATTGCCTGATGTTTGCTGTAACGCTTAACAATTGCAACATCAACCTCGAATATGTATTTTCATTAATATGTGGGCAACAAAATCGGTGTAATTTGGGCCCATTACTTAAGTCTATGGCATGGCCCGTTCCATTTGATCGTACCATTGGGTTTCCAAACCTTTTTTAGTTTTGTATCTTTTTGTTGGTATTGTTTAGAGACTATTGTTACGGTCCTAGAGAACCCACAACGGATCCCCTAGGTCGTGACCGTTTGGCCGGCTGAACGCCCAGGACCAAAATCCCGTTCTAAGGTCGTACTAATCCGAAATAGAAGGGCTTTGCCTCTCGGATAGTAAAACTATGCTTACATACCAGTGTTAGAATCTGTTTCTATTATGGGTTGTGTGGTTGTTCTTTCTTTAGTTGTTATATCTTCTTGGTTGTTGCATTTGGTTGGTTGAGCCCTTACAGTTAGTTGCGTCTAACTTTGGGTTTTTGTGGTCTGTATGTAGCTATACTGGTTTGTACTCCTCATTCACCTCCAAAATGGTTTTAATTTAAATTTGTTTTGCCGATTTAAAAAATGTTACAAAAGAATGAACAGTAGGGTTTGGGCAAAATAGGGACGAGCTTGTGCGGCGACAATATATTTTTTTTATCAGCAAAGCAAATTTTAATTAAACCTCTTTTGAGGATAAAGAGGAGTTACAACAACCAACCACCCAACCAACAAACCAAAACAACCAAAGGAATCCAACAAACAGACCACTTCACGCATGAAGCTACCACAAACCAACCGCTTCACGCAGGAAGCTACCACAAACCAACCGCTTCACACAGGAAGCGACCACTAAAGCAAGGTCTAATAACTAGATTTAACAACCATTAAGCGCTAAAGAAAAGGATCTGAAACATCCAGATTTAACCAACATGAAGAACAAAGAAAAAAGAATTCCACCAAACGCTAGAGCTCGAACACAGTCTTATAACCCAATTCCGGTCAACACCGAGATAAACCCACTAAGGTATGAAAAAGATATCGGTTCTCGTCCGCTTGATTGGTAATATTGTTTGAAACTAATAACATGACCATGTTATTCTTTCAGCCATTCTCGATTACGGGATTTTAGGGCATAAGGACTTAGGTATTTATAGGAGGTATGATTACGGAAAATGTGGTTTTTGTTTTTATTTTACGGCCTTTTAAAGAACATTATGGTGCATTGTATTGGGTAACAGCGCACATAACTTGGGAAAAAATTACTCCGTAACATAGTACTAGCACTTCGTTAATCAACATACCAACAACCGCAAAGGACCATAGGTTGTGGGGAGACTATGTTGCAATAAAATGGATGAAACGGTTGGCTTTTAAATAAATGAGGCTTAGCAAACGTGTTAATGTAATAAATATGTTGAGTTCATCCATGTTCCCATGTAATAACATGAAGTTCTGAAAAATAGTAGGTTGAGGCATAAAAAATAACACACAGCAGAGTGCATGTCTCCAAAAAGTGCATATTTCATGTTTGCTAACAGTTGACAACAAAACAGCAGGTTAGAATGGAGAACAATTGTGAAATATACAGTTTGTTGATTTGATGATATATGGCTTTGATACGCCGAGGAGATTAGGTTGAGGGAAAAGGGTTCACAATGCAGCGTACAAACCGAGAACATTTGCGTGAACTATTGGGAAAGTTGAACAGTTTGCAGAAGATTGTTGAGGCCTTGGCCGAGGCTTGGCAGGCCTGAGCCGACTTTGGCATGCCTTGGCCGAACATTAGCATGCCTTCGATGATCATGACCGATCTTGACATGCCTTTGCCTAGCCTTGCAGTAAATTGTTGAACCAAAAATGAAAGTATAGTTAAAACTTAAAAGACAGGCATCGAAGACTCGTAGAAGCAAAATATCAGGGACTGGGAAATATTGGAAGCATGAGAAGTGAATGTATTTATGCAGTGCCAAATACAAGGAACCATCACCGTTAGATAAATGGCATACATGACACGACAGAATGTATGGGAAATATGCTTGTTTGTGAGATGACGATGACCCGTTAAAAAAGAGTGTTGGTGGACTATTGAGTACACATTAGCAAGAAACAATTGACTTTTAAATATACCTATGAGGACAATGCAGATTACATTGTGAACAGGAAGGTGAAAGGGCCAGTGTATGTCATTAATACGTAATGTAGAGACTGCAATGAAACAAAACCTATGATCCTAATAATAAGAAGAGAGTTTGGAATGAAAGAAAGCTGGATATATGTAGCCTATAATTGCATTCGTCAGTGAAAGAAGCATTACCTGAAAACAAGCAGACCGATTTGTTATTAGACGGGACCCCGAATCCATTTGATAGTTAACGTGAGGGAAGAAATCACCTAAGTGTTTTACAGATCTTGACAGTCCTAAGTTCAAGTGTCGTTATAATGAAATCCAATCCACATAATTACCGTTGGAGAGGAAATCATGTTAGACCTGAATTGGGCATACCAATTATTTATAGGTTCGGCCGCAAATTTTGGTTGAGCGAGATACGTGTTCAAAATTGGGCATACCAATTTTGGTTGAGCGAGATACGTGTTCAAAATTGGGCATACCAATTATTTATAGGTTCGGACGCAAATAGACTCTGAATGTATGTATGCATGCTCTTCATAATGGGATGGTATCTTGGTTTAACCAGTTGATCATCATATGAACAACGACATGTTTGTTATGGTCTGTTGGTGTCTCGTTTGTAAGTAATAGAGGACAAGCAACCAATAAAGTGTAGTGCAATAAATTGTAATGAAGATACCATACTAATAGAGGTAGTAAATATACTTTGAAAGAGTAAAGAGTGAATAAGATGTAAGATGTAAGGAAATGATTCTAACCAGTGAATAAGAGACCGTGAAGTGAAATAGCAGCATCCTCAATAGATTCAGATCGGGCCATCCGTTGATAAGATTGAGTCATCCGAAGCCAAAAATAAATTCTCAATCATAAGGAAAATATGGATAAAGCTGAGCATATATACATGTTCATGTCATAAACTTGTGAACATTTCCATGAGCTAATGTCACAGTTTTACGTTAAACCATTAGGCGTTGTATTTAAATCCACTGGTTTCCAAAACAAACCCAAGTTCATAAGCAATTAAAAAGAACAGAAACAATAATTAGTGATGTTGGGCAAACAAGTCAGATCTGCTGTAGTTTCCTCAGCTCAGGTCAATATTGAGCGAGTAGTATCGTCTTCAAGCTTAGGCTTTCCACCACCAGGTTTTGAGCATGTCAAGAAGAAGTCCAGGATTGGTTTCTACATATTTGGTCATCCTACGTCGAGTAAGTTGAAAAAGCTTCAGTCAGCTTTTGTATTGATTCATACCACTGAATACTCCGATAAAGACAAAGTGGTACAGATTCATTTGTGGGAAGAAGTCATTAAAGTCCACATTAAAAGCTTAGAGCCTCAACAACTCCCAGTGATAGACATTGATGAGCACTGAACGACCTCGGAGGAGATTAATGGGAGTAGTGATTCTGAAGACATGTCAAGTGATTCACTCTATCTGAGAGTGGGAAAGGTACTAAGGAGATCCACAGAGAATGTTCTCTGCCAAACATTATAGTCCCTCAGATTGCTTCTTCTCAGAGTATAGAAGAGGACACAAATATTCAGACCATGGAAAAGGAAAGAGACAAAGAAGACTCTCTGTTAGAGAAGGTGGTCCAAGACACGTACGAAAATTCGTTGGAGATCACTGTTCCAATTCAGTTATCCTTGGAAGAATTTATTCCAGCTGGTGATGTCCAAGCCATTAATGAGGAAGTGCTGGGCTCGATAGAATAGAGGAGGCAAGAAGAAGGGTTAGGTACAAAGGACACTTTAAATAAGAATTGCATTAATGTGGGTACTGTTTCAACAACTTCTGTCATTGTCTTTCAACAAGAGCCACAAGCTATTGTGAGGGAGGAGAACGTTTTGGAGGGAATTTTAAGTTCTCACACTTTGGGCTCCAATTTTCGAAGCCCAGAAGAAGGAAGGGGAAAAACAAATCTCTAAAAACGCAAACTACTTATCTGTAAAGTTGGAAAATTTAAAACCCTCAAACACCCTCCCACTCCTATAAAGTCTGCTGCTACCTTACAAGAGAAAACCATTAACAAAACTTTCAGAGCAGATGGTCAGGGTACATGGGATTATTGCAAGGCCATAGGTGTTAAGGCCTTTGCTTCAGATATCGAAGTTGCTGAACAGTTTCGATGTTTGAATGAGGAGCTGAATCAAAGGGTGACTCTGGAAGCAGAATCTGGTGATGAATTTGAGGATTTAGAAGAGGCTGGTGGGGATGGGTTGGAGAATTTGAACTCCAACAACTTTCTAAATTCTTCTCCGACTCAATCTTTATAAGTCTTTTCTGGTAGTTGGGTGGCTTGGGACACAAGTTAGCTCTCCGGATGGTTGGGTGTGGTTCTTATTTATATAAGTTTGTTGTTCTGCATACTACTTGAGGGCTGGTAGTTTTGGGGCTTCTTAGTTTTGGACAGCTAAGGTCTTAGTTTTTGAAATTCAGGTTTGGTTGTTGGGTGGATTGTGGGACTAGTAAGCCTTCGGATGGCATGCCTTGGCTGTTATTGTTTTGCTCCGATTGCTCTGCAACTCTTCTCGGGGGTTTTGTTCCATTTGCTGTCATCTGAATTGTTTTGTAAATTCTGGTTTCGGTATTTTTCATTCTTTAACTTTGTTGGTCCTTTTTTGTAGAGGTTTCTTGCCTTAGTTTTATTGTTGGATCATTTGTTTTTCCTTGGGTTGTCTTGTATATAAAACAAGGTTTTGTTTGTTCGGGCTTTCTGTTGAAAGTGCCTGTGTGTCTGTAACGAGGGATTCTATTCCTTTCATTGGGTTTTAGTTCATAAAACCCTCTCATTTTATATATTGCTAGCTTTCGAAAAAAAAAATTAAAATGAACAGAAATTATGTGTAAGGTTAGAAGGTGTTCACGCAGTTTGCTTGACTATAAACTTGGGATAGGAATAAACGAGGATTATACAGCTTTACTCCCTCTTTCGGTCTCTAACCGGTTTATGTGTTTGAACTCGGGTAGGCAGTACACAAGGAGGGCTCTCTTGGTCCATTTGCTTTCCCGCTTAGTTTTTGTTTTCTGTTTTGGTCTTTATAACTGTTTGGTCTGGGGAAAATTGGTCATACCCATTCTTCATCGGGTATGATGCAAATAGAGTGTGGATATATCTGAATTGATTGCACCTAATAATGGGATGGTATCTTGGTTGCAGTAGATCAGCATATGAAGAACATGTTTGTTATGGTATGTTGGTGAGTCTTTTGTAAGTAATAGTACATTGGAGAGCTAACAATATTTAAATATCAAAGTATGATGACAGGAAATGATTCTAACCAGTGTATAAGAAACCGTGAAGTGAAGTTAAAGTGCGTCAATAGGTTCAGATCGGGCCATCCGTTGATTAGATTGTCAGTCATCTGAAGCCCAAACAAAATTTTCAATCATAAGGAAAACATGGATGAAGAATAGCATACATGTTCATGTAATAAATGTAGTAATTACTGAGAAAAACAAGTATATCTGCATAAATACAACATGCAACATACTCCATGTCCTGTGAATATTCGTAAAACAAAAAATGAGGAAACCATTGCTTTACAAAACAAAACCAAGTTCATAAGCAATTATGTGTAAGGTCAGAAGGCGTTGACACGGTTCAAGTGACTATAAGCTTGGGATGGTTAGAAGGCGTTGACACAGTTCAAGCAATTATGTGTAAGGTTGGTTAGAAGGCGTTCACGCAGTTCGATTAACTATAAACTTGGGATAGGAAATAAACGATGATAACATTGGTTCTTCCTATGAGTAGAGAATATTCAATTCGAAGATAAACTATATGACAACATATTCAATCGAAACATACAATATGAAAAAAAGATCAATAGACCAGTAGATCAGATAGTTGATTAGTAGCTCTTCCGAGTTGAAATTCATGTTGAGACTGGTTGAGCACACAGCAAAATCCATGGAAGCATATCAACTTACATCTAAAATTATATCGTATTCAAATGTTTATGTCACTAACATCCAAAATACAAGGTTATGCAGGTCCAAGAATCAAATCGAACATGTTGTACTAGGTTTATGTCATCTCCTCCGATGATTCGGCAGCAAAATTTGTTGCAGATACTAACAGTTAAGCTATGGCATATAAGATTTTGTACGAGAGAACATACATGACATCACAAGGAGTATGCAAAAACATATGTTTCCAATTCATCACATACCTGTATCGGGCATCGACCAATCACGAGCATGGAACACTTTGAGGTTTGAGGTCCCCAGCAGTACGAAACAGAGGAATAAGAAAAGACTTTGGACTTAGAGGGGAAATAAAAGAGATACTAGGGTTATTTTGGAGGGGAAAAAAATATTTGGAGGGAAAAGGAAATAATTTCGCTTCAACAGACCACTACTGTAGAGTAGCGTATAAAAAATATGTTTGTAAAAATTAAAAATGGACCAGTTTCGAACCTGCGACCTTATCTCAAGGAAAAGTGGTGTGAGACCACTGAACTGTAACTGGTTAGCTGCTTAATTCGTTGGGTAAATACATATAAACAAACATACTCCTGCGTCTGGTAAGTTTGCTAAGACATGTCAGTGGCGTGACCTGTCCAGTACACAGAACAATGGAGGTGTGAGCCCGATATCTGACCAAATGTGCACAATTGACTTCGAAAGTTGATATGCCTTGTCTAATACATGCTTTGGGAAGTCAAAAACTTGTAATTGGTTTGATTGGTTTAATGTACAGCAAATTGGAAGGCAACAAAGCAGCAGCAATGGCTGTGAGTTTCGTCTATGACGAGCTGCAGATTCTTAGAAATGGCGTACCTTTGTCGAGACAAAACCATTCCGGGCTTGCGACCACTCGTTGGAAAGGTCTTTCGGAGGACTACGCGTCCATATGATTTAATTTGCATTTGGTGCAGCGGTTTGGGAGAATTTGGCGCTGGAAGTCATTGATGGAAGTTTCAAACTTCGGCAGGCCATAACTCTCTCATCCGAGGTCGGTTTTGGACGAACTTTATGTCGATTTCAGGTAGTTTTTGGCGTAGAAGGGCGTGGGAAACTGCCGGAGGCGGTTTCGCCCTCTAATTTTTGAAAAAAACCTCTCTTTGTGCTTCAATTTTGAGAATTACGTATCGAGCTGGATGTTCTTGAGCAAATTCGAAATTCTTCCCCAATTTAGACGATTTTATAATTTATATATATATGGTTATGATGCCTTCTGCTGGCAAAAACGTGTGTAGTTGGGCGGTAGCCCCTTAACTTGTATGCTCAAGAGGTCGGGGGATCAATCCTCACATTTTACAAATTAATTTTGATTAATTGTTCTCTTTTTCGAAGTTGTATCTAAAACAATTAATTACATATTTAAGTATGCGGCTGACCATAAACAATAATGAAGGTGGTCTAGTGGTTAGTGTCAACTTCTACATTCTTGAGAGGTAGTGGTATCAAACCCTCCTCTTTTCATTTATTTTGTGAATATTTATTTTTATTTATCTGTTTTCCTTGCCAAAATGTTATCACTTGTGTCTAGTAAACACATTCAATCATTCCTTACAACATATATTTCTCATTTAATCATTGTTTAATGCTGCAAAACAATATTCATGTTACACGTGCTACTAAAATAATCGAGATGGTTTGGGTTTGTTAGAAAATCCACATCTATAACATTAGTTTATGCTTCCCGGAGTGGCTATTGCAATTGAGAGGCCCCTATTTAAAGTTTGAGCTTGTC